>CM067169.1:6038435-6123435 GCA_034093135.1 Erigeron breviscapus | reverse complement strand
ATACAACGTTGGAATGCCTTAATTGCCGGTCCAAATGCCCAAAATACAAACTTGAATGTTTGTATATGGCTTGAACTGGTTGGAGAATGGAGCCATTCTACAACAGTGTCTGGATTAGCACGTTGTAATTCAGCAATATACTTGGGCAATGCATCAAAGTTACTAGGCCAAGTTCCATACAACCTTTCAATTGCTATCCTTCTTGCATTCCACGCCTTGGCGTAGCTCACATCGACATTGAAAGTTGTTTTTACTTGCGCCTGGATGTGTTTGACTTTATAAGTTAAATCCTCCCGCACCTGGTCCAAAATTTCAGAAGCTATCATACTTGCTGTCATACATCGGTTGTTGTTATTAGTCACTTCTCCATAGCAATTGTGACTCTCCACCCACTTTGTGATCTGAAACAATCCTAATTTGTTTCTGCTAGATCCAACTACAACCCACCTACACGGGACCCGGTCCATAACACCACGATAATTCTTCCCCCTGGTCATGCACTGTGCTTTCCAAAACTGTGGCCTCGTATCTTAAACAATAAGTTCTCTGTTTTCTCTTATGTTCCAAAGCCTAACAGCGTATACAAGTTCCGCCTTGGTTTGAAAAAACATTCCTTTTTGTATCACATTCCTTTCTTTCGACCAAAATACCACATCTTCTTGAACTTCATTGAATGGCATTAGACGATCTTCATCATCATCGTCAAGATTAAGATGTTGTTGCTGCTCCAAAGGACCTTGTACATGTGCCCCTTCTTCATCTTCATCTCCAGATACATCCCCATCAACGCTATATCCGTCGATGGTATCATCGCTTGTATAAGGTGCCTCATCACTAGATCCATGTTCCATTGGTGCAATTTCATCATCTTCAACACGTTCATCATCTTCATTGTCTTCATCATCGTCATTGTGTTCATCATCGTCATTGTCTTCATCACCTTCGTTATCTTGTGACTGGTTACCCGCTTGAAAAAAACATTGACTTTGAGTCAAGCTTAACAGGTTTGTAAAAGTAGGCTCGAACTTCACTTCAAATTGCGCTTCACCCAGATGATAAATCATTGCCAAAGTATTATCATCCGTAATTAAATTTCTAAAAGGAACACCGTTAAATTCATACCATAAATATAATTGCAGTTTGAAAGCTTGTTTTGAAACACCAAAACAACTGTAAGTGGCATCACAAATTTCAGCATAACTCATTACGTGAAAAAGAGGAAAACTTCTTCTTTTGATGGATCTGCATTTTGAAGAATCCCATTTACGAATGATACACAATCATCCCATATTAACTGAACCACAATTGGTTTGAATGATGAAGATGCCATTTTTTGGAAATATAGTTTATCAAAGTGTTTGAAATTATATTTGAAAATATTTGTTGGAATACTGATAATGGTTGCAGATACATCACATGTACTATATATAGATAAATGTTGAATTAGGGTTTACATGTTGAATTAGGGTATCACCACGTTGCGACACGTGTTAGGTTTAGGCCGAAACCGGTATTTCCATTACCGGTTTACATGTTGAATTAGGGTTTACATGTTGAATTAGGGTTTACATGTTGAATTAGGTTTACATGTTGAATTAGGGTTTACATGTTGAATTAGGGTTTACATGTTGAATTAGGGTTTACATGTTGAATTAGGGTTTACATGTTGAATTAGGGTTTACATGTTGAATTAGGGTTTACATGTTGAATTAGGGTTTACATGTTGAATTAGGGTTTACATGTTGAATTAGGGTTTACATGTTGAATTAGGGTTTACATGTTGAATTAGGTTTACATGTTGAATTAGGTTTACATGTTGAATTAGGGTTTACATGTTGAATTAGGGTTTACATGTTGAATTAGGGTTTACATGTTGAATTAGGGTTTACATGTTGAATTAGGGTTTACATGTTGAATTAGGGTTTACATGTTGAATTAGGGTTTACATGTTGAATTAGGGTTTACATGTTGAATTAGGGTTTACATGTTGAATTAGGGTTTACATGTTGAATTAGGGTTTACATGTTGAATTAGGGTTTACATGTTGAATTAGGGTTTACATGTTGAATTAGGGTTTACATGTTGAATTAGGGTTTACATGTTGAATTAGGGTTTACATGTTGAATTAGGGTTTACATGTTGAATTAGGTTTACATGTTGAATTAGGTTTACATGTTGAATTAGGGTTTACATGTTGAATTAGGGTTTACATGTTGAATTAGGGTTTACATGTTGAATTAGGGTTTACATGTTGAATTAGGGTTTACATGTTGAATTAGGGTTTACATGTTGAATTAGGGTTTACATGTTGAATTAGGGTTTACATGTTGAATTAGGGTTTACATGTTGAATTAGGGTTTACATGTTGAATTAGGGTTTACATGTTGAATTAGGGTTTACATGTTGAATTAGGGTTTACATGTTGAATTAGGGTTTACATGTTGAATTAGGGTTTACATGTTGAATTAGGGTTTACATGTTGAATTAGGGTTTACATGTTGAATTAGGGTTTACATGTTGAATTAGGTTTACATGTTGAATATTTGTTGGAATACTGATAATGGTTGCAGATACATCACATGTACTATATATAGATAAATGTTGAATTAGGGTTTACATGTTGAATTAGGGTATCACCACGTTGCGACACGTGTTAGGTTTAGGCCGAAACCGGTATTTCCATTACCGGTTTCAGGCTTCCTGTACGTCGCACTGTACCAGTCAAGATTCCACTGACGAGCCGTCACATCACTCTGAAACCGGTAATGGAAATACCGGCTTCAAAACCCTATTTCTGAAACCGGTAATGGAAATACCGGGTTCGGCCCAAATATTTGAAACCGGTATTTCCATTACCGGTTTACCCGGTTACATAATATTTTTTTTTTCGAAAACTTGTTTGACAAAACACCCTAGAAAAACGACTGTTTCAAAAAAAATTTCTATATTTATATAATATATAGATAGGGATGGGCATGGTCCCGTACCGGTACCGATCCCGATGGTACCGGTCCCGAAAATCTCTAAAACTTGGTACCGATCCCGGTCCCATATGGGACGGTACCGGTACCGGTACCGAATCGGGACGGGACCGGGATATCGGTACCAAATCCCAACTAGTCCCGATCAAAACATGATTAAAACAAATGGCTAACTAACTAATATAAAAACATGACATAGAGTTTATAACACTATTGTATATAATTACATAGTTTAATGATATCCAAAAAATTCATAAGCTTTTAACCATATCACTTTGCAGGGACTATATCGGCACATTTCCCCATCTCCGGAAAAAGGATTATAGCGTACACAATTTGCAAAATAGGAGTTCACATTTAAACTATGGAGTTTACCCTTTTGATCAAAAAGCCATATAGTTCGGTATATTAGAATGGCATACCAAAAAAATGGATGCTAAGTACGGTAAAAAAAATATAATAGGTTGAAATTTAGTTGGGCCTTATAGAACTGAGTTGGGCTATTAAACTTTGAATACTAACTACAGACTACAGAGTATGAAACATTTATCATGGGACTACTCGGGACTATGGTGGGATTTCGGGAATTTCCCGGTACCGATACCGATTGGTACCGATCCCGCAAACTCAAAAAAATGGGTACCGGTACCGATCCCGGGTGGGACTCATTACCACTTCCCGGTACCGGGACTTGGGAACTTTTGCTCATCCCTATATAAGATACCATATAAGTCAGTATAACACATGTGTGGTAAATACCGTAAATGTATCAATTGTGTGTAGGAATATCACTCCCCATTCAATATCTTTCTTTTTTTTGTTTGTTAATTTAATTAGAACTGCATTAAGTTTGTTATACATCCAACATTCTTTTATTTCCCCTTTTTTTTGCAGAAAGATTGGGAACGGCTATTCCCATCCATAGTGACAAAATCTACAGGCCTTCGATTCTTGTCCCCGAAATCATCGTCTAGTAACCCAGATGGCTCTGTTCAGCTTATCCAGATACAATTTCAAGCGACTACACCTATTGTTCTCGAAAGAAACTTTGTAATCCTCAGAACTTGTAAAAAAATCGATCAATCGACTTGGGTAGTAGCTGACGTTTCAGTCGATAGTTCACTAAACCTTGGTTATTGAACAAATTCTAAACAGAATATAATAAATCTATGATTCTCAAATCACACAAAATCTAATCTCAATTAGATGAAGAAACTCACAAAGATTACTCCCGCTATTCGATCGTAATCCACTCAACTATTGTTGAATGTTCTATTACAAATTTAGAATAACAAAACTAATTATTATTACAAGTTTTCTGGAAAAATCAATTGAGAGAGAATAAGAGAAAGTTTATATCGATATAAACTGAATAATGAAATTAGGGTATAATTTCAGTTTATATACACGATCATATTTGGAACATTGGCAGCCTAAGTCCTTCAACATATAACCGACATATCTTGAGCCCATTTTCTTTATCTTCTCTTCTTTGACACAAGCAGTCCTTGTACTCTTCTTTCTTACACTTCTAGTCCTGCAAACAATCTCATCCAATAATAAGAAATAGAATAAGATTATAAATTTAACACCCTCCCTTAATCTTATTCTTTCTTAAAAATATCAACCAGTTTCATTTTCTCACAAAGATTGTAATGAGACAATGTATCCAACCCTTTAGTGAAGATATCTGCAATTTGTTCTGCAGAATCTATCTTGACAGTTTTTATGACCCCAGCTAAAATTTTCTCTCTTACAAAATGTAAGTCTATTTCAAGATGTTTTGTTCTTTCATGAAAAACAGGGTTGGCAGCTATCTTAATAGCTGACTTATTATCACAAAACATGTTAACAGGAAGAATAGACATAACACCTAAATCCTGCAAAATTTTTATAATCCAAATAATTTCACAAGTAACCTCAGCCATAGCTCTATATTTAGATTCTGTTGAGGATTTATGGTGTTTTGTTTTTTACTTCTTCAGGATACAAGAGACCCACAGAAAAATACACAAAAACCAGTGACAGATCTTCTATTAGTAATGCATTTGGCCCAATCTGCATCAACAAAGGCTTCAAGAGAGAGAGAATTGGTTTTAGAAATAAGAATTCCTTTACCTGGAGCATTCTTTAAGTACCTAAGTACTCTTAAAGCAATAGCAAGATGAGACTTGAGAGGCTTGTGCATAAATTGACTCAAGCAGTGTATAGTATAAGATATATCAGGTCTAGTGTGAGTCAAATATATCAATCTGCCAATTAGTCTTTGATATTCTGTTATGTTTTCCAAAACAGGATCATGCTCAGTTGCAATAGAAGAAATGCACACATTAGGATCCAAAGGAACCTTGACAGGTTTACTAGCAAGAAGACCAAAATCAGTCAAGATATCAAGGCAATACTTTCTCTGGTTTAAACACAAACCATTATCAGTTTCAAGCACTTCAATACCCAAAAAATACTTAAGTTTACCAAGATCCTTAATCTGAAACTTGCTTTGCAAATAAGTTTTAAACTTATTAATCTCAAAATCATTGTTACCAGTAATGATTATATCATCCACATACACAAGTAAAGCAATGAACACATCTTTATCAGTTTTAGTGAACAAAGAATAGTCACTTTTGCTTTGTATAAAGCCATGTTCACATAGTGCAGTAGTAAGTTTAGCATTCCATTGCCTAGGAGCTTGTTTAAGACCATATAAGGATTTATTCAATTTGCATACTCTTTTATCATCTTTGTCAAAAAAATTTAATTGGTTTATATCAGTGTTTAAAGAATCAGAATTTTGAACAAAAGATTTAGAAGTTTGTTTTAAAGGAAACTCATTTTCAAAAAACTTAACATCTCTAGAAAAAAATATACTATTATTTTCAATGCAAAGAAGTTTATATCCCTTTTTTTCATTAGAATACCCTAACAAGACACATTTTAAAGATCTATGAGAAAATTTATCATTATTATTTAAATTTTTTGAAAAACATAAGCAACCAAAAGCTCTTAAATGAGAGAGATTAGGAGAAAAGCCATATATCATTTCAAAAGGTGATTTTTCATCAAGCACAGAGGAAGGCAATCTGTTGATCAAATAAGTAGCAGTTAATATGCATTCAGTCCACAAATTAAGAGGTATTCCCCCTTGAAACAATAAAGACCTAGCAACATTCAATAAGTGTCCATGCTTTCTTTCTACAATACCATTTTGCTGTGGTGAATAAACAGAAGTAGTTTGGTATATTATTCCATTTGTCTCAACAAATTTAGTACATTGTTAATAAACCCAGTACCATTGTCTGACCTAAAAACTTTAACAGTTTTACCAAATTGATTTTTTAGAAGATTATAAAATACTTGCACATTTTCTAAAACTTCTGACTTAGTTTTCATAAGATAAACCCAAACTGCTCTAGAATAATCATCTACAATGGTCAAAAAATATCTATATCCCCCCCTGGTTGTGATCCTATAAGGACCCCAAACATCTAAATGAACAAGTTGACTTATTTCAATAGACTTATGATCACTTAAAGGAAAAGGATCTCTAACTTGTTTGGCTTTATGACAAATATCACAAGCATGATTAGAACCTTTTTTAAATTGAAGAACAGGTTGTAATTTTTGTAGAACAATATCTGCAGGGTGTCCTAACCTATTATGCCAAACAACTTTAGACACATTGCAAGAAAGCACACTATTACCTTCAACAGTTTCATCAAGATAATATAAACCTTCACTCTGTCTACCAGTCCCTAGAACCCTCATTACTTTCAAATCCTGATTTAACACATAGCATTTAGAGTCATCAAAAGCAACAACAAGACCACTATCTTTAGCAACCTTGTAAACAGAAAGAAGACTTACACAATATTCAGGAACTACTAACACATCATACAAAGTCAAATAATCAGTAATTCTTAAGTTCCCAATTTTCTGAATGTATGCAAAAGTTCCATTTGGATGACCAACTTTAATTTTAAGATTTGAAATATCAATAACATCAACCATATTCTTATCTGAAAAAGGTATATGATGATTAGCTCCTGAATCAGTGATCCAGCCTTTTCTTTTAATCATATTTCTTTTGTTAACTTGAGAACAAAAAAATCTTTTAAAGTTTTTGTTAAAAGTCTTACTTCTGTTGAAAAACACACCTGCCATATTAGAGTTGACTCCTTTTTCTTCATCAGAATTATCCTTAATAAGACTCATTAGCTTTTCAAGCTGTTCAGCAGTTAAAGAAGCAGAAGAACTTCCAGAAGTAGAAGAATTATTAGAAAACTTCTTAAAATTGTTATTAAATTTTTTCTTTCCAAAATCAGGAGGATAACCTATTATTTTAAAACATTTATCAATTGTATGTCCATTAAAACCACAGTTTTCACACACAACAGGACTTTGAGTTCTAGATGTAGTATTAGACCTAAAATTTTTACTAGAAGCATTAAATTTAGGAGTATTATCTTTATTAACAAGTTTAGAAGCAAATACAGAAGACTGAGCCTTATGAGATCCAACAGCAGTAATACTCCTATGACTTTCTTCTCTAGATATAATAGCATAAGCAGATTTAACAAGAGCATGACAAGTACATCTAGGCAATTGAACAAGAGCATCAAACTGTTTCCACAGTGCATTCAACTTATGATAATAATCAGATATAGCATACCATTCTGACACATAGAATTAATTTTATGATGAAGATTAAATGTGACAGAACCATCTACTTTATCATAAGTTTCTTTAAGTTCTTTCCAGATTAAAGATGCTCTCCTAGAAAATATCTGACCAAGATACAATTCTTCAGCATGACAAGTACATCTAGGCAATTGAACAAGAGCATCAAACTGTTTCCACAGTGCATTCAACTTATGATAATAATCAGATATAGGCATACCATTCTGACACATAGAATTAATTTTATGATGAAGATTAAATGTGACAGAACCATCTACTTTATCATAAGTTTCTTTAAGTTCTTTCCAGATTAAAGATGCTCTCCTAGAAAATATCTGACCAAGATACAATTCTTCAGCATGACAAGTACATCTAGGCAATTGAACAAGAGCATCAAACTGTTTCCACAGTGCATTCAACTTATGATAATAATCAGATATAGCATACCATTCTGACACATAGAATTAATTTTATGATGAAGATTAAATGTGACAGAACCATCTACTTTATCATAAGTTTCTTTAAGTTCTTTCCAGATTAAAGATGCTCTCCTAGAAAATATCTGACCAAGATACAATTCTTCAGCATGACAAGTACATCTAGGCAATTGAACAAGAGCATCAAACTGTTTCCACAGTGCATTCAACTTATGATAATAATCAGATATAGCATACCATTCTGACACATAGAATTAATTTTATGATGAAGATTAAATGTGACAGAACCATCTACTTTATCATAAGTTTCTTTAAGTTCTTTCCAGATTAAAGCTGCTCTCCTAGAAAATATCTAGATTCGATTAGGCCTAAACCTGTCTCTGATACCATGAACAAATTCTAAACAGAATATAATAAATCTATGATTCTCAAATCACACAAAATCTAATCTCAATTAGATGAAGAAACTCACAAAGATTACTCCCGCTATTCGATCGTAATCCACTCAACTATTGTTGAATGTTCTATTACAAATTTAGAATAACAAAACTAATTATTATTACAAGTTTTCTGGAAAAATCAATTGAGAGAGAATAAGAGAAAGTTTATATCGATATAAACTGAATAATGAAATTAGGGTATAATTTCAGTTTATATACACGATCATCTTTGGAACATTGGCAGCCTAAGTCCTTCAACATATAACCGACATATCTTGAGCCCCTCTTCTTTATCTTCTCTTCTTTGACACAAGCAGTCCTTGTACTCTTCTTTCTTACACTTCTAGTCCTGCAAACAATCTCATCCAATAATAAGAAATAGAATAAGATTATAAATTTAACAGTTATCCTTGCGGCTGTTTGATACAAGGAATAGCCGATGGATCGTCTCAGGTCACATGGGTGGAGCATTTGGAATTCAAAGAACTTAGTAGACCCCAAGCTGTACAACGATATGTGCTGTAGAGGCTTTGCGTTCGGGGCCCAACGATGGGTTGCGTGCCTTGAACGAGCGAGTGAAAGAAGTTGTTCTTGACACTTATCCGATTGGCCACAATTATTACCAGGAAAATGTGTTATGGAATATGAGAAGAACTGTGTGATGAGGTTGTCAGAAAGGATGGTTCGTGAGTTTTGTTTGAATATTTGCCCTCTTTCGTCAATCTCAGCGGTTCTCGTGTGTTCCTGAACCCCGTCAGGCCGGGGTTTCTTTAAAGCTCCAAAACTCATCCCCTTATCATGATGATGATGATGATGATCCAAGAGAAATTGTGTTATTAGCAACCACTACTTTTAGTCTACCGCATTCTCCAGATCTCGTCTTAAAAATCATTGGAGATAAACGTAGACGTCATGAGCTGGATGCGTCTGGGAAGATTCATCGGGTCACGGATCAGGTGGCTTGTTATAAAACTGGTGGTGACCCCAGGAACAAGATATCTGTTCATCAGGCTAATGATCAGCTCTTAATCCAAGAGACGAGTGCAGGGTCACTAGTGGTATGGTCCTTGGTTAAAAGTGAGCCATTTGGTCTAGCCGGACTTGGTAAAAATGCTCCTCTAATTGGGTTATCAGGGGTTGCCATCAGTAATAATAGTACAGGTGCAGGTTCAATTGTCACACTGGGTCTACAGCAGGAGGCCCATTACATGAAGGAAATATGGCCAAACTTAGAAAAGTCTGTCATGAAATGTATGCAAGATACTGTCCTCAGAATTGTGGAGGCCTTGAACAACGACCCAAAAGGCGACCAAGAAGTCCATAGTTGTTCAACCAACAAGACGAAGCGCAATACTGATGAACTGGACGAGAGCCTCTCTTTTTCAATTAATTATGACTAGGACTTTAATTTAATGAGATTACTATAACTAGAATTTGCTAATCTCTGTCGGTATCTTGTCTGTCTCTTTTGAACAATTGAGTAACAATATTATCACACTGAATTTTATTGATAGACAATCGTTGGTTTACATTGTGGTTTACATGGGTATTTATACTTTCCCAATAGACAAATACGATTATACGAAACAACACACCGATTCACTAATCAGTATAACTACTACACATATTTATAAATTGTTCATCAAATGACTATATATTGTTTTAGGGAAATTTTTAATTCTAGTTATAAGCAATTCAGCATGATCAGTGCTAGCTGTTAGTGTAAAATAGGGACTATTTCCTGTATGTATATATGATAAATCTTGTTTTATAAGTTAAGGTTAATGTTATATGGAGTATTATTCAAAATGAAATGGGAAAACATGACTCAACAATCTCTAACCTAATTAGAAGATGAACATCACAAACATACCTTACTCCTAATCTCATCCTAATACCATATCATACAAATGCACTCATCATTTTACGGACAATGTTAAATTTCTATAAATATATATATGTCCCATTTATTCTATATCCATAGTAACCTTATATACCAATCATGGAAAAACCCACACAAAATATGACCAAAGATGATAAAGAAGAAATTATTTTCCGAAGCCGTTACCCATCTGTTCCCATTCCCGACAATATTACCTTGCCGGAGTTCGTGCTTAAGGATTCAGAATTGTATGCCGACAACGTGGCATTCGTGGACGCCTCAACCAAAAAGTCTTACACTCATGGTCAAGTTCTTAGGGATGTGAAAAGGTTTTCAAAGGCATTGAGGTCCCTTGGCCTAAGAACAGGCCATGTTGTGGTTGTGGTACTCCCCAATGTTGTTGAGTATGCGGTTGTGGCTTTAGGCATAATGGTAGCCGGTGGTGTCTTTTCTGGCGCGAACCCTTCTAGCCATTCGTCTGAGATCAAGAAACAAGTTGAGTTAGCCGAAGCCAAACTAATTGTGACCGATGATCATACTCATAGTAAGGTAATTTCAGTCTGAAGAAAAATCTCAAAGTCTATTCCATTTAAATTATATGTAGCAATTTTGATTAATCCATTTGTGATTATTCTTTCACAACTTTTATAATATACTAGTTAGTTAAATAAAGAAGTATACAAAACAACTTTTATATTATGAGTCATATGCTTATGAAACTATATATCCTTTCCTTTATATGTGATCATTAGCATTATTTTTGATCTTTACTAATTATGGTATTAAACCTTCACAGGTGAATGAATTAGGATTACCCGTGATAGTTGTGGGCGAAGAACGAGTACAAGGGACCATATTTTGGACAGAATTGCTTGAAGCAGCCGAACGGGCCAGCGACAATGGGATCGAAATTGAAGCCAATGAAAATGACCTTTGCGCTCTTCCATTCTCATCCGGGACAACAGGACTTTCAAAGGGAGTAATGCTAACTCATAGAAATATCGTAATCAATTTTTGCTCAACTCTTTTTAGCGTTGGACCCGATCTCATAGGCAAACTCACCATTTTAGGACTAATACCGTACTTTCACATATACGGGCTCACTGGAATCTTGTGTGCTACACTTAGAAACAAAGGCAAAGTTGTGGTGATGGCAAGGTATGATTTATCCACTGTTTTGAAAGCATTGATTGAACATGAAGTCACTTTTGCGCCCATTGTGCCCCCGATACTCCTCGGATTGGTTAAACATCCCATCATGGAAGATCTTGCTAAGCTCAAACTTAGATCCGTAATGACTGCTGCTGCGCCTCTTGCCCCCGAGATTTATGAAGAATTCCAAAGGAAATTCCCTCAAGTTGAGGTTCAAGAGGTAAGTTAGTTTTTTTTTAACGACAAAAATGATACCATATTTTATATAAACGGTCAACTAGCAAGACGCCAGAGGACCCAAATTACAAACACCAATATCATATAAGTCAATCATTTCGTGTTCTGACCCATACTAAAAAATAAAACTCGTTTTAATGGACCATGTTTCCAACTCTTAATATTTTGACATTCATCTCAAATTTACATATTTTCAACATTTTTTTTTTACTTAGCATAATATGTCATTCATGATTCAGTTAATTGCTGATAAAACACTTTTAAATTGTGCTTCAAATAGGCTTATGGGATGACAGAACATAGCTGCATAACTCTAACACATGGAGATCCAAGAAAGGGGCATCACACATCCAAAAAACGGTCGGTTGGCTACATACTACCAAATCTAGAAGTAAAATTCGTTGATCCCGATACTGGTCTTTCGCTACCTTCAAACACTCCCGGAGAAATATGTGTTAGAAGCCAATGTGTCATGAAAGGTTACTACAAGAATGAAGCCGAGACAGCTCAAACTATTGACGAGAAAGGATGGCTTCACACAGGCGACATTGGCTTTATCGATGATGAAGGTGACATCTTTATCGTCGATCGTATGAAAGAGCTCATCAAGTACAAAGGATTTCAAGTAAGAACCAACTAGATTCACTTTGAGCCTAATTCTGGTTCTATAGATAAATGTCCATTTTTAACATGTTTAATGTATACAGGTCGCACCAGCGGAGTTAGAGGGAATACTTCTAGGACATCCTTCCGTTGAAGATGCCGCGGTTGTGGGGTAAATACGCTTATATTATGTAGTGTTGACTTAACCTTATATTGTTATTGTATAATATTACAATTTAAAATAAAGTTTTAACATATATGACAAGTTTTGATTGATTTATATAGTATAGAACCACTATATATCAAGGTGGTTTAGGTGGTCAATAGACATGATATTTTCACAAGTGTTTTCAGATTTGAATCGCATCAAGTATAACTTTAAGAATTGGTCAGGAAAAGATTCAAAAACAATCATGGGGATAACCTGGTTATGACACATACATTTTAATCAAAAGATTCGTTGTTCCTTAGTAACTTGGACATCAAAAATCTTATCCTTTCTTTATTGATTGATTTTGTATAGGTTGCCAGATAAAGAGGCAGGGGAAATACCAGGGGCAAATGTGGTAATGAGCAAAGATGCAAAAGAAAGTGAAGAAGATATGATGAAGTATGTTGCTAATAATGTAGCACAGTACAAGAAGGTGAGAGTGCTACATTTTGTGGACAATATACCAAAATCACCCTCTGGCAAAATCATGAGAAGGCTCATTAAAGAGAAGATGTTGGAGAGTATTGCCAAATCTGCTGCCCCATAAACCAACTAAGCACAAACGACAACAATTAATACTTTCAAGGAATAATGAGCCTTATCTTTTCCCAACCTATACTTACAGACAATAATATATCCAAATGCATTTCTTTTTACCCTCGACTAGTGTTATACTGTTATGAGATGCTTCTTTTTTTTTACTCCGTATTATTTTTAGAAAAGATGCATGTAGTTCTAACAGAATATGATTAATAAAATTGTTCAAGTAACAAAAACTCAAAAAAATGTCATTTTAAAACATCTCAAATTCGATTTTCTTCGATGGACTATTTCATTAGAAAGTACTTCAAACTTGTACAAACAAAATATCTTTTCTAAGACTTAAACAAAAACATTTTTATTGTATGGACAAAAATGGCTAAAACACCTATTTGGGGAACCTTATTCAGTAAATAAAAGCTCAAAAACATTCACAAACTAATCCGTTTGTCCTGTACATCTTTTTTTTTTGAAAGGCGATATTTTATTAATAAAGCAGCAAGATGCTAGTAAAAATCGTACAAATATACTGTAACTGATTTACATAAATATAACATTAAAGAAAGGAGAATTCATTTCATTGATCCTCATTAAGTACCGCCTGCCTAGCCCGATATTTTATCCAATGAAAATGCTTTGATCTCGCCCATGATGCACGAGACCCCAATCTTTTTGTGCTTGAATACCAAGTCATTACGGGTCTTCCAAATCGCCCTACATGTCAATAATATTACATATTGCACCATAGACTTCCTAAGATAGATCCTGTGATATAATTGTGCAAAAACATTAGATCTTTTAGTAGAGAAAACAATGATAGGGGGCAAGTGACACCAATCCTAAATACAACTCCACAACTGGTGCGTAAACCGACACCCCGTAAGAATATGATCAGCCTTGTACATCTTAATCTAAATTAAACCCTCGCTATCATCATATAACTTAAACTTAGATTAGAAAACGTTGTTCATTTACATTAAATTAATAAATACAATTAACAAAATTCATAAAGAAAAAACAGTTTACTATTGGTTCGATATCTTTTGAAGAATATTTTCCTTGGAAAAGTAACATTAACAGTTGATTTCCCTTTATGTAAACCAAACGTTTGACTGACTGTTACTGACATAACAATGTTTTTTTTTCCCCTTCTTTTTACTGGTATAATGTTATTCTTAGTAAGTTGATTATTGCAAAGATAACTATAGGAATTGAGGATTGTGGTTGAAAGAGAAAATCATATGAAAATCTTTTAGAAATTAAATGATCATATTGTAACTAGATAAGTACATAATTATCACCATAACATATATTATAGCTAATAGTCAGATTGTTAGAAAGATATTTGTATATTACAAACGAGTTACAAATGACAAAACAGTTTTTTTTTAATAAATTGTAATTATATAAGCCGTAAAAAATGGATTTAAAGTCAATTCTCTTCATTTATTAGTTGGACGTTAAAGAAAAAAGTTCACCTCATTTTTGATATGCACTCAATTAGACTGACGGCAACCAATGTTTATAGTTATGAAGTGAAATTAATCATTTAGGATCACTACAGTATTGCCGACCATAAACTATATATCGTTCTCGTTCCCGCTGTATCATTCAATAAACCCGATTTGAAAAGTTAACAACTGAACAGTTATGCTATTAAAAAAAAACAGCAACTAAACATTTATATTAGAGTAATCAAAAGGTGCAAAGTTATACACGTGTTTATGCATGTTTCAAAAGGACACATTATATATAAAAAAGACCCTAATAAAAGTTAACTCAAAGCGTATATATTACTCCGTAGCTTTTTAATCAGTTAAAATTATTAAGTAGTGGCTAAGTGTTGTGGTCCATATTCCGAAATAGATCCACACAAATGAAGTATTTTAAAGTACATCGTATCAGTTTGTTTAATTATTATGTTAAAAATATGATAATCAGTAATATACCTAATTGGTGTGTTTAAGGCTAAAATGAGTGGTACTGTTGGGGTTAGGCTACTTGCACCACATCGCACCATATATGACATCTCGAGTTGATGGGGTTGTCTGGGAAAAAAAAAGGGAATGGAGTTGCCTAGGAAGTAGCGTAGCCTAATGATTGATTTTCTTTTTTTTCCCCACCTAATATTAATTAAAAATACATGTATCAAACATCTAATATATTAGGTATATCTTTATGTCTATGTTCTAGATATATCAACTACTTTTTCTAAAAATATCTTAAATCTAATTCCATGTCGTTAAGTCATCATTAACGTTAATTATTTATAAAAACAATGTAGTAACACTAACAAAGAACTTTCAACTTGTTGAACTCTGCCGGTGTGTAATAGCTTAACTATATGTTTATAGTTTCGTAACGATAAAAGGGTTTTTGAATAATCATCAAGGAGGTCAAAATTAAAAGGATTTATCAATGATATTATGGCTTATCATATAATAGGTTGATTTCTTAATAAAATTGGTAGGATGCAATGTGAAATTTGTGATTGTTCTGGTTTGATATTTGCCCTTAGAGGGTGCCCAATGCCCTCGTCCATGGGCTCGTCTGGTGTAGAGGGACGAGTCCACACCATTGGGTGGGACTCGTCCCTGGTTCGTCCGGTCTGCTCGTCCCTTCGATTCGTTCCTCCAGGGAGGAAACAATGTTTGCTTTTTTTTTATTTAGTTTGAATGTAACGGCTATATTTGCCAAGGAAGGAGACAAAAGTGAAGTTTCAAATTTTGGCAAAACAGGCCCCTTAACGGCTGTTTTGACCAAAACAGGTTCAAAAAATGTCACTTTTAGTCCTTAACGGCTAGTTTTTCAAAATGGCTATATATACACTTCAATTGAACCACCATATCACACCACTCTTTCATATATTCAGATATATTATACCAAAACACACTTTTGTATACACAAATCATCATGAACAACATGTTTCCTTCGAGTGTACCAACGTACATGAGACCGGATTTGTTTCCTAATGAAGACGATGATGATGAGCTTATGGGCATCATGGCCGAATGTGTTGATTTGCTTGAAGAAGGTGAATCATCAAGACCATTCATACCCCGTATGCCCGTCGAGAGAGATCCGATATGGTGCTGAACATCGCCTAATGGCAGCTTATTTTAATGAAAACCCAAAGTATTCGTTGAAGAGCTTTAGGCGACGATTTCGTATGTCGAGACCTATGTTCCTGCGCATTGTGAACGATATAATAGCATACCCATCTTGAAATCCAGGTCATGTGCCTTTGCATTTTCAAAGAATGCAAGACAAGCAGCTTGATGGTCGAGGAAGGGTTGGTTTCGGTACAATCTAAAAGTGTGTATGCGCCATACGTCAGTTGGCGTATGGCTACAATCCCGACTCGCTTGACGAGTATCTACAGATGGGTGAAGAAACAAGCAGATGTTATCTGGACTATTACTGCAAATGTGTTTTTGAACTTTACAGGGATGAATACTTGCGCAGACCAACACCGGAGGACATACAACGCTTGTATGCTCGACACGAGGAGCTTCATGGTTTCCCAGGCATGCTTGGTAGCATTGATTGCATGCACTGGCCTTGGAAAAATTGTCCCAAGGCATGGCAAGGTCAATTTACGAGTGGTGATCACGGTCATCCAACCATCATGCTTGAAGCGGTAGCTTCGTATGATAGGTGGATTTGGCATTCTTTTTTCGGCACAGCTGGTTCGAACAACGATATAAATGTCCTCAACCAGTCGCCTTTATTTAGGTAAGTTTCAATTTAGTTAATTGCAATGTAGTTTCAAATTGTTCATATTTTTATGTCTTGGAATGTAATTTATTTTAGGGAAATCATGGAAGAACGTGCGCCTGATACTTTGTTAATGGCACCCAGTACAAAAAAAGGTTACTATCTCGACAACGGCATTTATCTGGAATGGTCGACTTTTGTAAAGTCGTATTCATGCCCTCAAGATGAGAAGCGCGAGAAATTTAAAAAGTATCAAGAAAGTGCACGAAAAGATGTCGAGCGTGCCTTTGGAGGGCTTCAAAATTCATGGCACATTCTAACCCAACCAGCAAGATCAAAAAGCGTGAATCGAATAATGTGACATCCGTCACCAAAACTGGTAATTTATTATAGTCTCTAACTTACATTTCAAATTTCTTGACTAGTCAATGTGCTTATATAGTATAACAAGCATAGAAATGTGGTGATCATTCCAATATGTGACTCCTATTACTTGGATTCCAATAGTTTAGGATTTAGTCATTCTATCTTCCTAAACTTAGATAATTATAGTTATTTCCGTTGATATCTAGACATATAGTTATATGTCATTTTCATTTCTAGACATTGATAAATCTCTATACACTACTTGGTGAGTTAAAGTCTATAATCATCAAAGTAAAGTTCAAAAGAATATATGTAGTGAATTAATCAATAATAATATAAAGATTGTTAAAGTATGGAATGTTAAGTAAATTAATGTTTATAAAAGCCTACGTAAGATATATAATGCATCACAAATGTGAAGATTTTTCCTGCTCTATAAAAGAGTTCGGTCAAAAAGGGATTACCATCCCATCACAATTCATTCTAAAATAACAAAACTAATAACTCCATGAGCCTAACAAATAAGTGAGAAATATCTAGCAAGAAAACTAGAATTAGAATTTGAGATGGAGATATCCTATAGATTAGTCGGCCGAGAATGGATTTGTATCCCATTCAAGTTCAAATTTATGTTAATAAAATATCCATCACATCCTAATTGTAGATAAATACTACATAAGTAAGTATCAAAATATAAAACCCTTTTGTTCCTTTGAAGTCCTACGGCCAAGCCAAAAATAAATAAAAAAAATAAACTCTTTGTTTTGCTCCTGCCGTCGAACAACAACCAAGCTCCATCACAAAATACAAAATCTTGATCACTTTGTCAAAGCAATATTGGTGAGTTTAAATAACTTTCATTATTATTATAAAGATCTCCTATATAAATTTATAGTTAAAATTCTTATAGTATTATATTTTATGTTGTCAAGGTATCTAAGGAGTGATCATCAATCTTGGGGTAAATTACTTATCTTTCTTTTCATATATATAACTATATTTTTTTTATTGATCTTTTATTATAAGTAGCCTATTTGATGAATATATATTATGGCAAAATTTATAATAACTAATGAATGTCTTTTTATGGTTAAGTCACGTTTTTGGTGTCTAAAATTAAGTTCAGGAAGTGTAGTTTCTGGTGGAATTGGTTTCGTGACAACATATGAAGTTTAAGTTTGTCAAAAGAATGTTGTAAGAAAACTGCGCAAATCTGAGTTTTCCGAACAGATTTAGGTCGACTTCAAATAGTCATATCTTGGTCAATTTTAAGAACTGGAAGTTTATGCTTTTCCAGGAACATGTTTAAGATGTTAAGAGTTGATAGCAAAAAGAATGGAATTTTTTGAAGCTTTATAGGTCTTTAACTTTTAAAAAACTTTTCTGTGCGCAAACAGTGACTTTTCTGACTAGTCTGTAATTATCGAATTTTTAAAAATAGTTAAAGTACCAAATAAATTCTGTAAAAATTCATGTAAGTATCTAACACATAAAAGTTACAGTGGTAAATATTTAAGGTCTTGGATAGTTTGTTTGATCCAGATTAAAAATAGATAAAGTTACCAAAAATTTCAGTGAATATGAACTTGTAGAAACCAATGATACATCATTAAAACAAATACATTATATTAAGTTATGTGACTTGTAACTTAATAATACATGACAAATCAGGTTGGGAATATTTTTGAAAGTAGCCATATGTGTATTTCATCAAATACGGGTTACAATGGACGGTTATTGACCATGTCCATAATTGTAACTTGTTCATATATATGTTGTGTAGATTCTAGTGATCTTGTTGGACTTTGCACAACTACTTGTTTGTTGAGGTGAGTTTCGTGGCCCCTTTTTATATTATTTCTTTGGGGGAAAATGATGCTCAAAACATTTTTCATTTCTTTTACTAGCTGTGCCAAAACTTGTTTGTTTTATTGGACAAATACGTGTAATTATGAAATGTGTAGGTTAGCTTTGCTTGTAGTTATTACAATGATGCAATAGATGTCTGTCGATATCTATTGAAGACAATTTACGGCAATAGATGTCTGTCGATATCTATTGAAGACAATTTACGGCAATGGATAACAATGATAACAATTAACCAACTTTATACTCCAGCTGGTAGTTTGTTGGTATTACAAAGTGTGATTGAGCTGTTGGAAAGCAGTGACGAGTTTGTGTTGTTGAAATACTATGATGGCATTGAGTTTTGGTATGCATACATGCTACTACATGTTTATATTTTACACTATTGTCCATACTACTTATATCATGCACAACAAATTCATTTGTATTACATTAAACCTACGAACTCACCAATGTTATGTTGACATTTTCGAGCATTCATTTTCAGGTAATAACAATGCTTAAGGAGACTGAGCATAAGGACTTTAGGAAGACTAATAAAGAGATCCTTCATGGACTCCTAGTTGCATTTGAACATTGAACTCTATTTGCTATTTGTTACATCTTTTGCTATTTGAGGCGTGTTGCCTAGACTTATCCCGCTTGTGGGAATTACATTTATTTGGATTTCATTTAGTATGACTCTATTATAAACTCCATGTGCTATGCTATGTCTTTTCGTCATATCCTACGATTCCGCCTAAGGTGGGGTGTGACAAATAACTCGAACAATGTACGCGTGTGTTATATTGCATAACATGAAGGTTGAAGACGCGGGGTACGCAATAAGCTCACTTGAGGAAGGAGACGGCAATGATCCAATCGACTTACCTGAGCGTACGTTCGAGGAAAGGATGGCATTTCACCAACGAACCGGCAAGGAGCTTCGAGATCGACATGTGCATCATGCTCTTCGTCATGATCTTACGGAACATATATAGCGCCTCCCGGCTTAATGTGTGTTTTTTGTTTTTAAAGTATTGTAATGTTTTTATTTTTTGTATGTTTTCTTTATTTCAATGTGTTTTTTTTTTTTTTTATTTTTTTTTATGTGTGTTATTTTTAAATAAATTGTGTAATGTTTTTTTTTAATGAAGTGTTTTATTTGTGTATGTTTTAGTTTGTTATGATTTTGAAGGGTTAAAAGTGTAAAGTTTAGATAAAATGATAGAATTAAATAATTAGTGGGTCCAAGACTAGTCCTTGAGGGATGAGTATATTGGGTGTGTTTTGGGAAGATTAGTCCTTGGAGTGTTTTTTGCTGATGTGGCGCTGACAGGGACTAGTCCTTGAGGGATGAGTCCCTGGCATTGGGTAGCCTCTTAGAGCATCTCCAATGATAAAGCTTTTTTATAAAAGCTTTTTATAAAAAAGCTTTCACTCCAATGGCAAAAGCTTGAAAATAGCTTGAAGATCTTTAAATTACAATTTAATATGTATGAGAGAGAGTGTAATAGCTTGAAATTTTTCAAGATTTTGTCTAAAAAACTTTTACACCCAATGGTAAAAAGTCTTTATAATAACTTTTTGTAATAGTAATAAGTCTTATAAAAAACTTGACAAAATTACCATTGGAGGTGCTCTTAGTTGGGGCTGAAAATGTGAATAAAATCTATTTTTAATATATATATACATATCATAATTTTTTTAAGGGCTTATTGAATGTATAATATTTAGTATAAGATAAGAATGTTTTTATGTTAGAAATACTCATTGTATTTATCAATCCTAACCTTATTTATCTTTACTTTAGTACTTATTCTCTATGTTGAGTAAACTGCAGGGACTGAAAGTGTCAAGCTGAGTTATTGAAGGACTGGAATGTGCAGTGAAGATTTATGAAGTAAAAGAATGAAGAAAAGAAGACTTAAAGGGTGCTGAATGAAATTTATTCACATTCCTATTTTAGGGTTTCTGTGGCTATATAATCATGGCACTCTGCCACATATCATCCATCTTTTCAGCCGTTATTCTTCTTAGTATTTTGAATGTTTCCAAACTTTGATGTATGAAAAGATCTGTTGTAGTCACACAGGATGCAACGTTACTATTTCTGTCCTTGTTTATTTTATGTAAGAAAAGACCCTAAATTAAATAATAAATCATCAATCATTTGGCTAGTTTGTTATTGATTGTTCTTGTTATTGATATAAGTTATGAATATGGTTGCTGCTGGTCTAAATTTTATCATGGTATCAGAGCGTAGGCTCTCGATTATTTGATCTCAATCAATCGATTTCTTTTATCCAAATCCTTTCTAGGGTTTCGGACTCTTTTGATTGAGGACAGTCTTATATGTCCTGTTCTTTCCAAAAACAATCGATCCTCACTTGTTTTTTTGGAATATTTCATATATTTTTTCTCTAGTGATACAAGGTTGAAGAGATTTAATCTTGGTTCTCCGTGTTGTGTCTAAATCTACTTTATAGGTTTGGGACTAACCGTTTTCAATCCTCTTATTCACCAGATTAGGGTTCTTAACCCTTTGTCTTTTGAGTAAAAGATTGACTGTTTGCTGCCTCAGTTATTTAGGATATACATATATATTGTCCCTTTATTTCCTGGTTGGAATTACTGTTGGCGACCCCACTGTTAGTCTTTTTTCTCACCCTTTCTGTAGCAAATAACCTTACACTTGGAGGACTCCAGGTGTGAGGAGTTTGGCCTATAGGTGGGGATCCAACTTGTTTAGCTGTTTATCTGCTTTAATTTCTGGTAATTGTTTATTTCTATTCTGTGTGGAAAACTATGTTATTATGGCTGATATTAATCCTGCTGATGGTAATCCTTTTAATGATGATGCTCACACTGATTACTCTGATGAATATGGTCCTACTCAAATTAGTAAGCTAGACTTTGGTGACCCTTTGTATCTTCATGCTAGTGATACCAGTGGCATACCTTTAATTAATTTTAAACTAAAAGGGACAGAAAACTACAAGGTTTGGGCATGTGCCATGGAATTGGCTCTTGAAACAAAAAACAAACTGGGTTTTATAAATGGAACTGTTATAAAAAATGTGGGTGATGATATACTTTCAAAACAATGGGACAGGTGCAACTCTGTTGTACTAACCTGGATTCTTAGTTCTGTAAGTGAGGAAGTCTACCTTGGTCAAAATTTTTCAAAAGAATCACATTTGGTTTGGGAAGAGCTTAAAGAAACATATGATAAGGTGGATGGTTTAATAATCTTTAATCCTCATAATAGGATAAACTCATTAACTCAAAATGGAAGTTCTGTATCTGAATACTATCATAAGCTCAACTCTTTGTGGAAACAATATGATGCTATGCTTAAACTGCCATCTTGTATTTGTCATGCTGCAATTGAATTTAAGGAACATGTGCAAGTCATGAAACTCATGCAGTTTCTAATGGGCTTAGATGACATTTACCAACCTGTTAGAAGTAACATCTTAATCAGGGATCCTCTTCCTAATGTTAAAGTTGCCTTCTCTATTGTTTCCAGAGAGGAATCCCATAGGGGTGTTCTCTCTAAGGAAACTGGATCAAAAATTCAAACTAGTGCCTTTGTTGCAAAAACATTTGATCATAGGAGGACCAACTATAATAATCAACCTAGCAATAGAGGATCTAATTCTGAACTTCAATGCTCTAAATGCAAAAGATTTGGACACCCTATTGAAAAATGTTATGAAATTGTTGGATACCCTCCTAACTATGGGAACACTGGTTTTAAAAGGATCTCTTTTGGTCAATCCTCACAAAATACTCAGAAGTTTTTCAGTAAACCAAATGGACCTAGAAATTTCTCTAATAACAGCACTTCTTCTGCTTCTAAGGATAATTCTGGTAGTCAGTATAGTATGCCTTTTACTGCTGATCAAATTTCTAAACTGATGAGTCTTATTAGTGACAACCCTTTCCTCAGAAGAATCAAGCCAATATGGCAGGTACAATTCAAAACTCAAACAAGTTCTTTAATCAAAACTTTAATAAGTTTTTTTGCTCCAATATTAATCTTAAGATTGTTAAGCAAATAATTGCCTGGATTATGGACTCTGGTGCTAATCAACACATGACCTGCTGTGATAAACACCTTTTTAATGTTGTTGATGTCTCAAACCTGAACCTTAAGGTTGGTCACCCCAATGGCACTGAAGCCAAGATTGGAAAGATTGGGGATCTGAAATTATCTGATAATATTACCCTGTATGGAGTTTTGTACATACCAGAATATTGTGTAAACCTTCTATCTGTTCACAAACTTACTAGGGACAGTAAATTGTGTGTCAGTTTTGATGAATGTGCATGTTATATTCAGGATTTGAGGGAAAGGACCACCTTGGGGACTGGTAGAGAATCAGGAGGATTGTATTTGTTTGATAGTAATAGTAGAGGTAAAGGCATTGTATCTTGTAATACTGTTGGTTCTGAAACCTCCACAAATCTGTGGCATAATAGACTTGGCCATCCCTCTGACATTGTCTTAAAAGCTCTCAATATTCATGGTGTCACTTCTCACCCTTGTGAAGTGTGTTTAAAAGCCAAGCATATTAGAGAGTCATTCCCTTTAAGTGATCACAAAAGTAAGAATGTTGGTGACCTTGTCCATCTAGATCTTTGGGGACGCTACAGGGTCACTAGTAAGTATGGTTTTAAGTACTTTTTGACCATAGTTGATGACTATTCCAGGGCTGTGTGGGTGTATTTATTAAAATCCAAAGATGAAACTGTTGAAAACATAATATGTTTTTCAAATATTCTTCAAAATCAGTTCAACAAAAGGGTCAAAGTCTTTAGGAGTGATAATGGAAAAGAATTTGTAAATCAACAATTCAATAATTTTCTGAAACAAAATGGTATATTTCATCAAACCACTTGTTCTTACACTCCTCAACAAAATGGAATAGTGGAAAGGAAACATAGGCACCTTTTAAATGTGGCCAGGTCCCTTATGTTTCAGGGGGGAATTCCTCTTAACATGTGGACTGACTGTATTCTAACTGCAACTTATATTATCAAAAGTCTTCTCTCTTCTGTTCTTGATGGCAAATCTCCTTTTGAAAAAATGTTTGGTTCTAAACCTAATCTATCCCATATTAAAGTGTTTGGATGTCTTTGTTTTGCAAAAGTCCTTAATAACTTTGACAAGTTTTGTAGTAGAACTGAAAAAGTGTGTACTTCTTGGTTATTCAAATGAAAAAAGGGGGTATATAAACTTTATGGTCTTGACAATAAATCTGTGTTCTTCTTAAGAGATGTGAAGTTTTTTGAGGATATCATTCCTTTTAAGTTAAAATCTGAATCTGATTCTTTCAAAATGGATTTAAATCACTTAAATTTCTTTGATTGCATTTATGATGACATTTCAAACACTCAAAACAAGTCCAATGATGAAGGGATAGAACATTCTGATGAGGGTGATGGCAATAGTGCAGACTATGGCAGTGGGACCACTGATTCCACTGTCAATGGAGGCACACCTGCAACACCCTCTCATGACAGTAATCTGGAAATTCATAGGACAATCTTCCTGAACCCATTCCTGCTCCTAATTCTCCCATAAACAATCATCCTGTTGATATTGCAGTTAGAAGGTCTGAAAGACATTTCTCTCTTCCAAAAAAACTTAAAGACTTTGTTATTGAGGGAAAAGTGAAATATGGTCTTAATAGGGTTCTAAATTACTTTAAGCTTAGTTCTGAAAACATGTGTTTTTCTTCCTGTCTAAATAAAAGTGTAGAACCCACCTCTTATCAAGAGGCTTCTCAAGATAGAAACTGGCTTGATGCCATGAATTGTGAAACGGAAGCCTTGAATAGAAACAAACACCTGGATTCTTACAGACCTCCCACAAGGTAGACAACCAATAGGATCAAAATGGATTTATAAAATCAAGTACAAGTCTAATGGAGAAATAGAGAGATATAAGGCTAGGTTAGTTGCAAAAGGGTATAGTCAAAGAATGGGACTTGATTATGATGAAACATTTTCTCCAGTAGTGAAAATTGTCACTATAAGATGTTTGTTAAGCCTTGCCACCCAAAATTATTTTCTTTTGTTCCAATTAGATATCAATAATACTTGTCTCTATGGCAACATAACTGAAGATGTTTACATGACCCCTCCTGAAGGGTTCTTTGATAAAAATGATCCTAGGGTTTGCAAACTTGTTAAGTCCCTTTATGGACTTAAACAAGCACCTAGGAAATGGCATGAAAAACTTACCAATACCCTGATTGAACATGGATTCAGTCAAAGTCAGAATGATCATTCCTTGTACATTAAATCCTCCTCTAATTGTTTTTTAGCCCTGTTAGTCTATGTTGATGATATCATCATCACTGAAAGTGATATAAATGAAATTAACAAAGTGAAAGGCTTCCTGAAAAACAAAATTCCTCATAAAAGACCTTGGAAAGTTAAAATACTTTCTTGGAATAGAGGTCCTTGACACTGAACAGGGGATGTGTCTTAATCAGAAGAAGTACTGCCTTGAGGTATTGAATGAGTTTGGATTGTTTGGTTGCAAACCCTCACCAACACCTCTTGAGCAGAATCTTACTCTTCATGTGAAAGAACATGTTAATGACAAGCTGATAACCAATCTAACTGAATACCAGAAATTGATTGGGAAACTGATCTACTTGACTCTCACAAGGCCAGACATTTCCTATGTTGTGCAATGTCTGAGTCAATTTATGCATGCCCCCTTAGAGTCCCACCTTAAACTTGCTTTTAGAATCCTAAGGTATCTAAAAGGATCTCCTGGAAAAGGTATTGAACTAAAAAGGGGAGACAATTTTAACCTTAAAGGGTATGTGGACTCTGATTGGGGTAGATGCCTTGCATCCAGAAGATCTGTAACTGGCTTTTGTGTGTTTCTGGGTGAATCTCTTATCTCCTGGAGAAGTAAGAAACAAAACACTGTCTCTAGATCCTCTACAGAAGCTGAATACAGGGCCATGGCCTCTTTAACTTGTGAATTACTTTGGATCATAAAAATTTTGAATGATTTAAAGGTCAAGGTAAACCTTCCAGTTGAACTTTATTGTGACAATAAATCTGCCATTTTGATTGCCCTGAACCCTGTTCTTCATGAAAGAACCAAGCACATAGAAATTGACATTCACTTGGTGAGGGAGAAAGTTAGTGCAGGATTTGTGAAACTTATAAAAATTGATACCTTGGACCAACCTGCTGACTTGTTTACTAAAGGGTTGGGTGAAAGACAACACAATTATCTCAGTGATAAGTTAGGTATGCTGAATATGTTTAAAGGTTAGGATTGAGGGGGGATGTTAGAAATACTCATTGTATTTATCAATCCTAACCTTCTTTATCTTTACTTTAGTACTTATTCTCTATGTTGAGTAAACTGCAGGGACTGAAAGTGTCAAGCTGAGTTATTGAAGGACTGGAATGTGCAGTGAAGATTTATGAAGTAAAAGAATGAAGAAAAGAAGACTTAGAGGGTGCTGAATGAAATTTATTCACATTCCTATTTTAGGGTTTCTGTGCCTATATTTTTTTTTGAAATGCAATTAGGATCACTCACGGCACCACCTTTTCAGTCGTTATTCCTATTTTAGGGTTTCTGTGCCTATATTTTTTTTTTCTGTGCCTATATAACCATGGCACTCTGCCACATATCATCCATCTTTTCAGTCGTTATTCTTCTTAGTATTTTGAATGTTTCCAAACTTTGATGTATGAAAAGATCTGTTGTAGTCACACAGGATGCAACGTTACTATTTCTGTCCTTGTTTATTTTATGTAAGAAAAGACCCTAAATTAAATAATAAATCATCAATCATTTGGCTAGTTTGTTATTGATTGTTCTTGTTATTGATATAAGTTATGAATATGGTTGCTGGTGGTCTAAATTTTATCAATTTATATTAAATTTGATTTTTTATTATAACCTATACATTATATATTTATCTCCATTTGTTTTCATTTGATTTTGTCTCAAATATTTTACATAATATATAAATGATTTTAAATCTTTTTTTAACATTTAGGAATTATATGAACTAATCAATGGATAGCTAAGTTGTAAAGCTAAAACAAAATAGTGTGTGAAATGATAAAATGAAAATTAGTGGAATATTAGAATTTAAATAAGGGTATATTTATATTTTAATAAGGGATAATGGGATATTGTCAAAAATGTTTCTATACCTAATTAAAATGCACTAGTGTTAATCACGTGTAATTAAGGTAAAATCGTCTTTAAATTACTGTTGGTTTTGGTCCCATGGAAGAATCGAAAAAGCAAAAGTATTTTGGTGAAATCCTAGCCGTCGATCACTTTTTGTCAGTGAGAAAACATGTATATTTTGAAACCCCAAAAATTGGAAAATAATAGTGAGTAACCCCAAAAAAGTCCCTATCTGGGTATGAGTACACCTTTGGCATTATTATCCGGACCTCTGCACCTAATTATCACTCGACTGTCTGTCACCTTCACACTCTTTTTCTGCATTTGCCATTTGGTCCATATCTAACTTTAAAGTACACTTCTAGCCCCTAACATGAAAATTTATACCATCTTAATTAAGTTTGCAGGTCATTTTTTGTTAATTTGGGAATGGCCTCCACGTGACCACGTCCATCCCAACTTTGGACGAATCACCAAATTAAACATTCCACAATGTTCGAACCCTAGACATCCATAGAAAAACGCCCAACCACCCTAAATGATGATGGCTTATGGGTTTTATTTATAGATGCGGAAGTGGGAAAACTGGAAGCAACTAAAGAAGACGGAGAATAAAAATAACATTTTTTAACTTCTTCTTTCTTACCTCTTTATACTTTCATATTTAAAATTAGATATTGTTTTATTTCTCAATTCTATAAGGATTCCTCAAACGTTAAGATTTAAATTATTAACAATTATAAAATAAATGTACGCCCATGTAGATCCTTAGAAGTTAGAACCTATATATAGATAACCAACCTATAATCAAGTTCATATTGTTTGGTTCCACAAACGATATGAAAAACTATATGTTGGTTTCGAGTTACCTCCATAACAATACCATATTCATTAGCTGACTAACGCATGTGAAGTGTTGAACTCGACTAAGGATTAGTTAAGTACAACCAAATGGAAATATTGAACACTAAGGTGACTGAAGCAAAAAACAGTATATGAAACTATCAGCTTACCAACACATAATAGTAGCGCTAATAATAGTTTGTTATGACGTTTGAACCTCTGTGTGTATGTTTTTTGTGAATATATGTGCGCTCAGATGATTAGATGGACATCGAGATGAGGGGTATGAAATGAACGAGAAATGATATGATTGAAGGAAAAATATTTTGGTCAATTTTAAAAATTGAATAGTTTAGATTGACTTTTAACTTAAAATTCAAAATTTACTAAAATGAGAATGAATATATTTTATAATATCATATTAAGTAAAATTATATCTTTTCATTAATATTTATAAATAAAAATATAACCAGAATTTAGATATTATTAAAGAGGTTTTGTTAAACGAAACTCTAAGGGCTTTCGTTAAGGTGCATTAAATAAATGTACACTTACCATAAAATTCAGGGGACGAGATTTTGATATGAAAACGTACAACTTTTATATGCACATTAAGTGAAGTCCTAAAGACTTCATTAATTTAACACTTTCCTTAAAAGAAAAACATCATCCATATATCAATTTCATGTTAGGATTTAACAACTCTTAACGGACATGATTGTTGGATATTCGTAAGGGAGCAAAGTGCAAAAACTTGGGTTTTTTTTCTCCTTTCTATACACTTTACACACACCACACACTTTACACACAACAATAAAAGTGAAAAAAAGCTTCCACCAGCACACTATATATTATATTATACTACTATTGATAGAAACTCAAACTTATCTTTCTAAACTTTCTTCATTTGTTTAAGTAATTTATCTTCCCATTTTCCTTCATTTTCATGGAATGTTGCAGACCCAACTTTGATATATTGGTAAGCACCCCTCATTTTAATACTTTTATAACACACACACACACATACACACATATTTGCATCTCCTAAAACAAACATCCACACAAACTATAATTTAAATGTTTCTGTAAACAGCTGTCATAGGTAAAAACACTTGAACTCACACTTCATTATATTACTACTGTTCTTACTGTCTGGATATAGTTTTAAAGTTATTTTTGAAAACCCTGAATTTGGTAATCTTTAGTTTGTGTGTGTGTTTCAAAAAGGTGATACTATATTATGTATATATGTTATCTATATGTATATATCAAGTACTTTTGTATAACTAATTAAAGATTAAAGATTGTTAATTATTCTTGAGAAAATTTCATTACGTACCAATGTTATTAAGTTTCGTCCCTCTCGTTTTTTTTATCATTACATACCCTTATGGTGATTTTTTGTATCATAACATACCCCTCACCCTAACGTCCGTTTGTCTGTCTCCGTTAATCCCCTCACGTGCGTTCCACGTGAGGGTATTTCTGTCCATTCCTAATTAATTTTTATTATTGATATATTTTTCTTATTATTTCTTATATATACATTGATGATCTGCATCTATATCTATCTATATTTTATCAAGGAAATCAAATCAGATGAAATCAAATCAAATCTAAACCAAAATCAATATCAAAACTAAAAGCTGAATATGGATAGTTAATTTGCAAAGGTGTTTGATGTGTGTATGTTTTATATCCACCATAAATTTTCTTCTATTTTGTTGTGGTTTTTTTGGATTTGAGAAACTTTTTGGGAATTATAGATTTGGCTTTGGGAAGAAAAGGATTTTGAGGGGAGGGGTTTTTGATCTGTTTGTGTCAACCAGGTGGGTTAAAAAATGTTATAAGGATATGTTAGATGAGAATGGACAAAAATACCCTCATGTGCAATGCACATGAGAGGGTTAACGGAGACTCATAAACGGACGTTAGGGTGAGGGGTATGTTATGATACAAGGGTATGTAATGATAAAAAAAACGACAGGGGCGAAACTTAATAATATGACATACCCCATGAAATTTTCTCATTATTCTTTGTTAAGATGTTATGTTTTGAAAATGGGGATTGATCCCCCTCTCTCTGTTTTTTTTAAAGAAAATATTCCTGTGAAAATGACATTTCTATGTAAAATGAAAAGACAACAAAAATTATTAGCTCACGTTTATTTTATCCTTATTATTATCATACTACTTTTTATATCTTATCTAAATCATGGGTTATTTTAGACTCATGGTCTTTCAGTTATCACATAACTTCTTATAATTTTTGTTTTTGGTGTCATGAATTATCTTATTTTTAAATTTTTAAGATTTTCCTAACTGTAACACTTGTGATTAACACCTATAGAACTATTGTAACTATTTCTTACAAAAAAGGATCAACCATCATGTACAATCCTTTAGCGTATGGTATTAACCATAGATTAATGGGAAAACTACTTTTAGCAATGTCGTATACCGACTGAATGTTCGAAAAAAATGCCACCAGCCTAAGTATGTTGCTATTATAAGACTTTAACCCTAATATATATGTAAAAGTAAGCAACACCCATCATCGTCTTCCATGGGTTATGGGTCTAGGTTTCAGGTTTTATCTAGGTAAAAAAAGACATCCGGCCTTGCAATAAGTAAGGATCAAACCCTTGACCATTATTTCGAGAGACAAAAGAACTACTTGATCACAGACTTAGCCATGATATATGTATGTGACAAGGCTAATATTTTGCTAATTGATAAACGATAATTACTCTTTTATAAAATAAATCAGTTTATTGTGTGTGTTTGTGTGAATGCAAGGACATGCCAGTATGGCCTTCTTTATGATTTATGATAGTCAAGTGCAAAAGGGCCTTAGAGGATTTAATGATTTATGTCACAATTTTGGTATATGTGGAAGTAAATATATCATTTATTGGTAACTACTGTTGAGTCTTATTCACAATGTACTTTGTCTTGGCTGTCTCTTTGGAAGTAAGGATGTGAGTTCTTACTCAGACCCTTCATTTTTCGTTGTGTATCAATTATTGGTGTTAGATACACAATAAAACAAAACAGTAAAAAAAAGAAGGTACTTTTAGTAACCAATATTGCCATTATGCTATACTTTTTGAATGTGTTTTTTTACTCTAATGATAGGGGACACAAGGGTGTGAAGTATTCTTCACCATAATTTGCATAAAGTTTGGGAACATATAGTTATGTACCATTATTTGTTATATAAATTATAGGCTTTGTTATTATATTCTTGTTTAAAATTTATAACAGTATAATTACTACTTGGTCTTTAGATTAGATTTGAGTTATTTAAGTGATTTTGGTTTTAGATGTTGCGATCTGAAGCCGGATTCCATTTTGTGTAAGAGAACCAAGTGAAAGAATTTAGGGTGAATCGTATTCCGCAATGGAGTGGAATACGAAGTGGGATTACGAAAATTTTGACATATTCAACTATAAAGGCAACACAAGTCCTAAAAAGCTACAATCAAGTTATTGGGAAATTGGGGATGGAGAAGACATGGATGGGTCTTTTAACTTATTTGGTATTGGTGGTGATGGTGCTAGTGGAGGTTCTACATCTGACTTAGTGAACAATTCGTCGACGAAAAGCTCATTATCGCCTTCGACTGAATCGTCATTCAAACAGGGTGTTAAAGGATACAATTACTTTAATGATTCTTGTAGTAACAAAGAGCCTTCAGTTTGTTCGGGTGAACCATTCATTGGTTTGAAACTCGGTAAAAGAACATATTTTGAGAACAATTATGCTAAGAACTACAACAAAACATCTCCTTTCTTGGGTGTTCCGGCTTCGTCTGTATCTGCAGAGAAGAAAGTTAAATCAACTTGCCAGATTACGCCGATTTCCAGGTGTCAAGTTGAAGGATGCAACCTTGATCTCTCATCTTCCAAGGAGTACCATCGCAAACATAGAGTCTGTGAAAGTCATTCCAAATGTCCGAAAGTTATTGTGGCTGGTGTTGAACGTCGTTTTTGCCAACAGTGTAGCAGGTCAGCTCCTGAACCCTGCTGCTACATATAGTTATAGATTAAACTCATGTACTAACCCATGGTATTCTTTGTTTTTTGCCCTTTTTAAATTGGTAATATGGGTAATGGGTCAAATGTGAATTTCGTATGAATAAATCGAGATGGATTGGGTTGATGGGAGTGACTTAGTGGTCAGATATGATAACAAGAATCTTTATATATCACTGATAATCTGATTCTTCGAATATATCGACTAAAGAGATTTTATGCACTAAATATACACATTGATTAAGTTTTTTTGCCTGATTCCTCTTTAACTAATTTTTTGAATTTGACCCGTTACAGATAAAAGGTAACCTGAATCGATCCATTCCTAGGTGCATGGATCCATTTATAGAAATTCTCAACTCTAAACATATCTTTATATCTTTCTTAATGATTGGTATAGGTTTCATGGTATGTCAGAGTTTGATGGGGAGAAAAGAAGCTGCCGCAGAAGACTTTCTGATCATAATGCCAGGCGTAGAAAACCGAAAGATGAGTCTATTCGGTTTAACGCAGCAAGTATATATTCATCGTTTTATGGTTCTGAATCCATTGATCCCCTGCCTAATTCTACAGGAGTTCAGATCCCAGATGTACTAAACATGTCAATCCCTGCTCTCAATAGGTTAGTGTCATCCAAGGGGACCAGACCCGAGATATTCAGTCAAGGTTTGTTTTCTTGATTACTCTGTAAGCCTACTATTTGTTCTCCTATTTCAGTATGAACGTAAAGACCAATTGATAAACCATGTGAGCTTTTCTATCACTCGAAAGATGAAAGTTATTGATCCTCATAAAGGGTGCATTAAGATAGGTCATACGTGTAGGGGTTGTAATGGGGTCAAACATCATTCCGTTCAGGTTAGGATAAGAACAATGTGTTTCTCATTTAACGCGTTGGTGATAGATAATGCAACTGGCCTAGTTTGGGAACCTTAAAAGTTGACAATTGCCGCAAAGTGACATGTAAGTGTCAAAAATGGTTGTTTAGTGCTTTTTCCTGTATCGGGCAACATTAAAGTGAGATGCATCATATTAAACATGTGCAATGGCTGATAGACATCAGCTGCACATGTTAATAGTCATTATATTACAGAAGTTAGTTAATAGACATTGTAACTTATTAAAATGCATAGCAAGTGAATTAGTTTTCTAACCACTGCTCCTTGTTTGATTAAGAACATTTTAGCATGCCTGGATGACATATTTTAGCAATTCCCTTTGATTATTCTGCAATGTAACTATAAGTACACTGCTATGGATCAGTCACTTCAGCTTGATGTCTAATATGTGATTTTAAACAGGTTCAATATTTAGTTTACAGTGAAACTACGCAATAGAAAGTTCATTGACTTGAGAGAAAAATATGAATACTAGGCTTTCTTACAGCTTTTTATGTACATAATACGCTGTCATTGGTTGCAACCATGAATCGCTACTGGTATGGGTTTGATAGGTTGGAAAGAGTAGTCATGTAGGTTTCTAAACACAACTCTTTATGCGGGTAGGCCTGTAAACAGGATCCTTGTTTTGTGTGTACCAGAGCCCATACCCTTAACCAAACATACCCTAAAGTGATGAATGAGGCTATGACGCCCAGAAAACAGGACTATATTTGACATATTCATGCTCAGTAACAATAGTGTCCCATCTGCCAACTTCACAATTTACCAATATGAAAATTGAGTAATCTGATGATAACTACTATGCTTTGCAGGTCTCAAGGAACCATCATCTTCCAATGTAGATGCAGTCGACCTTCGGCGTGCTCTCTCTCTTCTGTCAAACCATTCATGGGGTTCTTCCAACCCTAATTCCATACCAATGTATTCAAGTAGTCCCATCATGCCTCAACATGAGATGTCTCAAGGTTCGCCACTTTCTTCCCGCGAGTATTGGCAGGCTACCCAACAGTCGTTTGATCCCCATATTCATGCTTCAGCTGCCAAAAATGCCAACAGTCATATCCAAGAGTTTCAGATTTTCAAATTGTCGGATGGAAACTCGTTGCTGTTCCACCCCAATGGATGATGCACCGGACTCTAAGGTACACTCTTGGATTATTGTCTGGACTCTTTTCCTGGAAAGTGAGAATATAAAGACCTAGCGTTGCTTTTAAGCTGTTAAGACAGAGTTAATGCGCTTGATTTCAATATTAATCGCATGCAAATAGATACTGTGTTTTGGTTGTGACAGTGATGGTATTAGTACTTATTTAAGATTTCTGAAAGTGTGATCACGCTATGTTGTTTCATTATAGATTTTATTATCATTTGATTTATGATTGGACATGTTGGTTCTGTACTACTCGATAACAAACAATGCTATCAGCTGGGCAATATGTCCTCGTGCTTCATGGAAACTTGGTTTTCACGACGTTTGTATCCGATGGTGGACGTTACCCTCTAGAGATCAATAATTGCAACACCGGTAATGCCCAACGCTAGCACATGTACAAGTGCGTCATTGTTTGTTTCACAGCCAAGGCTGGCTTCAACAGATACCGAAGTAAACAGGGGGAACTAATGACTCTCGGGGTCCTATCTGACCTTTGTGATTTTTCAATATATTTCAATTACTGTATTGCGATTTGCCTATATCTAGTCTTCAAAGCCTGAAAGCCAAGTTTAGGATTGGCAAATGGACTCAACTTATAAGTCACTAACGATGCATCACCTTTACATATGCTTATGTATGTATGCATGATAAAACTTTCACAATCTCCCAAAAGGAAATTTTTTTTGAAACGGTCGTTTTTCAAGGGTGTTTTGTCAAACAAGTTTTCGGGAAAAAAAATTATGCAACCGGGTAAACCGGTACTGGGAGTACCGGTTTCGAATTTTTGGCCCGAACCCGGTATTCCCAATACCGGTTTCAGAAAAAGTGAATTGAACCCGGTTCTCCCATTACCGGTTTCAGAAAAAGTGAATTGAACCCGGTTATCCCATTACCGGTTTCAGAGTGATTTGACATAAGCGCAGTGGAATCTTGACTGGAACAGTGACACTGACATAAAGCCTGAACCCGGTTTTGGGAGTACCGGGTTCGGCCCTAAACCTAACACGTGTCGCGACCAGTGAAACCCTAATTCAAGTTGTAAACCTAATATTTATATATAGTACATGTGATGTATCTTGAAGCATTATCAGTATTTCAACAAATATTTTCAGATAACATTTCAAACACTTTCATAAACTATATTTCCAAAAAAAATAAAAAATGGCATCTTCATCATTCAACCCAATTATGGTCCAGTTAATATGGGATGATTGTGTATCATTCGTAAATGGGATCCTTCAAACTGCAGATCCATCAAAAAGAAGAAGTTTTCCTTTTTTTAACGTAATGAGTTATTCAGAAATTTGTGATGTCACATACAGTTGTTTGGTGTTTCAAAACAAGACTTCAAACTGCAATTATATTTATGGTATGAATTTAAGGGTGTTCCTTTTAGAAATTTAATTACGGATGATAATACTTTGGCAATGATTTATCATCTGGGTGATGCGCAATTAGAAGTGAAGTTCGAGCCTACTTTTACAAACCAGTTGTTAAGCTTGACTCAAAGTCAATGTTTTTTTCAAGCGGGTAACCAGTCACAAGATAACGAAGATGATGAAGACAATGACGATGATGAAGACAATGACGATGATGAAGACAATGACGATGATGAAGACGATGAACATGTTGAAGACATGAGATGATGAAGACAATGACGATGATGAAGACAACGAAGATGTTGAAGACAATGACGATGATGAAGACAATGACGATGATGAAGACAATGACGATGATGAAGACAATGACGATGATGAAGACAATGACGATGATGAAGACAATGACGATGATGAAGACAATGACGATGATGAAGACAATGAGATGATGAAGACAATGACGATGATGAAGACAATGACGATGATGAAGACAATGACGATGATGAAGACAATGACGATGATGAAGACAATGACGATGATGAAGACAATGACGATGATGAAGACAATGACGATGATGAAGACAATGAGATGATGAAGACAATGACGATGATGAAGACAATGACGATGATGAAGACAATGACGATGATGAAGACAATGACGATGATGAAGACAACGAAGATGTTGAAGACAATGACGATGATGAAGACAATGAAGATGATGAAGACAATGACGATGATGAAGACAATGAAGATGATGAAGACAATGAAGATGATGAAGACAATGACGATGATGAAGACAATGACGATGATGAAGACAATGACGATGATGAAGACAATGAGATGATGAAGACAATGACGATGATGAAGACAATGACGATGATGAAGACAATGACGATGATGAAGACAATGACGATGATGAAGACAATGACGATGATGAAGACAATGACGATGATGAAGACAATGACGATGATGAAGACAATGACGATGATGAAGACAATGACGATGATGAAGACAATGACGATGATGAAGACAATGACGATGATGAAGACAATGACGATGATGAAGACAATGACGATGATGAAGACAATGACGATGATGAAGACAATGAGATGATGAAGACAATGACGATGATGAAGACAATGACGATGATGAAGACAATGACGATGATGAAGACAATGACGATGATGAAGACAATGACGATGATGAAGACAATGAGATGATGAAGACAATGAGATGATGAAGACAATGACGATGATGAAGACAATGACGATGATGAAGACAATGAGATGATGAAGACAATGACGATGATGAAGACAATGACGATGATGAAGACAATGAGATGATGAAGACAATGAGATGATGAAGACAATGACGATGATGAAGACAATGACGATGATGAAGACAATGAGATGATGAAGACAATGACGATGATGAAGACAATGACGATGATGAAGACAATGAGATGATGAAGACAATGAGATGATGAAGACAATGAGATGATGAAGACAATGACGATGATGAAGACAATGACGATGATGAAGACAATGAGATGATGAAGACAATGACGATGATGAAGACAATGAGATGATGAAGACAATGAGATGATGAAGACAATGAGATGATGAAGACAATGACGATGATGAAGACAATGAGATGATGAAGACAATGAGATGATGAAGACAATGAGATGATGAAGACAATGAGATGATGAAGACAATGACGATGATGAAGACAATGACGATGATGAAGACAATGACGATGATGAAGACAATGAGATGATGAAGACAATGACGATGATGAAGACAATGACGATGATGAAGACAATGACGATGATGAAGACAACGAAGATGTTGAAGACAATGACGATGATGAAGACAATGAAGATGATGAAGACAATGACGATGATGAAGACAATGACGATGATGAAGACAATGACGATGATGAAGACAATGACGATGATGAAGACATGACGATGATGAAGACAATGAGTTCAAGAAGATGTGGTATTTTGGTCGAAAGAAAGAAATGTGATAGAAAAAGGAATGTTTTTTCAAAGCAAGGCGGAATTTGTATACGCTGTTAGGCTTTGGAATATAAGAGAAAACAGAAAACTTATTGTTCAAGATACGAGGCCACAGTTTTGGAAAGCACAGTGCATGACCAGGGGGAAGAATTATCGTGGTGTTATGGACCGGGTCCCGTGTAGGTGGGTTGTAGTTGGATCTAGCAGAAACAGTTTAGGATTGTTTCAGATCACAAAGTGGGTCGAGAGTCACAATTGTTATGGAGAAGTGCAATCTAACAACAACCGATGTGTGACAGCAAGTATGATAGCATCTGAAATTTTGGCCCACGTGAAGGAGGATTTAACTTATCAAGTCAAACACATCCAGGCGCAAGTAAAAACAACTTTCAATGTCGATGTGAGCTACGCCAAGGCGTGGAATGCAAGAAGGATCGCAATTGAAAGGTTGTATGGAACTTGGCCGAGTAACTTTGATGCATTGCCCAAGTATATTTGTAACACCCCAACATGGCGGAATCATGGGGTATCACTTAGAAAAGCACAACATGGAAATTATGTAGAGTCAAACTATATGAAAACATAGGATTGAAATAATCCTTAAACTTGTACAAACGTATACAATCATTAACATTCATCGAAATACATGTTAAATCAATAATAAAAGGCAATTCAATCGATAGTAGTTGATCCTAAAAGTAACCCATAAAAGGGAAGTAAGGATCATGGATCCAGAAAGTCCAAAGCTAGTCAATCCTAGCAAATGCAAAAAAAAAAAAAAAAAAAAAAAAAAAAAAAAAAAAAAAAAAAAAAAAAAAAAAAAAAAAAAAACAAAAAAAAAAAAAAAAAAAAAAAAAAAAAAAAAAAAAAAAAAAAAAAAAAAAAAAAAAAAAAAAAAAAAAAAAAAAAAAAAAAAAAAAAAAAAAAAAAAAAAAAAAAAAAAAAAAAAAAAAAAAAAAAAAAAAAAAAAAAAAAAAAAAAAAAAAAAAAAAAAAAAAAAAAAAAAAAAAAAAAAAAAAAAAAAAAAAAAAAAAAAAAAAAAAAAAAAAAAAAAAAAAAAAAAAAAAAAAAAAAAAAAAAAAAAAAAAAAAAAAAAAAAAAAAAAAAAAAAAAAAAAAAAAAAAAAAAAAAAAAAAAAAAAAAAAAAAAAAAAAAAAAAAAAAAAAAAAAAAAAAAAAAAAAAAAAAAAAAAAAAAAAAAAAAAAAAAAAAAAAAAAAAAAAAAAAAAAAAAAAAAAAAAAAAAAAAAAAAAAAAAAAAAAAAAAAAAAAAAAAAAAAAAAAAAAAAAAAAAAAAAAAAAAAAAAAAAAAAAAAAAAAAAAAAAAAAAAAAAAAAAAAAAAAAAAAAAAAAAAAAAAAAAAAAAAAAAAAAAAAAAAAAAAAAAAAAAAAAAAAAAAAAAAAAAAAAAAAAAAAAAAAAAAAAAAAAAAAAAAAAAAAAAAAAAAAAAAAAAAAAAAAAAAAAAAAAAAAAAAAAAAAAAATACGATGCACATACACTTCTTATAATTCTACTTTAAAGGAATCATCGATGCTTATATATAGGGTCACCCGTAGCCTTCCCACCACATCTACTATTCATAAAAAGTATAATTATCTTCCATGTATGTACAACTATCTAAAGCACAACAAGTATTCATAACGAAGTCAAAGTTAACCGAGCAACAAGTCAATACATTAAACAAAAAATCAATTAACAAGCATGTACACTTTTCAGCCCGAATCTCAATTGAGTAGGGAGGGTTTACGAAACTCACCTGAAATGAGCAATAAAATCCCAAGTCGAAAGAAAGTAGAACCGATGTCCACGATAGCCAAAACCTAATCATACACGTATTACATTAATCCTAAAGCATCTCAAGAGGTAAGGTCTTATGAATATTGACCTAATCTTACTATAAAAGCTTTATTATGTCCATTTTATAAGGCTTTGATCCAACCGAAGTGGAATCATTACATTTGTTTCACAATGACTAGTCGAAACTTGACCACTGTTGCTTTATCAAAACTTTTGAAACATTAGAACTATGTTCTGGACTCAGAGGCCTCTACCATTGGAAAATAGACTCAATTACGCTTCCGTGGCCGCTTGAATCATCGAAAACGGACTTACGGTCAAAAGTTATTGACGTTTGAAAATGTTGTCAAAATCAGTCCCTAACGGGCGTTACATATAGTAACGGCCGTTACACTTCAGTTTTCAGTTCTGCATAATTCATCAACCCAAATACGAACCAAACACCCTCCAAAACTCATTTTTAGTCTAGAAATCGATTAAGGAAGCTAAAATACTTATGTTTGAACTTATACTAGATATGAATTCATCACATAAACATAACCCATCAACTAGTTTTATCTTAAAACATCAAAATCATGCTCAAATCATTTGACCCATTTCTAAGACTTTAATTGCATTTTGACTCGATTCGTGACCCGAATATACTTGAAATCAACTAGAAACAAGTTAATGAACATAAAATGATGATTATGGAATGAGTTTAACTTACCAAAAGTCTTTTGATGCATAAATTCGAATTTGGAGTAAATAGAGAGGATGAACACTTTGAACCAATTAAAACCTTGAATTCTTGATTATTTGAAGATGATTATTGTTATAAGTTAATTTCTTTATGGATTTTTCTAACTTGTGCCCTAAGGGCACACATAAGGGTGTCTCGGGAATTGAAAAAGGTAAGAATATTCTTCTCGGGAATTGAAAAAGGTAATAATATTCTTCTCGGGATTTGAAAAATGCATTTTTCAAGAAGAATATTCTTACCTTTTTCAATTCCCGAGACACCCTTATGTGTGCCCTTAGGGCACAAGTTAGAAAAACCCTTTCTTTATTAGAGAGAAAGAGAGATTTTTAGAAGTGAATATATAATGGTGTGAGTTTTATGGTTAAACTAAGGTGGCTATTTATATAAAATAATTTTAGAATATGCTTTAGCATATGCTTTGGAATATGCCTTAGAATATGCTTTAGCATATGCTTTGGAATATGCCTTAGAATATGCTTTAGCATATGCTTTGGAATATGCCTTAGAATATGCTTTAGAATATGCTTTTTACCTTTACTATTTACAATTTACTTTTTACCTTTACTATTTACCGTTACTATTCGTGATTACTATTCTTAATCACTATTCATGAATACGGTTACTATTCACATATACGGTACTATTCACAAATATGGTACTATTCACAAATACGGTTACTATTCACAAATATGGTACTATTCACAAATACGGTTACTATTCACAAATACGGTTACTATTCATATATTTTCTCGAAAATCATTTACATTAAATTTATGAGTCAAATCTAGTCAAATTTCACGAATGTTACAATATTGCTGAATTACAACGTGCTAATCCAGACACTGTTGTAGAATGGCTCCATTCTCCAACCAGTTCAAGCCATATACAAACATTCAAGTTTGTATTTTGGGCATTTGGACAGGCAATTAGGGCATTCCAACGTTGTATTCCAGTGATCTTTGTCAATGGCACTCATTTGAAAGGCAGCTACAAGGGTAAGTTGCTAACTGTAGTGACGAAGAACGCCAATGGACAATTATTGCCTATCGCTTTTGCCTTGGTTGATGAAGAGTCTAACGAAAGTTGGGGATGGTTTTTAAATCTCTTTCAAGAGCATGTCGGATCACAGCGGCAGGGTTATTTGTGTATCATTTCAGACCGTCACCAAGGCATAATTAATGCAGTGAACGAAATTGGGTGGCATCATAGGTATTGTTTGAGACACGTTTGTAGCAATGTCAACTCGCACTTCAAGAACAAAAAAAACAAAAATTTGGCTTGGGTTATCGGTTGCACATCCCAACAATCCAAGTATTCTTGAGCGGTGGATGAAGTCAGAGGTGAACAAGAGGGGGTTTGGCCGTATTTGAGAAACATTGGTTTGGATAAGTGGACTCTAAAGCACGACTCGGGACTTCGTCGTTGGGGTAACTTAACGACAAACATTGCCGAATGCCAAAACAATATCTTGGAAAGGCTCGTATGCTACCTATTAGAGCTTTAATTGAGGCGACTTTTACTTGGACAAGAGACCATTTTGTCAAGCAATACCGGAAGGCCACCAATTGGAACCCACCACTAGCTCGCAAAATGTGGGAGGTTTATCAGATGCGTGAAAGAGCCTCAACAAGCCATACGGTGGAAGTGTATGATGAACGAACAGGAAATTACACGATCAGAACAAACCAAAGAAATGCACAAAGCGAGTACACATACAATGTTGTCATGGCGAAGAATAGGAAAAAATGCTCTTGTGGAGCTTGGCAGCATCAAAGGTTTCCATGTTCTCATGCCATTGCTGTTTGCGGATATAGACAGGAGAGAGTTGCTAATCTTCCTAGTAAGAGGTACACAACTAGGACGTGGATAAATCAGAATAATGCTGCACTTGCCCCCCTCCGAGACGTGCATTACTGGGCGGAGGTAGATTGGAAGATCCAAGGAGACCCGGCAAAACTGGTCACGCATAGGGGTAGGAGACGCACCAGACGGTACCGGAACGAGATGGATGAGAGTTCTACCAGCAGATCTTCAACCTCAAGACAACAAGCTAGATGTGGCATTTGCAACGGATTGGGTCATAATAGGAAGACATGCACTCAACTTTGAATATGGCAATAATCTTGTCGCCTATCTGTTTCCGTTTTTGTGTGTTGTTTTTATCCGTTTTTTTCTGAATTCTTAGGTGTTTTCATGTAACATGGCCACTTTCAATATGAAATTTATGTTTGTTTTTTCTTATTAGGTATCCTTGTCACTTTATAATAAAAAACATATAAAACAACATTAAAAACTAATTAAACAACTTATTTTATTTAAAACGAAAACGATTACATAAATCCTAACAATTAAATGTTGCAATCGTTACGGTGAACCGAATAATATGGCGAACCAAATCGGGAATCTGAAGAGGACACGTCACTGTCACCATCATTACGGTGAATGTATTCACCGTACTCATAGCCAACCTCTGCAGTTTCGGGGTCTTGTGTTGCGTATTCCTCTCCCGGATCAGTCACGTAACCTTTAGGCCGCCTACCCACCGGGCGAAATTCGGGTTCAAAGCGCTGCGCTTCCTCCAGTTGATTCGTTATTGAGATATCGGCATGAGTAAGATTGTTAATGGTTAATTCCATCCATTGGACCTTCGACTGCAGATACATCAAGTACTTCCGATCTATTTGAGTAGGGCAGACGACTGTGTTACGTTCTGCAATTTCGGCCTCATAGGCCGACTTTCTCGCACTTAAAGCACCAATTATAGCTGCCACGTCCGATTTATCCTTGTTATCATCAACCATGTGAGACACAATGGAGTTGCTAGCTCCAGCCCTAGTGATATTTGGGTATGCCATTTCTTTAGATATGTTTTTGTAAAATTTACTTGGCTTTTTTTTTAATGTTTTGAATGCTCAACTGAGCTATGTTCGTATATATATATATATCAAAGTTTGTGTAAATAATAGATGATGAAGTTGCTTTGTCGTTTACCTCGAACCCGGTTTTCCCAATACCGGGTTCGCAGGCTTTAGTCACATCACCCATTAAATGCTCTCAATGTTACTGTGCTCGTTACTGTGCTCTGAAAAGGTGTCGTACTATGTCTGAAACCGGTAATGCTAATACCGGTTTCAAACTTCGAATATTGAACCCGGTTTTGCAAATACCGGCTTCGGGCCAAAAAATCGAAACCGGTACTGGGAGTACCGGTTTACCTTGTTCCATAAACTTTTTTTCCCGAAAACTTATTTGACAAAACACCCTTGAAAAAGGACCGTTTCAAAAAAAATTTCCTCCCAAAAGGATGCAAATGCAACTCAAGTCTCAAGACATGTTATAATAACCGTTGAATGGTTAATTAAGAATTCTCATACAAGTGCAAATATTATATAAACGATCACTGGTTCATCAAAATACATGCACAAAAACAAAAATAGTGTATAGTGTAATGACGGATAGCTTCTAGTTAGTTTTAAGAAAAATGCTGGCACCTTTTTTGGACAAAAGGTGTTATGACAAGTGATGCACCACCTTTTTTTGGACAAAAGGTGTTATGACACTTTTATTTATATTACTTTGTTTGGTGTTTGTTAGTTTAAGGAAATTGGAAATCAAAGAATCAAGATTACCAATTCCAAATCCTTGATATATGGAGGGGCGCATGCTTCTCTTCTCTGTTTCTCCATATCCATCTCTCTTCTATATCGTTTATTTTAGCATATATAGATTTTGACATTCCTCCGTTACCTCACGCCTATACTCATACTAAACAAACCCATTTACAAAACAAATACACCCTTAATATGAGGGCATGATTTTACACTACATAATAGATAAATTCATAATCTGACATACCCTCACATAAATATGTACCCACCACAGATATACCATCTTCATACATTCCCGTATTCTAGTATTTATGGTGAAAATTTTGGCAAGTCTTCGTTAATCAGCAATGAGAACCGAGTAAAAAAATTACAACTAAAAATCTCAAGGTTAAATCATGATTTCTACACAAACAAGCTCCCGAGCAGAAAAAAATAAGTTGTTGATTTCTTTATTTTAATACGAGCATGGTACCCGCGCAATGTGGCGGCGATGACGGCGGTGTGATGGCAGCGACGGATGGCATCAACAAATGGTGTAGGTAATTGATGTAGAGGTGTTTGATTTAAAAGGGGTAGTAGAGATATTTTATAATATAAAAGACTAATGGTGTAATTTAATATTAAGGGTTTGTGGTGATTTAATTCATTAAGGGTAATTTGGTCAATTTGCATGTCCCGTTATTTCTAAACTTTCAACATGAAGGTATAATTTTTGGGGAAATCTTCCCTGTAGTTGACTGCAATTTTATTTAGCTGCAGCAGTGGCAAACTTGTAATATTATGTCATTTTATATTGGAAACTTCAATCACTCCATTCTCGATCCATCTATTCCTCCCGCCAGAATGCTTTCCACAAAATTAGGCGCCTTCTTTCCCCAATCAAACCCCAAAAACCCTTCTTACCCAATCAAATTCCAATCTCTATCCTTCTATTTCTCCCACTGAGATATGACATGAACAATAATGGATGCTATAGTTAATGAAGAAGATTTTCAGAACCCAGAAAACTTAGAGTCAAGTTTGATTTAGTTTTCCTTTTTATAATATCAAATTAGTACTTGATATTAAAAATATTTTGTTAATGGGTTATGTATATTTGTGCGTATGTCAATGATCTTTTGGCCAATTCAAGGCTAAATATGTTTTTTATAAAGAAGAAAACAGAGATGGAAAAGAATATCAATATTTGTTCATGTGATTATTCGAGGTTTTTGCAACCAAATCAAATCATATTAGTTAGGTGTATTAATTAAATATTATTACTTGATCAGGTGGAAGAAATTGTGAAAGTGAACATACACTTATCAATGATATCGATAATAATGGGTATCTTATCAACGAATTCTTTGACATTGAAAAAGATGGGGTTTTTTTGTATGAGGAAACCGAAACTGGGTCACCGAATGTTTCCAGTCAGATTTTCGAGTGTTCTATAATTGGAAAAACTTTTGATGAGGCAAACGAGGCGTATAACTTTTATAATGAACATGGTCTTTCTAGAGGTTTTGGTATTCGAAGGCATTACACGAATAGGCACACGAGAACAAAAGAAATATATCGGCATGTATTTGTGTGTAACAAAGGAGGGTCAGAAAGAAGCTAAGAGGAAAGATGCTCAGGGGACAAACGATGTGAAACCCCGATGTATTAAACGTATAGGATGTAAAGCTATGATGCAAGTTACTTTGTCTAAGCAAGGAAAGTGGGTTATAGATAAAGTTTCTGATGAACACAATCATCCTTTTGATAATCTGTCACAAGTTAGGAAACATGTATAAGTTGCGCCATTTGTAGTACAATATGACAAGGCTGTGTGTAACCGAAGAAATGCAGAAGAAGATCAAGATTCTAGAACTCTAAACTTGAAACCTTCATTGCATGGTGATCATCCAATTGAAGCAATGGCAGCAGAATGTTACACTCGGAATATTTATGACATTTTCAAGAAAGAGTGGAAAGCTAGTTTTGATTGCGGTCACGAAAAAATAAGCAAACAAGATGACTTGGTAAGGTATCGTGTTGGGTGTTTGAAAGTTGATAAACAATACTGGAAAACCGTTGAATATAAATTCATTTCCGATTTTTTTGCTACTTGTTCATGTGCAAGATTTGAGACGTCTGGAATATTGTGCAAACATATCCTCTATATCATGAAGAGAAAACAATTAACGATCATTATATACTACCGAGATGGACAATGAAAGCAACTTATAATGTAGAAAGTAGTGGAAAAAGATGGAGAGATTTTGCTAGTGATGGTTCTAAAGAGTTAGTTTCATCACTTTATGGTCTACTAGATCAAAGTTTAACAAAGCACTTGAAGAAGGTCGTGATTCCCCTGCTGAAATTGAAAAACTTAATGCAATGATTGATGATTTTATTGAAGAGCAAGATAGAAGAAAGAAGACAAGAACTGATGAGGATTCTGAAATTAATTGATACACAAACTGAAACACAAGTGGACACATCAGAACATATATTAGCTTATGATCCAAAAAATCCCGTTAAGACCAAAGGGCGTCCGAAGGTTGCTAACAGAATGAAGTCTAGTGTGGAAATGGCTCTGAACTTGAAGAAGAAGAAAAAGTGCGGTTATTGTAAAGGAACAGGACATAACTATACCGGGTGTCAAAAGAGAAAGGTATCATGTGTTTTATACTAATTTCGGTATATTTATCTCCTTAAGTTATTTTGTATCTATTAAAGTCCATATTGTGGTTTGATTGAAATTTGTATATATGGATTAGTTTTAAGTTAAATATTTAACTGAAGCTATTGTGAATTTAAAAAAGGAAAGAGGATTTATGATGGAAGCAGTATCATAAATCTTGTTAATGAGTGAAATACATATTGATGGAAGTGTAAAGAGGAAATGGAGCTGAATGGAGAAGAGAGGCTACAGGAATTTTGAATATAAATGACAAAAAATTACAAGTTTGCCACTGCTGCAGCTATAAACTTACAGTTGACTGCAGGGAAGATTTCCCCATAATTTTTATAGTACAGTAGTATAGATAATTCAATCCAGAATTGTTGCAGAGCTTACATAGGCAATGGGTCATATCCTTGAAAAGGGGATCTACTATTATTACAACTACCCTTGGAGTCTTGGACCAACTACTTCATGATCTCTAGTCTATAAAATAACTAAAGTGTTACTACAAATAAGCAGCACCACTACAAAGAAACCCCCAATCCAGTATTACCAGCAAAACAACACTAAAGAAAAAAAATTTTGATTCCTTGCTGGATTTGATCTGCCCCGATTTACAGAAACAGGATTTGGTCAAAGACCAATGACGGGTATCTTAAAAGGTAGAAGGCCGAACAAATATTTTCGTTTTGACCGATCCTACATATAATTAAGTGTGAACAATGGCAAAAACTTTCCATATTAGTTACTGAGAAGGTAAAGCTCAGAAACCTACCAACAAAAACAATCTCTGGTGAAACCACCTCAATTTATATAACACAAAACCGCTTTACCACTTGGAGTTTTCACAGGATTAAGCACATGAACAAAAAAGAAAAAGAAGCTAGAGCTAATACAACAGGCCTAGAGACCAGAAAAGGTGGTGCTTTATCGTACATAGAGTAAGCCAATGACGCTCAACAAAGTAACCGACATTGAGAACATGTTGGCACCTGGGCCAAAAGGGAGCAGGTACCACATGCACATTATTGTCAACATGCCTACTTAATACGCCTAAGTGTAACAGTGTTACCAGAACAACTAACCAGAAACATTTCACCAGAATATTCCAGGATGAGACAAATTGCAAGTATATAAAAGAAATCCATAGTGACCATAAATACCAAATTTTCATTTGAATACAGATTGACGACCCGAACCATAAGAGAATAACTCGATAACCGCAGCAACATGAGGACGACGACCACAACATGACCGACATTCAGACCAATACTGGGCAATTGCTGGACAACCCTGGACCTTCTCAAACATGTCCTAGTACTCACTGGAACAGTAGACAAATGCAAATTAATAACAGGATGACCACGCCCTCTAATAACATTACTTATCTTTACACAGAGACTGAGGTAGCATGATGGGCAGGTCAAGCAAATTAGATGAAAAGGTCAAATACAATTTCTGGTTGAAAAAGCTCGTTTAGTAGGTGTCACAACCATCGGATCGGGTTGAATGACCAGCACACCTTTTATGTTTAACTTTAAAATTAATTAATCTGTTGATTACAACCATAAAAATATTGCTGAAATGTTAATCTGTATATGTGAATAAAACAATTTACAATGACGAATGCATTAGAAAAAAGACTGACCTTCGACCTGTTCCATACGTTATGGTAAAAAAAAAGTCCCATTGACCCATTTCTAAAGAAATGGGTCGAATTACCACCACTAAGTCAATGACTATAAACAAATAAGGAAAGGAGAAAACTGAAGGTTGTCAAAATATGTAAATGGCTGCCAAAAGTTTTCACGTTACATTCACAAGAGGTACATACGAATACAAACAAAGACATTTTCAAGCAACATAAGTTTAACGGAACTAAACACATTACAAAACAGACCTGATCATTTTCTACAGCCTCTTCCAAAGGAGACTTTTGGGACTCTGATGGTTTCTGGGCACCACAGTTTTGCCGGTTGCATTTGGTTCTAAAGGGGTAGTTTATGTTGTTACATTGATCACACTTCCAGCTTCCTTCAGGCATATCTGGTTCTGCAAATTAATTGGGTGCACAAATTATAGATACCTAATATGAATTATGTTGTTTCCAGAAAACGTGTAAACTAGTCAAAAATCAACTTACTTGTGCCCTTGTCTGCCTTTGGTGCCTAAACATTAAAAAAAAAAAAAGTTCCTCAAAATCAATCGTTGGTAGCATACGCAAATATGCAATACTAATATGCTTGAGAATAACATCAAAAAATAAAGTAGAATGCCATGCATAAGCATTGGGGACAAAATACCCAAAAAGGTCACAAGCTCTGTCTGGGTAAGTTGGTTGCGCTCACAAAAAGGTTTGAACATTAAGTTTTCATTTAAGATAGTCTACTAGGTTTCCCTGTTTTTAGACGTCACATCAGCTGCCATGTCACCATTTAGGACAGGATAAGCGTGTCAGATTGATTTGGAGCAGATTTTGAAACTTTGAGGCTTTCTATCGACAAGTACTAAGACAGGTTACCTTTTATTGGTGACAACAAGGATGGTTAAACAGAAAATGCAACACTATGAAGCCGGTTACCTTTTAGGCATTTTTTCTTGCACTATAATATAATCTTGCTGAACAAGTTAAGCAAAAACAGTAGCTGATACCTGAGATCCTGGTTTAGGAGTATTGCACTTCCTCATGTTGCAAATAGTTCTAAACGCAAAATTGACATTCCCACATTTGGGACATTCCCAATCATTGTCACCTTTTCCATCTATGCATTTTCAAAAACATAAAGCATTCATTATAAAATATAATCTTCCACAATGTTTGTCTAATGGTAGAATCTTAAAAAATAGTCAGATTAGTCAAGATATCACATACCTCTCTTTGGTCCCTTATCCTCAGAGAAAAATCCGGGTCGTGGGCCCTATTTATTTTCAAGGTTCATAACAATTAATATAACAAGCGTAACTTTGAAGCAACTTCTTTTTTTTGAAAAGTAACTTTGAAGCAACTATTCACATGTTTTTATATCAATGAAAGCATATAATACGACTCCAGTTGTTGGTATGAAATATACCATAGCATTGTGGCCCAAGGGCAAGCCCAACCCAAAGCGTTCCATCAGTTGAGGTATACCATACATGCCGCCTGCACAAAAAAACACATAAGCAATACAGAAAACCCCACAGCAGCAAAAAAAACACGTATAAACAAGAGGGTGGTGGTAGCAGAGTTGGTATGGGTCGATACTAGTTCAGGTCACGATGGGTAATTCTTAAACAAGTTGGGCTCGGTGGACCTGAACACTTTTTGTCTGACACTTGACAATCAGTGTGCCGAATATGATTACAAAACTTATAGCATTTCAATAACAATTTGACTTTTTTGAGTTTGATTATCTAGAAGGTTGTATACATTGAAAAAAAAACACTACGGGCGACTATAAGCCATTTCCTCTTTATCATTATTGGCTGATAGCTAGAGAATAAAACATGGAGAAAAAGATAATTTCTTGTAATATATCGATTCATGCATAAGCTACTATATACTGCAGAAAGAAAGTATTAAATTGGTAGGTCAGTGTGGCTTTAGATGATTTAGATAAAATAGGTGAAGGTCTCTATCCTTCACTTTTGAATGAAGATGAAAAGATTTTACCATTACCTATCAGGGATGTACCGGAATAAGGAGGTGGACCAGAAAGCTGTACGGGCCGATAAGGGCTGCCTCCACGAGATCCGTAATTATAAGGATAAGCAGAGCCCACATCATATGGAGGCACAGATGATCCATTGAACATAGATGAAGCATAAGGTGATACCCCAATATACATTGATGATGGTGCCCCAGGACCAGTATAAGGGGCATCGGGAGAGTAGCCCTGTTGGGTCTGCATTGGCTTTGGAGCAAATTTCTACAACATGCAAATATAGTAAAGCTATTACGCTGAATTATTAAATTCAAATCATCTTCTACAATTAAACTAATACTCAATCTCAAAGATAACTTTTAATGATTGACCCTAAGCACATGATGATTAATGAACTGAGCTCTGTTTCTTTGGGTCTCATTTCTTTTCAGCCCCTTTTCCTCTCAAGATTATGACTTTGTTATCGTTAATAGACCGGAGTATATGAACAAGATAAATCTGTACAGATTGGCCCCTTTGGGAAGGCACTACAACTTCTGCCTTAAAAAAAAAAAACTTTCAATGATTTAACACCAAGAATGTCCTATTAATACGTGTACCAATTTCGTGATCAAATTCAATCACGCATAATGAAGATATGCATCATTTTCAGATTCAAAAAGTAACAAGTGTTTCGTAGTTATCGAAGGAAACGAATGACTTAGACAGTATCTCACAAAAGTTGACGTCATCTTATTTACGCCTGCGTTTACATACATTTACTATATACATATTTGTTCAATTTCTGCCAACGCATTTTCAATACAGCCAAATAACAATGCAAAACCGGGATAAGGGGTGCCTCCGCACAACGGAAATTCAAACATTCCTTTCATAAACAGATAAACTTGCTACAAAATATATAAACAGAAACGGCTCGTAAAAACTCACAGAATTATGATCAGCTGGTCTAGGTTGTGTGCAGTTGCGCATATTGCAACTTGTCCTGAACGAAAAATTGACGTTTCCGCAGCTTGGACAGGTCCAGTCGTCTTCTCTACGACCACCTGAAAGTCAGAAAACATCAAATTCCGAATTAACACATGTTTTTATTATTCTCTCAAAAAACTATATGTATATACTTATATAAACCATTCGAGTTATATTTTTCAAAACAAGTACCAAAATTTTAAAGCAATATATAACGATAAAGTAACAGATTAATATGTAACTTAAAAGTCTCCCAAAAATTATATTATATTATATATATATATATATATATATATATATATATATATATAACATACCATCAGTTCTGGCACGCTTGGAAGCGGATGAGTTTCTGTTATCAACCTATAAACAACATAATTAATTAAAGAAACTAAAACATGATTTATGTAAAATCAATACAAACACTGTAAAATTGGAACAGAAAAACCCTAATTTGAATTAACAGAAAAACTGTAAATTTGGTAATTTTAATTCTTTAATAGTAAAAGAAATTGTATACAGATATAAATAGAATTAAATCGATTTAAATACTAGATGTTATTAATCTATATAGAAATTGGTGATTAATTTGAAGGACATAGATCGCGATTTTTTACCTGGGACATTGTGATTCGAAATTGGGGGAAAGTGGGAGTGTGTCTATTGAAGCTGATAGGTTATTAATTATTTATATAATAAGGAAAATTAATGAAGGCTTAATGGTTGTCATTATACTTAGCTAAAAGGAGTGAGGCATATTTAGGGGTGGGGGGATATCCGCCATGTGGCGCCATGTAAGCAAGAGGATTTTGGTGGGAAAATGGGGGAGTGAGGCATATTTAGGGGTGGGGACTTTGGACATGTGGCATCCATGTTTCTCCCACCAATTTATTTTTTTTTACTTTTTACTTCTTTCTTTTACCTTTTTTACTCTAAAACTAATATATATATATATATTACATAAAACACATCCATAATTAAAAATATTATAAATAACATACATAATTTATAAATAAAGTCCATTACATAATTTAAACAAACCAAATTAAACATAAGTCCAACACACAAATACTTAAACAACTTAAACAAACCGAATTAAACATAATAAAGTCCATTACATAATTTAAACAAACCAAATTAAACATAAGTCCAACACACAAATACTTAAACAACTTAAACAAACCGAATTAAACATAATAAAGTCCAACACATAAATAAACTAGGTATCACGATACTTCTCCCTAACTTCTTCTTTCGCCTTCTCCATATATACTTTTTACTTCTTTTTTTTTTTTAAACTAATATATATATATATATTACATAAAACACATCCATAATTAAAACATCCCACATAATTTATAAATAAAGTCCATTACATAATTTAAACAAACCAAATTAAACATAAGTCCAACACACAAATACTTAAACAACTTAAACAAACCGAATTAAATATATATAACCGAATTAAATATAAAAACGTATACCTTCCTCCGGGTCTTCGGTAACCGATAGCCAAGCCTTGCATAAGGCCATTTCTTCCTCCTTTGACCATGGAATCGAGGGTGCTCTCGACCTTACTTCGCCGGGGGCCTTCTTTTTGTGTGAACGCTTCTTGGGCTTTGAACCGCCGGCTAGGTTTTCGGGTTGAGTTTCTTGTACAATTTCAACATCGGGGGAAACGGGCCTTGGTGATGGTGGTCTTGACGATGATTGTCTTGGCGATGGAGTGTCGATAACTTGTTGTCGATCTATATATAAAAAAAGAAAAACATAATATTATATAAAAAAAAAATGTATAAACATTAGTGTTGGTCACATAATGAAACTTCGACGACCATCTAATCTTATCCCAAATATCCAAAAACTTGAAATGCGTCTTGTAAGTCCCGTGATACTCGGCGAGAGCCATCTTAATCACATCCGCATCATTTGAACCACTTAGATGATTGTTCGCGTTGGTGAGACGAGTGTATATTGAATTGAAGTTTTGGATTAATGGACGCATACCCCTCCATTTTGCACTAACACCTTCCGCGTCACGATAATCTTCCGGCTTCTTTAAAAGTGTTCTCAAACCATCCGTTATCCTCAACCAATACGTCTTCTCCTTTTGAAAGTTAGCTAATAAAACAAAAAAAAATGCGTATTTGTTTATATATACAAAACCGAATTATATATATATATACATATAATTGGCTAAAAAACATAAAATGCGTATTACATATATATAAATAACCGAATTTTATATATATTTATACATATAGTATATATGTATAAAACAAAAAAAAACGTATTAGTATATATATATATAACCGAATTAAATATAAAAACGTATACCTTCCTCCGGGTCTTCGGTAACCGATAGCCAAGCCTTGCATAAGGCCATTTCTTCCTCCTTTGACCATGGAATCGAGGGTGCTCTCGACCTTACTTCGCCGGGGGCCTTCTTTTTGTGTGAACGCTTCTTGGGCTTTGAACCGCCGGCTAGGTTTTCGGGTTGAGTTTCTTGTACAATTTCAACATCGGGGGAAACGGGCCTTGGTGATGGTGGTCTTGACGATGATTGTCTTGGCGATGGAGTGTCGATAACTTGTTGTCGATCTACATATAAAAAAAGAAAAACATAATATTATATAAAAAAAGAAAAACATAATATTATATAAAAAAAGACATATGTATAAACTATATAGTTGCAAAAAATACAATATATAAAGTTACCAAAAAATAAAGAAAGACATAATATTATATAAAAAAAAGAAAGACATGTATAAACTATATATAAAAAGTAAAATACAATATATAAAGTTACCAAAAAATGAACCCGGCGTGTTTTGTGGTGGCGTAATCCCACCAAAACCGTATAACCCATCTTGTTGTGGCGCATAATATGGTGTAAAACCCGGCATTTGTGGTGGCGTAGCACCCATTTGTTGGATCATTTGGAACAACATCGCGTTTGGTAGCATATTAGGATCGTTGACGTCTTGTTGATTTTGATTGTAAGGACGGATAAAACGATTATTATTATTATTAAAAGGGTTAAAGTTATTATTATTATTATTAGGAAACATTGTAAAAAAAGTAAAGAAAAGAGAAGAAGAAAAGAAAAGAGAAGAAGAAAAGAAAGAAAGAGACAAGAAATCAAAATGTAAAAAGGTAGAGTATGTGTATATATAGATGGTAAAATAAAAATAAAAGGTAAAAAAAGTTTTTTTTTATAAAAATTCTAGCCGTTCAACGGCTCCTTTCCTTGGAAGTGGCAAAAAAGTGGGCGAGGGAAATATTCCGCCTTCTTGTGTTTTGGGGCGCAATCGGCGGGCGGGCCGGTGTAGGGGGCGAGTTTTTGGGCGAGAAAAGGGGGATTACGCCCCACTCCGGATAGCCTTATTACATGCATAAAAAGTAGTACTTTATACATAAAAAATCACCCCCTGAATTTTCGCATGACAAAGTACAAATTTTAATGCACCCAAATAACTTATATTGACAACCCTAACAAAACCCATATAATATTATTAAATTAAATTAATATAATGCATTAGTATACTAGACGTTACAATGCATTCTCGAGATTTTTTTAAAAGAAAAGAAAGGGGAAGATTGGATAGGAGAGGAAAGGATAGAAAATTAGATTAAAAAAAGGCATTCTCGAGTTGAAAGGAAATTAAAGGAAAAAAATAGCTAAACATGATGAACCTGCCATGTCCAGCACCCCTTCCACCTTCACCTCGTCCACACTTGATCATAATCATTTTATATATATATATATATATATAGCAGTGCTCACGAAGCAATATATCTATACACACACAATCACTAGTATCCACAAAACCCCTTTCAATTTCTGTTCTTTTTCACAAACCCACCACCATCACCGCTGCCGGCGGCGGCGGTGGCAGTTCATATCAAAATCTTCAAGTATTTATTTCTTTTTATCACGAAATGGACAAGACAAAAAGTGCTGCAACAATTATTATTTATTTTAGGTAAAGATTCTTTGAATATTCATGTTCATACATGCGAGTATATGTTACCCATTTCACCGTTAGCTCATCACATATCAACAAACCCTAACTTTTTGGATGAAAAAACCTGATGATTAAGAAACAAGACCTAATACCTGATGATTAAGATCAAAGAAGGAGTAGAGAGTGAAGAGAGCATATTATGAAAAAAAATTTTGTGATTGTGTGTGTGAGCTATTGGTTGAGGAGACAATCATATAACTCTTTCCATCCAAATCAGGCCAGAAAGTTTTTGGATGAAAAAACCTTAACTTTTCCTTCCTTACAATTTCTTTTCTTTTTGGAGAAAAACTCAAGAATACAAAAAGGTAAAATTTCTTATCTTTTTCTTTCTTTTCTTTTGAAAAAAAAAACTCAAGAATGCAGTGATAAAGTTTGATTGGCAAAATAGTTATAGCTAAATGTTATAAAAAAATAAGCTATAGCTATAGCTATATATAATAAAAAAAATATGAAGTGATGTAAGTAAAATTTGTAAATACAAAAATGATTACTAATTAATGTTAATTTTTTTGTGGCAAAAAGGTTGGGAGGTTAATCAAATTAAGTAGATTCGTAATCAGATTCAGAGTTGAATCAAATATTACAGGCTCTTAGTTATAAGGGATAAGTACCTGGTAATGTAATTAACTATGCACGAATGTTTATGTTGTGTAATGAACTACTTAGATGTTTATTGTATGTAATGAACTTTCAAATCCTGGTTATTGGATGTACCCGGGTATATGTGGCAACCATATAAACTGCCACTTGTAAGTTTTTGATTGCTCGGATACATCCAATAACCTAGATTTGAAAGTTCATTACATACAATAAACATTCAAATAGTTCATTACACAACATAAACATTTGTGCATAGTTCATTACATTCTCAAGTCCTTATCCCTTAGTTATAAATAACAGGATTAATAACTTAAAACATCAATTTAACTTTAAGACTTTAATGTTTAAATAAAATTAAATGATAAAATGTTAACTCAATTAAATTTAAAAGTTATAAATGTAATAATAGTTGATGAAAAAGTAAATATAATGTAATTATTGTAAATGTAGAGTATTATACATAGTTATATTTGATGGGATATTTAAATAAGTGAATAAACGATAAAGATAATTTGAATAGATAGGATTGAAAAAAAATATTGATAAATCTGATGTGTGGGTTGAAAATAGTTGAAAGTTAAAAAATAATTGAAGTATTAAAAGTTGAAAAGTTAAAAAAACAAAAAAGACTATTTGTTTTATAAAGTAAAAACTAAAACATAAGCAACCATCATGATTTAATTTGATAATAATAGTTCGAGTTACCAAAACCGATCAATGAAATCTTGTAAATACATTTATACATTTATATACACGATCGAAGGTTTATACGAATGGCTAAAGTGTTGCCAAAACAAAAAATATATTGCGTCACATACGTAGCCTTAAAGATCATGAATAGCAAACTTCAAAATGTTATTGTATTATATACTTTTTTATTTTTTACATGGTGAGGTGATGTGTTTCCCAGTAAAACCAATATCCTCAAAATATTCTTACATGTGTAGCAAACTCGAGAAACATTAATCAAATGAGAAAACTTGATCTCATGAAACAAAGAAACCTGAATACCTGATAATCATCGACATAAACCTGATCAAACCATCAACATAATTTAACAGAATTACTGAACAAACTTCATGAGGTCTCAAACGATGCATAAATAAACATTAAACGAGTTTAATTAGGAGTAACCACAAACCATACACAAGGTAACAACATTGTGATACACATAGTGTAACTAGACCCAGCACAACCCATAGTCCTAATATTTAGACCCGAAAAACACTTGTTGAAGACATCGCTAACAAGAATGCTAAAGGAACCAAGATAGATGCTACAAGTCCGGGGGCGTCATAGTTGAGCGCATTTGATGTGAATGAAGGAGTGTTAGTTGGTGTCGAAGGTGGAAGGTCTCCGATTGTTGGAGGGAGGATCGTAGCATTGTTTATGAATATAGCGGCATCGGGTGAACCTGGTGGTAACTTCAACAACTCTAGAAGAGCAAAATAAGTACGAAATTAGTAAAGTTTATATATAACATAACATTTTCGTAATAACTAATAAGTAGTAATATTTTGACTGTCTAGTACGTTTACATGAAATTATTTAATTTTCATCGAGGTATTAAACTCAAACATTGAGGTAAACAAACATAAAACGCAAATTTATATGTATAATATTAAAACAGGAACAAGTTTATGTATCATACTAAAGAAACATATATGATGTATTGCAATAGCCATAATTAAATACCATTCAAAAAAATATCTTTTTGTATTTAAGAAGAACAACTACTACTACTATACAACTCATAATGCAGCATATTTTCTGTCTTCTTTCAAAAATTATGTTGAGAAAGTTCATATTATTTAGAAACAGAGTTGGAAAGCTTCAAATGATGATTCAAAATAGTACAATATCTAACTAAATCTAAAAAAGCACAAACTTTTCTAAATGTTTAAGTTCAAGGTTAATATGACAACATATTACATATAGTCATACATATATATTTTCTGTATCCATATATGTGATATGATATGACTGTATACTCAGAAAAAGAGAACAAGTGACAAAAAGAAACCACCTTACCTCATTAACACATTAGTTTTTGTTAAAGAAAAAGCATTTAACATGTAAACAATAGACAATTAAGTTAGTTTTCTCATATATATTCCGACTACTTGAAAAGTTTGAATATTTGATTCAAATATATGTATGGTCTTACCAGGGTATCCCCTGACGAATTTCGGACGGGCATTTTTGTCATTCGAAATTGGATTCAGATACCAGAGTTTTCGTATTTTAAAAGTTTTATTTAATTTGATGTAGAATGTTTGTTTTAAGTTTGAGTTGTTTACTAATTTTAAGAAACTTGTAAGTGTACATTTAAAAGATAGAGTAATAATAACGAAAAATGCAAGTTTAATCGAGACAAATAACTAACAAAATGCTCAATTTTCTAAATAACTCGAGTAATTAAGAGAAGGTAGGAGATGAATACTAACTTGGGCATTCAGTGGTACTTGCATTAACGATCTTACAAGCTGAAGGCAGCAGAAGCAACCTACTTTCTTGAATCTTCATCTTTTGCAACATCGGGTTGGTGCCATTATGAATCTGTTGTATAAGAAAACACAAACAAGCCGGGTTACCATCTTTCATTTCCTTAATGGAATCACAACATTTTTTCTCTGGTGTCGCTTCTTTCCCCGTAGCAAACGCAGCACATGTCATCACCGCAGTCAGCTTCGATGCACATTCTTGGGCTAATTTAGGATCCTCGGCTGCCTTAACACCACCGCATGCAACCATAAACACCAATGTTGTGACGAACACAATGTACCATTTTTTGTTACACATTTTGAAAACTGCTTTTTTTGTGTGTGTAAGTGTAATGTACTTCTAAGTTGGGTTGTAGATTGTAATGTATATAAGTGGAGATGGTCAAAGAGGGTTAAATAAGAGGTTGTTGTTTGGAGTAATTGTAGTGACAGTCGTTTGGTGGATGGTATTTATGTTTTTGTACGATGTAAATATTTAAGTTTTGATGATGAGTTGTCAAGTTACTTTATTTGTTCACTACTTGAGCTAGTAGCTACGATTTGAACTTGACTAAAAATGTGCAGTGGGGTTACTTTACACATACACACTAATATATATCTCTATATATAGGACGACTTGGTTTTACTGTAAAATAATATATATTGTGTGTAGATTAAACATGTATAGTTAACGAAGTTTGTTTTGTACATGGAATACTAATAATTGCACTTTTTTAAAATAGTACATAAGTCTCTTTTTAAAAAATTTCTTCATACTAGTACAAATCAATTAGTCTGTTTTCCAATGTTAGCTTTCTATATTTAAGTTATATGTGATGGAAATTAAAGACTCGGGAGTTAGAAGCTACGGAAAGAAAATACATGGAAAGTACTTGCTGATGATCATAAGGTTGTTTTCTAACATATTTTTTCGAACAGTTATATTTTCAGATACGTATTACCATATTTTTCTTATCAATACCATGTGTCTGTTTGGCAAGGGCTTTTTAGGGCTTTTAGGAGCTTAAAAGTCCCGAGCTTTTAAATATAAGCCACATTTAAAACTATAGCCCTGTTTGGAAAGACATTTGAATTCAAAAGCCTCAGCCCGAAAAAGCTCCTAAAAGCCCCGAAAGGTCTTTAAAATAAAAGCTTGTGTAAGAAGGGTTGAAATAGAAGCCCCAGCCCCATTTCTAAGTTCCAGCTTCAAGCCCCTAACCACAGCCCCAACTTGAAGCTTTTGTGCCAAACATACCCCATGTCACATGGGCTATGTTTGCCATGTGTGATGGGCGTTTTTGTTTAACACTTTCAGAGGAGAATGAACAAGAATGTTTTCACGACCGGACCGGACCGGCCGGTTGGACCGGTCGGGCCGGGAACCGGTGAACATAACGGTCCGGTTCTGATGTAAAAACGGTTGTGCACTCGAACCAGTGGTCGAACCGGGAACCGGCGGTCGAACCAGTGAACCAGTCGAACCGGTTGCTGACTTTTGGTTGACTTGGGCTAAAAAGAGATTCTAAATTGCGGTGATGTCCACTGAATTGCACCACGTTACTCATAACCTCTGCCTGGAACACATTGCAGGTAATCTCTGCCGGAGTTGCAACACATTGTCGGTGATCTCTGCTGGAGTCTAGTTCAATCGGGGTTGACTCACATGAGAGAGGTGTGATATCTTTGTCGGAGTTGCAATACGTTGCCTGAGTTTACTTCACATCGGGGTTTTGATGTATTTATATTTATATTATAATTTTTTATATGTAGTATATTTTTATTAGACTTAAAATGTTACCCGGTTCTGTAATCCGGTTCAACCGATCCAACCGATCCGACCAGTGACCAGTAAGGAGACCGGTTCGCCTTCCGGTCCGGTTATGAAAACATTCACAAAAAATATTCTTTCTTGAGAACCAACTGCAATAATACAAAAGGAGCAATTAATTAAATGTTATGAGGCGCATATGCAAAAAGGGTCACCAAAAGACTCGTACAAAATTAATCAAGTTATTTATTTTAGTTTCTAGTATATTTCTTATCTAACTCGTTTGTTTGATGTCAATAGTTCTTTGCGATATCTTTAGGTGTGAGGTTGATTTTGTTAGGATTTATGAACATAAACATATAACAAATCACGAGTACGCAACACGGATTAGAACGTATATGCAATCATATTAATTAACAAAGAAGGAATCGAATGTGTACCTTTTAGCGTAAGCTTCCAATAAAGTAATAATAATAAGATTATTATTAATTAGGGTTTAAAGTAAAACCCCTCTACGATCGCACACTTGACACCCCTATATCGTATGCTAGTACTTGATCACGAACTCACAAACCCGTTGTGTATACCCCTTAATAGTCGAAACCCAAAAAACCGAACCCCTTGGGTTTTCTTGGCCGATCGATCGAAAGAAAGGAGAAGAGAGGAGAGAAACTTTGTTAGGGTTTTCAAATCACTTGACTTGAATGAATTATAAAACCCTTAACCTTTGATCTCTATATATAGGGATTAATTAGAAGGGTTTTCTAACTTGGTGACCAAGTTAGATGAGGATTAGGAAACTCCACAAGGAATTTCGCCCCCCCCCCCCCTCTTATTGTACAATTAGGAAACTTCTAATTTACATTTTAATCCATCTCTTTTAATTAATAAACATTTATATAACTATTAACTTATGTTTATTAATCATTTCATGATCATATTAATTAATATATTACTTTAATACATTAATTAATTATATAGAGTTTACGTGTCATTTTGTGTGACCCCGTAGGCTTAAATGATTTTCGGACATGCGTTTATTTAACGTGATCACATACCAACAGATTTAAGTATTCCCAATTTCTCTATGTGAATGTACGCGATGAACTTGTCATAATATGTTAGCCAAATGTATCATAGGTCATCTGAATACCATAAGTGTACTACAGTATAACTTTAATCAATTTAGTTGACAAATATATTTACCTTGTGTAAGAATAAATCCCCTAGATCTGGCTGGATTTTGACCGTAGCTGCACTGCAGTGATCAATTTTATGTATCACTTGGATTCAGTTATTTTGTCAAATTGGATAACCGGTCAAAGATGTTTTTTTGTCAAATGAATGAATGGAGTACTGGAAGGAATTCTATTTGGTTATTAGCCTTGAATTGTTCACCAGTCTCTATTTCATTAGACTTTCATCCTTTTAATTATGAGATCACTGCTTGATTAGCATTCGTTGGTCGTAGCCTTGAATATTCAATGAATTGAGGTGTTGAAGAAACTACCACAAGCTGCAAATGTTGGTGTCAAAAGTACAGGAAAAGCTTGACTATAAACCTTTTCATGAAGCTGTAAATTAAGCGGAAATAATATTACAAGACGATATCAGAAGAGAGAGATTACCTTTAGAGATCCCGAGTGACATGCTTTAAAACGAATCACCATTGGTGGAATATAACAGGTGCATATATACTTTCATAAATATGTTGATAATTTGAATTATGATACGTTAAACTTGTTTGTAAATCGAACTTCCATTTTCTACTTGTACAAAAAGAACAGATTATTATTAACTTATGTCCTATAGAATAAAATCTTTGGACATACTCTATGTCGATCTCTACGTCCCAACTCTTTTTTGCGCAAAAGCCCCTTTGACTGGAGGAAGTCAACATATACTATATATACTGTATATATCTTTAATTAATATACATGACAAGCAACTTTATATTAGGCAAGGCAAACGGAGTAACAACTTCATTTTGTCAATTTTGGAAGACAGGTCAATGATGGAAAACAAGCACCGATCGATTTTACATGGGTCTGGATGCTTTTAACATCTGCTTGGAAACTAGCGTTATGGTATACAACCTCCAAATATTATCAATGCAGGAAGTCATTGACTAAAATTATGGAAGGTTGAAAGTGAAGAAATAATAAAGGACTCGTAACTAAACATCTCATAACATTTATTCAAAACATAAAATCCAGAAACAACTTTTGGTTCAGAAGTCCAGGAACCAAATCAATACAATAAACCAGTACCAAGGTAATGGAATAAGGGACAACATCAACTACATCTATTACATAACCAGAATCAATAACAGACAAAACATGGTGATGATTATCAAGTGTAAAAGGGGTTAACGGTTATATAACGGCAGGAAATAATTTTGTTGTTGTAACCCTAAAAGGAAAGAGAAGGAGCTTTATATAGACTCCAGAAGTTTAGCTCCAGCCTCTTATCTTCCTCTTGTCCAGCTTTAGTCCCTGGGCTTCCATCTTTGAGAACTGCACAGCTTCAGCCCTCCTGTTATTATCATATTACAAAAATAGACCAGATAAGTAAAAAGGACAATCAAGATGGTATAATTTAACACCCCTCCTCAGCTTGATTGTGAGAAGGGGTCAAACATCCCAAATTTGTTGCACAAGAGTTTGTGTTGGTCAAGAGATAATCCCTTGGTAAAAATATCAGAAACATTTTCATGAGATGAAATCTTGATAGTTTGAATGACACCCAAAAGAATTTTCTCCCTTATAAAAAATAGATCAACTTCAAAGTGCTTAGTCTTTTCATGAAATACATGGTTGGCTGCAATTTGAATTGCAGCCTTACTGTCACAATGAACTTCAACTGGTTTGTATTTCTGTATACCAAGTGCTCTGAACTCAGCATCAGCTGAGGACCTTGAGATGGTCTGCTGTTTTTTACTTTTCCAAGAAATTGGGCAACTACCTAAGAAAAGTGTGTATCCAGTGATACTTTTTCTGGCAGTTGCCTTCTTGGCCCAGTCAGAATCTACATAGGCAGAAAGAGAAAAGTTGGCATTCCTTTTAAACTGAATGCCCTTACCAGGAGACCCCTTGAGGTACCTAAGAACCCTTATTGCAAGTTTAAGATGGCATTCATAGGGGTTATGCATGAATTGACTGAGTATATGAACAATATATGCTATATCTGGCCTAGTGAGAGTTAAGTAAATGAGCTTACCAACAAGCTTCTGATATTCTGTTATGTTGGGCAGAGGAGATCCCTTTTCTTCATCAAGAGATGCAACAAGATTTGTCTCAATGGGTGTTTAAGAAGGCTTACACCCAAGGAGACCAAATTCAGATAAAAGGTCAAGGCAATATTTCCTTTGGGACATACACAAACCTTCTTTATTATTAATTACTTCAATACCAAGAAAATACCTTAATTTCCCTAAGTCTTTTATAGAAAATTTGGATCTTAGAAACTGCTTACAGTTCTCAATTTCAGCATCAGAATTACCAGTTATAATGATATCATCAACATACACAAGTAAGGCAACAAAGTATTTATCAGTGGTTTTGGTGTACAGGGAGTAGTCATTCCTACTTTGATTAAAGCCATTTTCAATTAGGGCACTTGTGAGTTTTTCATTCCATTTTCTAGGAGCCTGCTTAAGCCCATAGAGAGATTTAACCAATTTACAAACTCTAGGATCAGAATCAGAGTGATACCCAGGAGGGGGTAACATGTACACATCCTCAAGGAGATCACCATACAAAAAGGCATTGTTAATGTCAAGTTGGTACACAGGCCAGTTATTCTGAACAGAAACAGAAAGTAAACATCTAATTGTAACCATCTTAACCACAGGAGAGAAGGTCTCATCAAAGTCAATACCAAACTTTTGATCATAGCCTTTAGCCACAAGCCTAGCTTTGTATCTATCTACTTCACCATTTGACTTATACTTAACCTTATAAACCCATTTACATCCAATTGGTTTTCTATTGTCAGGAAGGTGTGTAAGAGTCCAAGTCTCATTTTTATAAAGGGCCTCAATTTCAGAGTTCATTGCATCAACCCAATGTGGGTCCTTGCAAGCCTCTTCAAAGGTATTTGGTTCAATCAACTTATTTAAATTAGAAACAAAACACAAGTTTTCAGAATTCAGACTAGCATAGTTAACCACATTGGTAATACTATGTTTAGTCTTAGAAGTTAACACATAATCATCAAGACATTTAGGAGGTCTAGTGGTTCTGTTGGACCTTCTAAGGTTAGAAGGTTGTGTCACAGTCTCATGAGATGGTTCAGTGTCTTGTATTGGAACAATGTTACCCTCATAAATTAAGTTTTCATCAATGGGTGTTGCAATTGAGTCTTGAGGTCTCGCAGCATAGGTTGTACTACCAGGGAGGTTCCTGGCAGCTCTATTAATGCTACCATGACCATCATGCTCACTGCCATCACCATTTGAAGCACCTTTCCTTTCATTATTGGGTGTTAAAGGATTGTCTTCACCAAAAAGTAAATTATCAAAGAAATTTAAGTGAGTGGTACTAGAATCTTCACAAAGACATTCTTTGTTGTTCATTTTAAATGGAAAGATGTTTTCATAGAATCTTACATCTCTTGAGTAGAGAATGCTTTTGTTTTCAAGACAAAATAGTTTATAAGCCTTCTTACTTTCAGAATATCCAATTAAAACACACTTATTAGACCTAGAACTGAATTTATCAAAGTTAATTAAAATTGTTGCAAAGCAAAGACAACCAAAGACTCTTAAAAAGGAAAGGTTTGGAACACTATTAAAAACCATCTCATAAGGTGACTTTCCAGAAAGGACAGAAGAGGGTAACCTGTTGATAAGAAAAGTAGCAGTTAGAACACATTCAGGCCACATATTAAGAGGTAATCCCCTGAAACATAAGGGATCTAGCAACATTGAGAAGATGCCTATGTTTCCTCTCAGCAATACCATTCTGCTGTGGGGTATGAGTGCAAGAGGTTTGAATAAAAGAAAAAAAAAAAAAAAAAAAAAAAAAAAAAACAAAAATAGAAAAAATATAGCATATTAACTCTAAATAATTAAAATTCAAAACAAAGCATGAAAAAAAAAAAGAAAAAAAAAAGGAAAGAAAGAGGCCTTTTTGGTGCTCCTCCTTCCCTTTGTTTGGTAAAGGAATTCATTCTTTGGTTAATAAATTCACTACCATTGTCACTTCTGATGACTTTAATGGTAGTTTGAAACTGAGTTTTCAACAAGTTATAAAGGTTTGAGAAATTTTCAAAGGTTTCATCTTTTCCTTTGAGTAAAAATACCCACACAGCTTCTGGTAAAGTCATCAACAACAGTTAAGAAGTATCTAAATCCTTCTTTACTTTGAACCTTATAGGGTCCCCATAAGTCAAGGTGAATTAGGTCACCCAAAGCTTTGCTTTGGTTTTCACTTAAAGGAAAGGGCTCTCTGGTCTGTTTAGCCTTATGGCAGACCTCACAAGGAGAGATATTAGGATTCTTTCCAATATTAAGTTGATTATGCAATATGTTCAAGACTTGGTCAGCAGGATGACCAAGCCTATTATGCCAAGTATGCACAGAAATATAGCACACAGAAGTGACAGTGTTGTGAGATAGGGTAATCTCACCTTTGATACTAACATCAAAGATGTAGAGGCCATCAGCCTCACTACCAGTCCCCATGAGGGTTCCTGTCTTCAAATCCTGGACATAACATTTGTTTTCATCAAAGGATATAAACATTATACTATCTCTAGCCAAATTATGCACAGAAAGAAGATTAACACAGTATTCAGGCACATATAAGACACCAAACAGAGTGATTTTGTCAGTAAGCCTAAGATTTCCAATTTTCAAAACCTTAGCTTGAGTGCCATTGGGATGTCCAATAGTCATACCAAGCTTGGATACATCTTCCACATTAAACAACCATTTGTCACAACAAGTCATATGTTGATTAGCCCCAGAGTCAGTGATCCAGTTTTTTGGTTTTCTAATGGGAATTTGAAAAGAATTTGAGCAAAAGAATCTGGTAAAGTTTGAATTAAAGAAGGTGCTTGAGTAGTAAAAAAATACCTGCCATGTGTGTTTGCACAGGCTTTGAGACATACTTGTCACTAATCATATTCATCAGAAAGGTGAGTTGTTTAGTACTGAAAGGAGTGTTTGAATGAGAGGGACCAGCACCACTGTTGGAAGGTGAACCTGGTTTACTGGTTTTGTTGTCATTAACATTAGAGTTATTGCTGGAAGAGTTTTTGATGAAATTCTGATAGACAGGTTTTTTCCATAACCACTGGGATTACCATGAAGACCATAACACCTTTCTTTGGTATGCCCAAATTTATGACAGTTATCACACTTGAGAGACAGATTAGGACCCCTGTTTTGAAAATCTTGGTTCCAATTTTGGTTATGATTCCAGTTTTGATTTTCGTTATGATTCCAATTTTGAGATCCTTGACCTCTTCCCAACCCCTTTCTATTCCCAACAGATCTTGACACAATTGCACTGTTTTGAGGTTTAGGACTAGAATCACTAGAGGTAATTCCCCTATGAGATTCTTCCCTAGAAATGATAGCAAAAGCAGTTTTCACATTTGGAAGAGGGTCCTTAATTAGAATTTGACTTCTGATTGGAAGATACACTTCATCCAATCCCATTAAGAATTGCATCAGTTTCATATTCTGATTATAAGTCTTAAACTCAGCAGAAGCATTACAAACACAAGTAGGGAGTTTTGTCATAGAATCATATTGTCTCCAAAGAGAATTAAGTTTGTGGTAATAGTCAAAGATAAGAGTCCCATTTTATGTTAAAGAGTTTATTTTATGGTGCAGATTAAAGATAATTGACCCATCAACTTTGTCATATGTTTCTCTCAATTCTTGCCAAACAGAAACAACATCTTTAGAAAATTTTTGTCCTAGATAAACCTCTTCAGATACATAACCCATAATCTATGACAATACAACACAATTACACCTATCCCACTGTTTTGCAAGTACTTCATTATCAACAGGTCTAATACAAGTTCCATTAATAAAACCATCTTGTTTTTAGTCTCAAGAGCAAGTTCCATAGCACATGACCAAACCTTATAATTTTCAGTTCCTTTTAATTTCATATTAATCAAGGGTGTTCCAGAGGTGTCACTAGCATGCAAATACAAAGGGTCACCAAGATCAAGTTTGCTAATAAGGGTTCCAAACACATTCACATCTTCCACAACATCTTCATCAGTAGTATTAAGAGGATTATTATCAGCATCAGCCATTTTAAAAAGAAATAAACACAGAACAACAAGAGCACATAACAAAGATATAATAACAACCCCTAAAGGAAGCAAGAGCAGGAAGGAAGAAGGTGAGAAACAAGGGTTTTAAAAAGATATAAATTAGGGTTTTGAAAAAATAAAGATAAACAAGAACAAATGATAACAGAAAATATTTTTTGTTGTTTTTATTTTTTGAAGAAAAAGATATAGAAATAAATAAGAACCCTAATTTGAAAGACCAGATTTTGATTTAAAAAATTAAACAGATAATATAGAGCCTACGCTCTGATACCATGAAGAAATAATAAAGGACTCATAACTAAACATCTCATAACATTTATTCAAAACATAAAATCCAGAAACAACTTTTGGTTCAGAAGTCCAGGAACCAAATCAATACAATAAACCAGTACCAAGGTAATGGAATAAGGGGCAACAACATCAACTACATCTATTACATAACCAGAATCAATAACAGACGAAACATGGTGATGATTATTGATGTGTAATATCGAGTTTATAAATTTTTAAACAAGTAATACCAAATAACGACTACCACACACTATTGGGCAGTGGACCCAATCGTATATAGTATAGCTAAGTGGTAAGACCAGGTCGAACACAAGGACTAAGTTAAGCAATTGTTAACACAAAGTAATTCAAGTAAAGAGGGGGGTTTTTGTGACCGTATTGTCACTTTGCAAAAGTAAATAATTAAATCCGGTGTTACCGGGGCAAGGATCGTCCTAAAACGATAGTAAAAATTAATTTAAAACAATAATTTTAAGGATCATCTACCTCGACTCCATGACACATTTCATTTTGGTTGCATTATAGTTAATACCAATTCAAATATGTTGATTTTAATAACTAAGTTTAGACAAGGAACTCACTAGTTGGCCACCTAGCTTATTACCCAATCCAAACCCATTAACCAATTGATTCAATCCTAAAGATCCGGCTACCACCTTCTCTATTAAGATCTACCTAACTGACCAATTTGTTTTGTTATTATTAAACAATCTCATCTATTGATTCTACCAAACCGTTAACACGTTGAATTCTATTACCTATTGTTCACCCGGCTTTTTCCTATTTACCTCTCCCCCCATACTTGAGTTGTACAATGCCCTCAATGTACAATGAACTAAAGACAATCTATGGGAAATAGGTAAAAGCAAAAGTAAAAGAAGATAAAAGATCTTGTACCAAAGTGAAGAAAACAATCGAAAAGCTAAGAAATACGATGTTTGAATGCCTTGGATCTCACGAGCAATCCTATGATCTTCAAAGATGTAAAAACTGCTTGAAAAGTCTCCAAAGAACCCTAAATTCGTCTGGTGGTAAAAGTCTCTCGAATGGGAGGGTTTTGGCTTTGTATTTATAGTGTTATCCAAAAGGGTTTTCTGCCGACCTAATTTGTGCGCCGCATGGACATTCTGTGCGCCGCACAAAATCAAGTTTCCAAAATTAAACCCCCCGATATGCGCCGCACAAAATCCCTGTGCGCCGCATAAACTTGAATTTCAGATTTGTCTTTGCCCGTTATGCGCCGCACGCCAAGTCTGTGCACCGCATAAGCACTTTGGCTCGATTTTCCCAAACTTTCTGCCCAAAATTCTTTCTTGATATGCGCCGCATATTATCTCCATGCGCCGCATATGTCTTCAGACTTCACAAAACTTGTATTTTTCATTCGGTCTTCACACGAACTCGTTCATGAACCATCTTAATGCATCTTTTAACCTTCCAAATGCCATTTCTAACCATTGTACCTGTTCTAAGCCTGAAATCACTAACAATACCATCAAAGCATCGAATATATATGTAATTTGCACACAATTAAGCTTAAAATGACTTAGAAACGATATGGGAATATATATATAAATGGACATATCAAATTCCCCCATACTTAAGCTTTGCTTGTCCTCAAGCAAATTCAGAATTCAAAACAATCTTTCCTTTGGTTCTCGATCGCAAACATATGACAATAATCAAAAAGAAGCTAAACCATGAAAGTTAGAAAACAAATGAGAATGGTTAAGCAGTTTTAATCTTAAATAAAAATTGAAATGTTTGACAATATTTGAATGATCTACAAGCCTCGAAAACACGACTAAGCACTTTAATCAAGTGAAAGAAGAACATCTCAACTAACTTACTCCAACTAACAAACTATTGGGGTTGAAATATTTGTATCAATCACTCAAAGCCTAGTCGTGATGCATAATCTTTTACCATAGGCTTGTACTAGGTTCGTTCCTTCACCGCCATGATGCAAGCACCACAACGTCTATCAGAAGAGGTCTTTCAAGGGTTGTAATAAACATCTGAGGCTAAACAGGGTATTTAAATGGGTATGGAAATTTGGGATAACAAAAAGTTAAAAGAAATAACACAACATTTAACAAAATTTTCACATAATAGTCTAATCCATTAAATCCCATGTCATTAGTTGCCAACGGTCCAAATCCCGAGAAGTTGTCCCGACAATACCCCCAATAGAACGATTAAAAACCGACACCATTGTGGTGTATGACAATAAACAACTCAATCAACCAAAACTAACCATGTTGGCTTAAACGAACTTGCCAACCCAATAATGATACCAAGGAACATAGTATTTCAAGATCCTTTTGTTGGTTTATAAAGATGTACCAACTCAACTCGATAAATTTAAGTAACAATGAAGCTTTTGTTGGTGTAATTGATGAACCAACTTTCAAAAATGATTTGACCAAAAATGAGAAATACCAACTAACAGCCCAAGCTCTTTTCATTTTTTCTATATTTTTTTTTCTTTTTCTGTTTTTCAATTCTTTTATTCTCTTTTTTTTTCTTTTTTTTTGTGAGCTACTTTTACTCTGACTAATTGGTATTCTCTTAATAATGTTGAAACAGTGACAAATCATATACTCATATGCTCAAATGAACGATCCAGACTTTATCCAAACAAACATGACGAAATCAATCTATTCTCAATAACCGAGAATATCCCAACCCGACATAAAGGACAACCCCAAACCATCCACTAGCATAGGCAACCAATGACCCACCAGGACTTCGACTATCGGTATGGCTAGGAAAAGGTGTATATTAAGGGTGAATTTAATAACAAAGAACAGGCTAGTGACAACATGTTTTCTATTGTTTCTTGCACTAAAAGTGAGTGCAACATAAGGGTTTAAATAGGTGGTTCACTAACTAGTGTAGTTAGCTACTAAGCACATTAACAAAACATGCACATAACAAATTTTTACGAAACAAGGGGTGAACATACAAAGAACAAAGGTTTTTATCCTAAATTTGCCTCTTCTGATAAATAACACGGAACGATCAACCAGGACAAGTTCTAGAATCAACGCAATCACCGGCACACTCATAGCAAATGAAAATAATCCGGAAATGGAAAAACCAACCTCAAACTTGCACATCATAGTTCAAAGTTCAAAATAGAACCCTTACTCTTGAATAAATCCAAAAGCCTATGAGAGGGGCAAATTTACAAGGTCAACCAAACCAAAACCGTAAACACCTAGCAAATCTATAAATGAATCAAGAATCTCACATATTTGGTGTTTTGGGATATAAGTGTGCTAGCCATGTAATCAATCCAGAAGGGATTTGCCTAATCGATCATTCAAAACACATTTCACAAATTAAAATTTTAACCAAAGGAAGTATAATTCAATTACTTGCTAAATATGATTAAATCTATATGACAAAAGTAATTAAACTACAAGGACAAGCTAACAAAAGTTCAAAAAGTCTCAAAATTCACCCGGCTTTTTCCTATTTACCTCTCCCCCCATACTTGAGTTGTACAATGCCCTCAATGTACAATGAACTAAAGACAATCTATGGGAAATAGGTAAAAGCAAAAGTAAAAGAAGATAAAAGATCTTGTACCAAAGTGAAGAAAACAATCGAAAAGCTAAGAAATACGATGTTTGAATGCCTTGGATCTCACGAGCAATCCTATGATCTTCAAAGATGTAAAAACTGCTTGAAAAGTCTCCAAAGAACCCTAAATTCGTCTGGTGGTAAAAGTCTCTCGAATGGGAGGGTTTTGGCTTTGTATTTATAGTGTTATCCAAAAGGGTTTTCTGCCGACCTAATTTGTGCGCCGCATGGACATTCTGTGCGCCGCACAAAATCAAGTTTCCAAAATTAAACCCCCCGATATGCGCCGCACAAAATCCCTGTGCGCCACATAAACTTGAATTTCAGATTTGTCTTTGCCCGTTATGCGCCGCACGCCAAGTCTGTGCACCGCATAAGCACTTTGGCTCGATTTTCCCAAACTTTTTGCCCAAAATATTATCTCCATGCGCCGCATATGACTTCAGACTTCACAAAACTTGTATTTTCTCATTCGGTCTTCACGCGAACTCGTTCACGAACCATCTTAATGCATCTTTTAACCTTCCAAATGCCATTTCTAACCATTGTACCTGTTCTAAGCCTGAAATCACTAACAATACCATCAAAGCATCGAATATATATGTAATTTGCACACAATTAAGCTTAAAATGACTTAGAAACGATATGGGAATATATATATATAAATTGACATATCAATTATCAAGTGTAAAAGGGGTTAACGGTTATATAACGGCAGGAAATAATATTGTTTTTGTAACCCTAAAAGGAAAGAGAAGCAGCTTTATATAGACTCCAGAAGTTTAGCTCCAGCCTCTTATCTTCCTCTTGTCCAGCTTTAGTCCCTGGGCTTCCATCTTTGAGAACTGCACAGCTTCAGCCCTCCTGTTATTATCATATTACAAAAATAGACCAGATAAGTAAAAAGGACAATCAAGATGGTATAATTTAACAGAAAGGTTAACTACGAAAAAGACCTAGTTGACAAAGTATACAAAGTAGTGACAAATTCTATGAACAAGATTAACGACTACAATTCTGACCTGACAAATTAAGGATTATATTCTTCAAAGAAGGTCGAGCTGTGGAACTTCTATGAAAAGCTACTTTGAAGGGAGGCCAGAGCTTGTTGTTTACGTACTGATCAAGATGTTAGATGTCCAAACTCCAAGAAAATGAAAGATTTTAATTTATGATGTATGGTGCTAATTATTTCAGGCACTGATAAAGAATGATTTTTGGTGGCCAGAGACTTCGTTTTAGTTCTTTCACTAACATGCCTTGGTTGCAAGTGTTCTAGGTAGATATATCATCTTTAGTTATGAAGTTCCATTATATGCTTAAACTTCTTGCTTCCATACGAACTAATAAAATACCCGTATGTACCTCGGGTAACGACGGCTGTTAAATTTAATTCTTGTTTATGTTGTGTAATAAACTACTCGAGTGTTCTTTATATGTCATAAATTTTCAAATCTCAGTTATTTGATGTACCCGGATATATGTGTCAACCATAAAATATGTCACGTCTAATGTCACGTTGTCAGTTTGCAAAAGGATTGAATGTTTATTACATAATTGTTTACTCGAATAGTTCATTACACGATATAAACATTCATATACGTATATTTCATGATTTTTTGAGACCCGAAACCTTAAAATTAAACATAACATTACCATCCAAACCATATCATCATTCAAACATTTTTTTTTAATGACAACTTATCTTACTTTTAAACAAACTCGAAAGCGTATGATGCAACCTAGAACTTTCACGGAACTTGAAAATATCCTCTTTCCAAGAATGTAAGTCCCAACTCAATAGATGGTACTACCTGAAGACACCTCTATGTCGATGGTGGGGTTACTTTGCAATATAAACACTGAACTGGAGACGACCAGTTGCAGTGAGTGTATACCAAGTTCTTGGATAGATTACTTATTAACGTGACAATAAGTAAATGACAATGCAATAATAGAAAGTACTTGTAAAGTAAATTGATGAGACAATATGTATTTTTCAAGTGTAATTTATTTATTAACTTTAAATAAATTACAAGGTTGTTGCGGAACCAAGATAATACAAAGTATGTAAATATCCTAACAACCTATGAAATACAATTGATCTATACTTGGAAATTCTCTAAACAATCGAAACACTTAAAGTTGTGAAATGTTCATTTTTGCGATTGAGAGAATATTGCACAAGTTCACCAAGAATATTGCAGGTTTGCAAAGTTATTTTCTTGTTGTGCAAAGACCTCTATTTATAGGCAAAGTTGACATTGGGATGTCAACTTTGGCCGTACAAATATGGTTGAGAGCATTTAAGGAATAACATTTAATTCCTTAAAATGTTGTGTAAAGTTACAGAATAAAGTAACTTTACTCAACCTGCTTTATGTACCTTTTGTACTTTATACATAGATAAATCCTTTTATCCGTGTAATAGCACATAAAGCATAAAGGTCTTTTCCTCGTAATCAGTGTAAACACTGATGTTCTCCAGTTTGTATCTGAGTAGAATGTCAACTGGGCTTCGCTGCCATTGTCATTCTTTATCTTCCATTTGTTGTCTTCGACTTCAACTGGAATGATTCTTCATCTGGTCAGATCTCAACTGAAGGAAGTCTTCAGTTGCGTTAACTGTACGTTGCAACTGGACTTCAATATATTTCTGGACAAATCTTCTTAGTCTCCAGATGCAACTGGAGACTGGCCAGTTTCAGCAAAACTGGTCCTAACAAATTCCCCCTATTTGTCCTGAAATATAGCCAAGTCTTTTTCAGTTCTTGTATCTATACAAGTATGAACTGGAAAGACTTGTTCGATTAAATCTATCTAAGTGTTCCAAGGCATTTTTATAGATCAATAAATGCCTTGGGTTTTTCTTTTGAGTTTGTTAGATTTAATCTGTTATCTACCTTGTGGTTACAAACTGGTAACTTCATTTATACAAGGGAATGAAATTTACACAAGTTACAGAATGTAAATAAAAATACAAGTAGATAAACTGGAAGGAAAACTTAATCAGATGGCCCTTCGCCAGTTCTCCTTCTCTTTGACACTGAAGAGATAGGACGAGAGTCTTCAGGATCAATGTTCAACTTCAACTCCAGATTCTCTTTATGTTGAATCTTGCCCTTTAAGAAGTTGACCCATGCTTTCTCAAACCTATTCTTTTGTGCCTTTGCTTCCAAAAAGTTCACCATCTCCACCCATTCAGAGAACCCATATTGCATCACACCAGGATTATCAGTTTTAACTAGTGGCCCTCTAGTATAACTGACTTCAACATGAAAGAACTTGGTGCCTGGCTTGATTGTTACAAAACACCATTAATTGCCCCACTGTGCTTTCTGGTTGCCATGATCTGGGAATAATAGTTTCTGGCTTCAGATTCATTTGAAATTTTAATAGTCCCAGCTCCAGCAGCCTGCACAGCAACTTTGATGTCATCATTTGAGATTTCGCCAGTTGGTTCAATGAAGGTTCTTAGATCAGCATCTCTGTGTAGTGGTTTTCTTGGTTGAGGGTTCCTTCTTGGTGGATTCAAAACCCTTTTCACAACCTTCTTGACATTTTCAATTCTTTTAATAATCCCACTGGCCCGATTCTCTTTTGCCTTCTCCACTGATATGTTCAGATTTCTAGCATCATGTTCAGCTTCATCATCAGGATAGTGTCTGTCAAGTTCAATATCAAGTATTTCTTTTAACATGCCCACTATCCTTGCATCATTTTTGACTTTGGCATATTCCTCCTTAGTGATTCCCAACAGGTGAGCATCACTTACATCAAGCAATTTTATCTTAGCAAGATGTTCTCTGGCTTCAGCTTGGTTTGCTTGTTTCATTTTCTTTCTTTCTTTGATTTGATCTCCAAGTCTTGCCAATCGTTTGCTATCACTTTCTGAAACTGGAGGAAGCCTATCAACATTGCCAGTTTCTAACATTGGTTCATCAGTGGCCGGCTGGGCAGATTCATCAGATGCTTTCCCTTTGCCCTTATCAACATTCCCCCTATCAATCACATCTTCATACTCTTCAACCCTTTGCTCACCAGTTTCAGTACTGGCAGCCACTACCATTTCTCTACCAGTTTGACTTCCAGATGGAGCACTTCCAGTTGCAATTGGTGCAAGGACTGCACGTTTTTCCCCCTTGGCAGCATCTAGACCTGCCCTTATGACTTCCCAGTCGTGATGGTTATATGGCAACCGGTCAAGAGGCTGCCATGATTGCATGTCCTTGCACTCTTTAAAAATTGTGCACATCATTCTGAAGGATCTCCACAGGTGGTTGGTCTCGTTAGACTGGGTCAGAACATTTGCTGCAACCTGTTGCTGACCAGTCTTTAGTTCTCCCAAAATCTTAGAATCTTCATCAAGACCAGAGACCACCTTTTCCTTTACCTCTTCATCCTTTTTCTTTAAATTCTCTACTTCAGTTGTCAGCTTGTCAATAGACTGAGTGTGATTTGATACCTGGGTGTTTAAAGTGTCTATGCTGCCCCTTAACTGGTTGATCTCAGTAGTGAGTGGGGCCAGATCAACCTGAGGAGTGGCCAGCTTGGTGATCTCAGCTATCACCTTTTCAATCAGTTGTGTTTCTTTTGCACCCAGCGTATCATCAATCTTCTGACCAACTGAAGTCATCAACTGCTGCCCAAGCTCAGTCACATTCAAGCCAGGTTTTTCAACTAATTCCTTAACCTGCTTTTCAATCTCCTTCAAATCAACCTCTGATTGTCTAACAGTATTACCCAGCAAGTTGGAGATTGAAGTAGTGACTTTGGTCTGAGTAAGGTCAAAGGCTTCCTTTAGAGAAGTGGCCAGATTGTTACAGCCTTCGACCAGCTCATTGAGCTTCTTGAATACCAAATCCTCATTTTCTGCAAACTTATTTATCCCCAGATCAACAACCTTAGAATTTGTGGTGGTGTCCTTGTTGTATCTGGAGAGGGACTTGGTATTTTTATCAATTGCCTTCTGAACATCCTCCACCCTTTGAATAAGGTTTTGGATGTCGGCTTGGAAGGAGGCAAATTGAGTGTCCAGTGACGGAGGAGGACGTGTCACTGGACCAGCAGCAGCTACCACTGGAGTAACTGGAGGAGGCAAATTGAGAGAAGCCTCCCCAGTTGACATCGCAGCAGTTGAGTGAATAATAACAGAAGTGGTGGAAGAAGGAAGGACAGGAAATTCAAATTGTTGGACATGCTGAGAATGCTCAGGTGTGTCCAACGGCGGCGGTGGTGGTGGCATTTCTCGAAGGAGTGAGAACTGCCCAGATGGTGATGGTGCCATACGTCTGTTTCCAGACATATAGTTATAAGTGGGAAATGGAGTTTCAGTAGGCTCATTTTCTTGAGATGGTAAAATTGAAATTGAAGCTTCTGGAGGCGAGACATGAGATGAAGGGTTTTGATCTTGTACAGAAGAATCAAAAATCTCAATGTCTGAAGCAGTACCTTTAGAATCCGAAGATTCAATAAGGATTTCCTCGTCATTAACATTCATGTCCAGATCCATGAATGTAACTGAGGGCTGACCAGATTGGTCAGTCTCCAGATGACCTTCTCCAGTTTCCTGAAAGGTTGCATCTGTTGAAGGTTCAGTTACCAGGGTAACTTCACCAGGGATAGAGGTCACTGGGGTTGCCTCAGTTACAATTGCTCTATCCACAATTATAACATCATCAGCCGTAGAGTTTGGAACCTCAGTCTCCAGCTGTGACTGGCCAGAGACGTCGTCAGTTCATGCAAGAGAAGTGTCAGAAGATAGGCCGTGGACACTTTGTGCAGACTCTAACTCTATTCTGGGTTGGGGTAGCCCAGTATCATCTTCACCACCCTCTCCTACAGAAATTGCGAGGGTGGCTGCTTGCGGTTGTCCCATTTGACTTTCTCCAGGTTCCTGTTGGGAGGAAACTGGAGGGCTGGCTTGGTTTCTACCGTCAGTGGCAAGTTCTGACTTATTCCTAGGGCGACGTGTTCTTTTTGCCTTTGGAGCACCTGAAGAACCTGTTGGGAGGTCTCCAGGGTAGATGGTTAAAGGGACAGACACGCTGGAGCTGGAGGGGTTAGACTGTTGCCCGGGTTCGGCAATGGTCACGATTCCAGCAGACGAACTGGTGGGTCCCTCATTGTTTTGAGGCCCGCCCAGTTGTCTTTCTGACTCACCTTGGACTGGTGCATCGGTTTTAGAGAATGCCAGCAACATTCTCCGAGGGATCTCAACCTCCCCATCGACAGATGTTAGGGAGTCAAGATTCCTCAGCAACTCTGGGACAGTGTACAGTGATTGAGTATTATGATATTCTTCACTGCCCAGAAGTTGTAGAAAACAGAGTGACAAATACCTGGAGAAGGGGATGCATAATCCCCTGGAGCCCTTCAGTTTAATTACCAGGCTTCTGAATAAAATGTCAGCAAAGTCCACTCTGAGTCCATTCCACAAGCAGTAAGCCATCTCTGCTTGTGTGGAGTTGATCTGGTCCAATCCACCAGAACTCCCACCCATGCTTTCAACTAGGTGAATGAAGAAGTACCTCCAGGATGGTTGTAACAACCCTCAATTTACGACTAGTACAACTTACTTAAATTTATCTAGGTATCTATCCCTAGAGGTTTATTAAGAGAATTGACCTTCTAGACATTTAAGGCATAGTGATAGTTGCCTTCTAGTTCAATGAAATACCATAGATAACGAATTATCTTAGAAATGCCATAAACAATAACTATATTTATTCACGACAATCTCAAGCTATAAATTAGTTCTAATCGAACTTGGTGGAATGGCAATGAACCAAAAATTTTATTTCGAGAAGTTGGGATTATATAAATAAGGATGCAAGGTTCCTAAGTTGTGATAACAACCAAAAATACTTATAAATGTCCAACAAATCAAACATCAATCGAATTAAAGTATATGCAAACACAAATATATATATATGATGACCATCTTAAAATATATATTCATAAACTATTATGCATATAAAAGTGTTGAATGATAATAAGCAAATATATGTATGCCTAATAAAAATGCAAGATTATAACTAAAGAGTTAAGTAACAAATTTAAGACACAAAAACTATATACACATACATATATATACACGGCCACACATATACATACTTATGTACACAATTATGTCCTAAATACTAATCAACTAGTTATCTTAAAGGTCCATACATGCACCCATATGTACTTACAATTTGTACAAATACATACACACCTACAATACACTCTTTAAAATTCAAAAACCCTCCCTTTTTCTCCCTTTCAAAACCGGCCCCAACCCCTTCCCAACACCCCTTCACCAATCAAAATACTTCTTCCTTTATACTCCCCATATACCATTACACCTAAACCCCTTTACACTCCAACCATTTTCTCTTCCCAACACACACACTCTAGTCACTTTTCTCTCTTATTTCTCTCAAAAAAAAATCTGCATTTTCTCCTCCCTCCCTCCTCTTCATTTCGGCCTAATCAAGCAAGAAAAACAAGGCTAAAAATCAATCTAAACCTATAATAATAATAAGGATTTAAAAAGGGTTAAGCAAGGATTAATTCAAGATAGGTTTAAGGGTTATTTCAAGCTTGGAATAAGGGTTGTATGGAGCATATAGGCCACGAATTTTCTGCCATATTTTCATCATCAAAACCGTGTTCTTCAAGGGTATAACTCATCATCTCTTTGTTTAATCTATCTTGCTTTGTATATACTAAAAGGTCTTTATCAAAAACCATATTTTTCTTTGATTTTCTTCTTAAAAATACACTTAATGAGGGCATGTTGATAGAATCTTTCCTTTCATGCCATTGCATGTCAAGATCTAGAGGAAAGATTCAAGGATTCAACAAGTTTAAGACCCAAAAGTGTTGTTATAGATTAATAGTTTTTAAAGTGATTTCTCCTTTGAAAGATTGATATGTTTTTTATATATTTTGATGAATAGATTTCTGGGATTTTTCATAAAAAGAAAGCTTTTATAATGATAGATGATAAATCTATAAAGATTTGTGTTGAAAATGATGAGATGGATGCATGCATGTTAAGATTTATACTAGTTATGTTGATTTTGAGTTAGGATTTGAGATGGATCTTTGGATGATGATTGATGATTTGAAATTGATAATAATAATCTGTAAATTTGATGATAAAATAATACAAAAAGGAGTGATAATCTTGTAAGTGGTAAATTAAGGTGTTAATCAAGCAAAAAGGCCATTGGTTGGTTGTTTTAATCAATATACATTCTGACAGAAACCATTTTCTGTCTTGGGACGGATAAACGGGGCTTGTGAGGGCAGATTCAAGAAAAACTTTCAAAATAAAAGTTGTAGATAAACGAGTTAAGTTTAACCTCCAACTAGAATTACTTAAAAATACTGAACGAAACGAAAGATATGATTTTTCTACTGAAACTGGTCAAAACTGTAATTTTGTATGAATATTTTATAAACTTTAACAATTTTTATCTCCTAAACCAAAAGGCTCCAGGAGGTCATACTTGGTGGGAAGTAATTTCAATGTGTCCATAACTTAAAATAAATTTGTGGGATTTTTCTGAAAGTCATATCATTAAGAACTTTTATAAAACATTTCAAGTCGCGAAACAGTAGCCTTTTTGACCACATAAGTTTACGTAATTTTTATGCATAGTAAACCTTATCTAAAAATTCACCAAACAATCACAAAAATACTAGCTACATATAAGTCCCTGTATAAAAATCATAAAGGTCCAAATAATTCGGCTTGACCCCAAAATAGTAGCCAACATTTCATAAAAATGTGAAGTAAAAACAGAAAATTCTGAAGTGAACTAATAATTTGTGTAATGGGCTAAGGAATGGACTAAAGACCATGATGGGCTAAACCGGCCCAATTAGTGAACCCAAAGGACCATAAATCAGTGGGCCATTTGGCCCAATAACCACTATGACCCATTAAGCACATAACCCAGATAAGGTTAGGCCCAATAACTAAATTGAGCCCAAGTCACTTAAAAACCCATCACATTTAGGCCCAATTGATAATGGCCCATAACACTAAAACGAATTTCATAAACCAAGTAATCATAAGACAAATCGAGAAATATGCGAGTTGAAGATAAGTGTAATCAAAATGAAACAATGATAATTAAGTGAGATAGACATAAGTAATTATGTTAACCAAACTATATATTGATATCACAAATGCTAATTCGTGCTAAAATCAGTTACACATCAAATGATGGATAAGGATAATATAACTTAATATGACATTTCTATATGATAACCTAAGATGCCAAGTGAAACCACAAATGAAGCCACGTTACCGAAAATCTAACAACTTATAACTACGTATATAATGAAAGTAACCTTTTACACCATCAATCTCTACAACCAAAAAGATGCGAATATTAGCAATACACTTGGATCCCAAATTGATGACAACATAATGAAAGTGGCATTTCTAAGTGATGGCTTAAGATAGGAACTTACGTATATTAGTCCTATCGTAGGGATAGTCTTGGCATTGAAAGGTGATTAAGGACCATAAGGAATACATGATCAAGGAAGCGATAGATGGGAAGTACCCATTTTGGATAAGTGAATATAATATGCGGCATATCAAGGTGAGTCATAGCCCCTTTCAAACTCTTTTATGTGTTTTACTTTCGGGGTGAAAAGCATGATAAATAAAATTGTTTTCTTTTATGAAATGATGCTTTGAAAGAATGATTATGATATGGGAATTATTGTATGTTCAACATGTTATATATTATATGATGAGCTTGAGTACTGTCAAACTGTTTCACCTCGGTACACTACTATTAACTCTTCGAGAGGCCTGTAGTATGAGAGTTGCGCAACTAGGACTTGTCCCCTCACCCAACGAGTAACGGTGGGATGCTTGGTTTGTCTTTGTGGCGACCTTCATTGCCAGTCCGACCACGCGGTGCTCTAGCTACTATATCAGTGGTCATGCCACGCCCCCTTCTATTATTGGTCGTCTCCATGGCACGACCCCTTTATTATTATTGCACATGATTGATGGCATGTGTTTCTTATTATCTTGGACATAACCGGTCTTAGTAGTGGCTCAAGCACAAACTCATCAGAATTATGCCTTTGGCTAAATATTATTGATTATTACTTATGGTTGGATATTACGGATTGAACATACGGTTTGGGTATTGGACCTCATATGGAATCTCGAAAGTTGTTGAAATTGGCGATATTGAAGTCTTTCCCCCTAGAATGATGATCCAGAAATCGATTAGTGCCAGGATAGTATCATAACAAAGGCGTTCGATAGCCTGGCGAGCAAAGATTATCTGGACCTCCTCAACTGGAGAACTTCATGAGTGTCACTGACGCGTTCATAACAAAATCTCCAGTTTTAAGTAGGGGTGTTCAAAACTATCCGTATCCGAATCCATAATCCGAAAATCCGATATCTGAATTTATCCGAAATCGGATACCCGAAATTTCGGATATCCGAACTTCGGATATCTGAAATTTCGGATTCGGATAGTAGTTTTTGAAAATTTCGGATATTTCGGATATCCGAAATATCCGAAAACCTTACTTTTTAAAAAAATTTCAAAATTTTATTTTTATTTCTCAATAATATCCGAAACTATCCGAAAATATCCGAAAAATCTATATTCAATATCCGAAAATATCCGAAAATCTATATTATTTTCTTAAAGTTCGGATATTTCGGATATCCGATTTCGGATATCCGAAAATTTCGGATATCCGAACTTCGGATATCCGAAATTTCGGATATGTGTTCGGATATTGAAATCCACTATCCGAAATTTCGGATATCCGAATTCGGATATCCGAAACTTCGGATATCCGACTTTGAACACCCCTAGTTTTAAGGATTTAACATTCCCAGTTCGCTGATAAGATGTTTAAAAGTTTTCTCATCAAGAGGTTTTGTAAAAACATCAGCGAGCTGTTTGTCAGTGGGGATGAAATGAATTTCAATGTCTCCTTTCATAACATGATCACGAATAAAATGATACCTGATGTCAATATGCTTTGTCTTAGAGTGCATCACTGGGTTGTGAGATATAGAAATTGCACTGGTGTTGTCACAAAAGATTGGGATCCTTGTATACTTTTGACCATAATCTAGTAACTGGTTCTTGATCCAGAGAATCTGGGCACAGCAACTGGCCGCAGAAATGTACTCTGCCTCAGCAGTGGACATAGAGACTGACGTCTGCTTCTTGCCGGTCCAACTTACCAGTTTTCCTCCAAGGAAATGACAACCACCAGTTGTTGATTTTCTATCAATCTTACAACCTGCATGATCGGAATCTGAATAACCCATTAGATCTAACCCTGAGCCTTTGGGGTACCAAAGACCAAGGCTAGGACACCCTTTCAGTATCTGAAGATGCGCTTAACAGCATGCAAATGTGATTCTTTTGGGTTAGCCTGAAATCTGGCACATAGACATGTTGCAAACATTATATCTGGTCGACTGGCAGTTAAGTACATCAGTGAACCAACCATACCATGATATTCAGTGGTGTTCACTGGTTTGCCAGTTGGGTCAGAGTCCAAATTTAAAGGTGCTGTAATAGGTGTGTTTTTCGATGGGATTGAATCATATTTGTATTTTCTTAACAAATCTCTGACATATTTTTCTTGGTTTAAAAAATTCCATTTTCAGTTTGCTTAATCTGAAGACCCAAGAAAATGTTAATTCTCCCATTAAACTCATTTCATACTCAGATGACATGATTTTAGAAAACCTTTTACACATTGCATCATCAGTTGAACCAAATATAATGTCATCAACATAAATTTGTACCAATAAGATATTACCTTTTTCTTCAAGATAAATAAGGTATTATCTATTGCACCTCTTTGAAAGCCATTTTTGAGAAGATGTTTAGTTAAAGTATCATACCAGGCTTTTGGGGCTTGTCTAAGACCATACAAAGCTTTGTTCAGTCTATATACCCAGTGAGGATGCTTCTCATTGATGAAGCCTGGAGTCTGCTTAACATACACTTCTTCTTCCAATGTTCCATTAAGGAACGCACTTTTGACGTCCATCTGGAAGACTTTGAACTGCAGATGGGCTGCATAAGCCAGAAATATTCTGATGGCTTCAAGTCTTGCAACTGGAGAAAAAGTTTCATCAAAATCAACGCCCTCTGCCTGACAATAACCCTTGGGCAACTAATCTGGCTTTGTTTCTTACAACATTGTCATCTTCATCCATCTTGTTTCGGTAGACCCATCTTGTACCAATGGGTTCTTTCTTTAACCCTGGTGGATAAGGAACAAGTTCCCACACATTATTCCTTTCAAACTGGATGAGCTCTTCTTGCATAGCTTCCACCCAGCTTGGGTCTGCCATAGCCTCGTCAATCTTCTTCGGTTCAATCAGTGATAAGAAGGTGACGTTTAAGCATTGCTCACTGGTGGCTCTTCTAGTCTGAACCCCACTACTTGGATCTCCAACAATCTATTCAATTGGATGTGCTCGAGTCCATTTAGTGTATTGACTAGGCTGGTGTATTACAATATCAGTGCAAGTCACCTGACGATCTTCTTCAGTTGCAACAACTTCTGGAGGAGGATCAGTCCCAAAACTACTTCTATATCCTCATCAGAGTTAATGAGGTCACGATTTGCATCATGAAATTCTTCATTAAGGCATTTCTTGAAGAACTGGAGAAGTTGGAGTTTGAACTGGTGCTGATATTGGAGTGGCACGTACATCAGATCCAATCACCAGTTTCTGTGGTAAGTTGAAACTGATGGAGGGATAAAATGAAGTGTCACTTGTGGTGCTCTTCTTCTTAACTGGTTCCAATTGAGTGTAACTGGAAACATCTTCTGGTGAAACAACTGACTGATGAACTTGGTCAGTTTCACCAAAATTTATTGAAACGACTGGAGAAATATCAAGGCTTGGTCTCTTGTTAATTGCATCACTTGACTCGTCAAATGTGACATGAATTGTCTCGTGAACCTTTTGGAGTCTATAATTATAAACTCTAAAGGCCTTTCGAATATCTGAATAACCTAAAAATACACCTTCATCAGCTTTTGCATCAAACTTTCCAAGCTGACTGGAATCATTTAAAATATAAACTGGACAACCAAATACATGAAAATATCCAATATTTGGTTTTTGATTCCTGAGTACTTCATAGGCAGTCTTCTTATGTCTCATGATGTAGACTGACCGGTTTTGGGTGTGACAAGCAGTTGCAACTGCTTCAGCCCAGAAACTGGTGGGAAGACCTGATTCAGATAGCATGCTTCTGGCCGCTTCTATCAGTGTGCGATTCTTTCTTTCCACAACTCCATTCTGCTCTGGAGAGTGTGCTGATGAAGTTTTGAGAGATGCCAGTGTCATTGCAAAATGTTTCAAGTACCTTATTTTGAAATTCAGTACCATTATCACTTCGCAACTGACAGAATTTTCGAGTGTACTTGAGTTCAATTCTTTTGATGAGTGAGATGATTTCAGCAGGTGCATCACTTTTGGATCTGAGGAATACCACCCAACAATATCTGGTGAATTCATCGACCACAACTAGAGTGTATTTCTTTCCAGCTCTAGTTTGAACATTCACTGGACCAAAGAGATCCATATGAAGCATGTGAAGAGGTTTAGTGATGCTAAAATTTTGCCTAGTTTTGAAACTGGCTCTTTTCTACTTGCCCATCTCACACCCTGGACATGGCTTTTCTTTATTGAAAGAAATCTGAGGTATCCCATCTACCAGTTGTTTGCGAGACAACTTGTTAATATTTTTGAAATTAAGATGGGATAATCTTTTATGCCACAGCCAGTTAGTGTCCTCATCAGCCTTGGTATAGAAGCACTGCTCTTTTGGAGCTGGTTCCATATCCATGATGTACACATTTCCTTTTCTTGGTGCAACCATCACCACTTT
>CM067169.1:5978989-6037435 GCA_034093135.1 Erigeron breviscapus | reverse complement strand
TCAAAAGGAGATGAATGTGAGACAAAGAAGGTGGATGGAATTACTTAAAGATTATGATTGTGAAATCAAATACCATCCGGGTAAAGCCAATGTAGTGGCGGATGCACTAAGTAGGAAAGTGCAAAGCTCTTCTTGTAAGTTGATGAGCATGCAAGTTCAAGCCAAGTCGGGGCTACTTGATCGAATTAAAGAAGCACAAGCGATGGGCATTAATGAAGGATAACATTGACAAAGAAAGCATTGGAAAGAAGAAACGTCTTGTGATGGAGACTAATAGCCGTGGGTTCAAAACATACAAGGGTCGAATTTGGGTGCCATTGCTCGGTGGTAACCGAGAATTGATCCTTGAGGAAGCCCATAGAAGTAGATATTCGGTTCATCCCGGTGTCACCAAAATGTATGCAGATTTGAAGCCGATTTATTGGTGGCCGGATATTAAAGGTGAAGTAGCTCATTTTGTAGCAAAGTGTTTGACGTGTGCAAGAGTGAAAACGGACCATCAAAAGCCGTATGGTTTGTTGCATCAATTAGAAATTCCCGAGTGGAAATGGGATCATATTACCATGGACTTTGTAACGAAGCTACCTAAAACGCCGAAAGGGAATGATATGATATGGGGGATTGTAGATAGATTGACGAAGAGTGCTCATTTTCTAGCTACCCGACAAGATGTGCCTTTAACGAAGATGGCAAAGATGTACATTGATGAAGTAGTAGCGAAACATGGAGTTCCTTTGTCTATTGTTTCGGATCGAGACTCTAGATTTGTGTCCAACTTTTGGAAGGGTCTTCAACGGGAGTTGGGTAGTAGAATAAATTTGAGTACCGCCTATCATCCTCAAACCGATGGGCAAAGTGAGAGAACTATTCAAACATTGGAGGATATGTTGAGGACGTGTGTACTAGAGTATGGTGGAGCATGGGATGATCATTTGAGGTTGATTGAGTTTGCTTATAACAATAGTCACCATGCAAGTATTGGAATGCCACCATTTGAAATGCTATATGGAAGGAGATGTAGGACTCCAAGTTGTTGGATGGAGCCGGTGAAAAGCAAATCACAGGTCCTGAAATTATAGAGATCTCAGCGGAGAAAGTTAATGTAGCTAAAGAAGTTTTACGTGTGGCAAGAGAAAGACAGAAAACATATGCAGATAAGAAAAGGAGACCGATTGAGTTTAATGTTGGTGATTTAGTGATGCTGAAAGTGTCACCATGGAAAGGAGTTATTAGATTTGGAAAGAAGGAAAGTTGAGTCCACGTTTCATTGGACCTTTTAAAGTTTTGAAGCGCATAAAAGATGTGGCATATCAGTTGGAATTACCCCCAGAATTGGATGGAATTCACAACACCTTTCATGTATCCTACTTGAGGAAATGCTTAGCTGAGGAGTCAAGTGTGATTCCTATTGAAGATGTGAGTATTGACCCAATGAAGAGAATAGTATATGAACCGGTAGCGATACTTGGAAGGAAGCAAAAGAAGTTACGCCGAAAAGTGATTGACCTTGTGTTGATAAAGTGGAAGCATAACCATGGAGAAAGTTTAACGTGGGAAACTGAAGCAGTAATGAAGGAGAAGTATCCGGAGTTGTTCCTTACTGAGGAGATTCCGGGGACGGAATCCTCTTAAGGGGGAGGTAATTGTAACATCCCAAACTTTTCTTTACTAGTTGACTAATGCCGTTAAGTCAATATTGTGTGTGTTGTTAAGTCTATTTTAGATTTAATGCTTATATGTAGTTATTGTGTGTTATGTGTGAGGCTTGAAAGCCTAAATGTATAATGAAGTATATGTGTGTAAAATGTAGTTAAATGCCTATGTAGTGGTATTTAAAGAAGTAATCATGTTATATATGGTCCATATGGTAGTTTTTGACTAGTAATGAAGGATTAGGAAGCTTAGGGACTAGTTTTGACATAGGGGGAAAGTGAAAAACGGGTTTAGAGGCTTAGGGGTTGTCATTAGAGAGCCATTATGCAGATTTTCTTCCTCCTAAACAAGCCCTAGCCGTCCCATAGCATCCTCCATCAATTTGCAAGCCGAAAAGCCTTCCAACGTGTGATTCGAGTGCGTTTAATCAAGTGTTTTGCATCTCTAGTGTGATCTTCGTGTATAGAAGGTAATATTTCATTGTTTTCAGGTCCTTTTGATATTATGAGTCATTAGGATTAATTATTGGATTATGGGGAATCGTTTAACGAAGATTAATGGTGGTTTTGATGGATTAAATTCATATATGGTGTAAGTAATGGTTGAATTGATTTATAATGATTTGTATATGAAGGATTTTGATGTGTGAAAGTCATGTAATTGATTTAGAGGCACTTGGATCTGGTTTGGGGTGTAATCGACCAACATTGTGCAGAATCGCATCGAGTTGCGGCGCAACTCTTAGTTGCGGCGCAACTCAATTCCAGAAAGATAAGTTGCGGCGCAACTTATTGTGTTGCGGCGCAACTCACCAGTTTTCAGAAAAGTTAGTTTTGAACCGTAACGTCGTTTGACATGTAGATTAGACCTGAAACTAAAGTGAGTCATTAATGTGTGTGGGTCTAGCTATTGACTTTAATGACGTGAGTATGTAGTTGTCTAATGATCGTTTACTAATTATAGGTAGACGAGCATAGTTGCTTTACACAGTGACTAGTTGTGATTGTTGTGAACTACGCCAAGGTAAGATACACTACTTTGACACTGTAACACCCCAACTAAGGCGGAACGTCGAGATGTACAGAAAGTCGAGTATTCAAAACAAAGGATGATAGATAACATTCACCATAGCTTTATTGGATAGAAATAATTTTGCAATGCACAAGCATGTGAACCAATTCCCAAGTACAATACGTCTACTATACTTGGATATTGAGTCCACGAAACAAATAACAAATACATGAGATGATATACTACATTGATCAGGGCGGATTCCATTGCCCGTCACAAGGTTTGATCTTTGACTCCCAAGTGCAATGCAAAATCATGATGCATATAATTCCTCAAAGCTTACGCTAATTCCTGAAAAGCATGAAGAAAAAGTGTCAACTACGAAAACGTAGTTGGTGAGTGCATAGGTTTACAAGTAAATCTTGTTACATGTCCATTTCAAAATAGTTGAGAAATCCATGGTAAATTATAACGTTCTCATTTGTCACATTTATCGTGAGAGAAAAATATATCAATCGATTAATCATTTATCATACCAAAACCATTTGGTCATCAATACTTCAATATTGCCAAATTCAACAACCTTCAAGATTCCATATAAGGTCCAATACCCAAACCGTATGTTCAATCCACAATTTCCATCCAATATAATATCAATACCTCTTGGTCAATGGTAAGACTACCATGACATAATTTGATGAGATTGTTCTTGAGCCACTACTAAGACCGGTTATGTCCCAATAATCAATATATAATGTCCCAAATGATAAGATAATGATAAGCACATGCTGTCAATCACGTGCATAAAGATAACCAAGGGTCGTGCCATGGAGACGCCCATAAATATATAGTAGTTAGAGCACCGCGAGGCCAGACTGGCGATGAAGGTGGCCACCAAGGCAGACCAAACATCCCACCGTTACCTATAATAGTGGATGAGGGGACAAGTCCTAGTTGCGCAACCCTCTAACTACAGGCCTCAAATGAGTTAATAGTAGTGTACGGGGGACCACCGTTTGACAGTACTCAAGCTCATCATATAACATATAACACGTTGAACATACAATACAATTCCCATATCATTATCATTATTTCAAAGAATCATTCACACTATAAGTTTTCACATTGCAATCAAATCATGCCCAAATTCACATGTTATAGCATAGAGTAGCATGTATCGACGAATATCTTTCAATCTTATTCATTTCACTTCTAATGTGCTAGAGGGGAATCCTACTAAACTAGCATAATCCCCAAGTAAGGCAAGTCTCGAATCGCTATATATGCTTAGGTGAATGTCTAAATGCAACACGTATTCTCATTAAAACGAGTTTAATAAAGATTTTTTTTTTTTATTTTTTATTTATTTTATTTTTTTTATTTTTATTTTTTTTGAAAAGGAATCCTTTTGAACATAAGTCTAAGGGGTCGTTTGAGTTTTACATGGTCCTCTCATAATTAAACGTAGATTCATGACTTTACGTTTAATTATGGTCCTACCATGTAAAGCTCAAACTAGTCCGCTCAACCTTATGCTCGACTCGACTATAAAATTCGTTTTGAAAATAGGCTATAGTCTTGGAATTCCCGGAGGAACCCTAATATTCTCTATAACCTTAGTCTCTGATACCATTTTCTGTAACACCCCAACTAAGGCGGAACGTCGAGATGTACAGAAAGTCGAGTATTCAAAACAAAGGATGATAGATAAACACCATATAGATAAAAACTAAGGCGGAAGTGAAAAGAAAGTCAAGTATTCAAAACAAAGGATAATAGATAACATTCACCATAGCTTTATTGGATAAAAATAATTTTACAATGCACAAGCATGTGAACCAATTCCCAAGTACAATACGTCTACTATACTTGGATATTGAGTCCACGAAACAAATAACAAATACATGAGATGGTATACTACAATGATCAGGGCAGATTCCATTGCCCGTCACAAGGTTTGATCTTTGACTCCCAAGTGCAATGCAAACAATCATGATGCATATAATTCCTCAAAGCTTACGCTAATTCCTGAAAAGCATGAAGAAAAAGTGTCAACTACGAAAACGTAGTTGGTGAGTGCATAGGTTTACAAGTAAATCTTGTTACATATCCATTTCAAAATAGTTGAGAAATCCATGGTAAATTATAACGTTCTCATTTGTCACATTTATCGTGAGAGAAAAATATATCAATCGATTAATCATTTATCATACCAAAACCATTTGGTCATCAATACTTCAATATTGCCAAATTCAACAACCTTCAAGATTCCATATAAGGTCCAATACCCAAACCGTATGTTCAATCCACAATTTCCATCCAATATAATATCAATACCTCTTGGTCAATGGTAAGACTACCATGACATAATTTGATGAGATTGTCTTGAGCCACTACTAAGACCGGTTATGTCCCAATAATCAATATATAATGTCCCAAATGATAAGATAATGATAAGCACATGCTGTCAATCACGTGCATAAAGATAACCAAGGGTCGTGCCATGGAGACGCCCATAAATTATAGTAGTTAGAGCACCGCGAGGCCAGACTGGCGATGAAGGTGGCCACCAAGGCAGACCAAACATCCCACCGTTACCTATAATAGTGGATGAGGGGACAAGCCCTAGTTGCGCAACCCTCTAACTACAGGCCTCAAATGAGTTAATAGTAGTGTACAGGGGACCACCGTTTGACAGTACTCAAGCTCATCATATAACATATAACACGTTGAACATACAATACAATTCCCATATCATTATCATTATTTTAAAGAATCATTTCATAAGATAAAGTCATTTTAATTAATCATGCTTTTCACCCCGTAAGTAAAACACATAAAAGAGTTTGAAAGGGGGCTATGACTCACCTTGTCATGCCGCATAATATATTCACTTATCCAAAATGGGTACTTCCCATCTATCGCTTCCTTGATCATATATCCGTCATATTCCTCAATCACGTTTCAAGCCAAGACTATCCCTACGATAGGACTAATATACGTAAGTTCCTATCTTATGCCATCACTAAGAAATGCCACTTTCATTATGTTGTCATAAATTTTGGGATCCAAGTATATTGTTAATATTTGCATCTTTTTGGTTGTAGAGAGTGTTGGTGTAAAAGGGTCACTTTCATTATACATTTTTGTACGTTTATTGGAATTTTGGTAATTTGGATTTGGTTTATATGATTTCCATTGTATACTTTGCTTAGTAATAATATTTGACATTAGTGGTCTTATAATATTAATGTTTTATGTATATTTTCTGATTTGTAATTATATATTTAATTTAATATTATTTAATTAATTATTTATTCATTTTATTGATTTATTAATTAAATAATTCCTTAAAATACTTTTAAGTGTCATAATTGCCTTTATAAATTATGGATAATTTCATTTGAATTATCTTCTGATATATATGCTCCTTAATTTATAATTTCATGATTTATACTTTTATTTGTGTATTTTCCATTTATTTTAATGAAAATTTTTAATTAATTATTTTTACTCAATTATTTATCTTTAAATTATGTAACACATGTCTCTTGCCTTTTAACTATTTTTCTCCAGTAGGTTTTAGTTATTTTTATCAATGGTTAAGATGATTTAACTTCATTCTTGATTACATAATTTATTTATGGATTTTTATGTCTTTTAATTACTATTTTAAATTCAATAATTCATGGAAATTCTTAGAAATCATCACTAAACATTTTGGTCAAAAATCTCAGGCCTTTTAGGCAACTTTTATCCATACAAAATCATATCACTTCAACCTCTCTTGTGTCTTGCTTATTTTGAGCTTAAAATAACTCTTAAACCTTACTTGAATCAACCCTTGTTTATTCTAGCATAAACCCTTATTATTGTTGTTGTTTAGATTTGATTTGTCTTGCCTTTTTCTTTGTTATTTTGGGCCGAACCAAGGAGAAGAAAAGGAGGAAGAGAGAGTTCTTGGATGAGAGAAAATGTGTGTGTGAAAAGTGTGTAGAGTGTGTGTGTTTGTGGTGAGTTCCAAGACTATAGATACATGCAAAAATTTGAAAGGAAAAGAGTGTGTGTGAGGGTATGGGGGCCGGCCTCATGGGGGGGATTTGGAAGGGTTTTATCTTTTTTTTTGTAAAATATTTGTGTAAGGATATGTGTGTGTAGGTATAATTAAGTGGGTATTTGTTTTATATGTGTAACATGTGTATTTATTCATATAAGCTAATTAGTTGTCCAAATATATGTATGTATGTGTATATGTATGTATATACATACTTTTGTGTTTTTAATTTAGCTACTTAAGTCATTTTATGTACATTTTGTATTTGTATTAGACATATATACATGCTTATTATTATTCAAGCATTTTATGTACATATTAGTTTATAATTTCATCCTTGAGATAGAACTTTTATCTCCATGACCACATATACTTTAATTGGCTTGGTGATTAATTTGTTGGACATTTATAAGAATATTGATTGATATCTCAACTTGTGGGACTCACATTATTATTTATATAACTTAACTTCTCGAAATAAAGTTTTTGGTTCGTTGACCTTTTGTCAAGTTCAATTAGAACTAGTTTATAGCTTGAGATTGTGTTGAATGATTATAGTTATTATTCATGGCATTTATAAGATAGCTAGTCACCTACAATACTTCGTTGAACTAGAGGGCAATTATCACCATGCCGAAATGTCTAGAAGGTCAATTCTCTTAGTAAACCTCTAGGGGTTGATACCTAGATAAGTCTAAGTAAATTGTCCTAGTCGGAAATTGAGGGTTGTTACAGACACGCTGGGGGATTCAACGAAAAGCTGGTTTCAAATCATAAATACTTCCATTTGGTATCTTTATATTGCATGTGGGCATATGGGGTTACACGGGAGGTATTATGGGTTATGAAGTTGACCATGAGACCTGAAATGCAGTCCCTAATGTAGTGAAATGAAGTATTGCTTAATGTAGTGTTTTGTTATGCAGTTTATGTAGTATTACGAAGTATCTCTTTATGCATGAAATGTAGAAATGAAGTTGATGTGTGATATATGCATGCTTACATGGCTTGTACACCTAGCTCACTAGACTTAGTAGGTTGCCATGTCACTTGCACATTTAAGGATCCAAACGTAATGAAGATAAAGTGTGTGAATGTCTAGGAATGTGTGTTACCTAGACTATATGTGTGTGACGGTTTAGGAATGTGTGTTACCTAAACCATATGTGTGAAACCGAGCTCGTAAATAAAATGCAGGGAAAGTGTTAAGCTTAACCCGTACTAGTCTTAGCCGGACGAGTGCGTTGACGTAGTTGTTGCTTGGGTGGCTCCTTGCAACATGGTCTTTATAATGCAGGGCGAGTAATACGAATGGTTTGACCAACCTCCACATACGGATTACTCTTGGATTGGCTTGTCATTCCTTAACGACGAAGTATGACTAGCCTTTTGGTGAAGCATCTAGTCGGTGTGACTTATGTTACACTTATATGCAGTTAACGAAGATATGTGTGATAATGTGTGGATAAAATGAAGGATAGGCACATTTAGGGGATTCACCCTAATTGATATGAAGTTGATATGCAGTTATGTGTGAACGTGTGATGTGTGTTGTGCCTAAATAAACTTGTCTAATAATGAAGATTGATTTAATTGGACAAATGCTTTAATAACATAGTGATATCTTACTTAGCTAATTCGTTAGCTAACACTTGTTTCTTAAACGTGGTTGTTCCCTCAGGTTTAGCTTGAAGGACTAGTTGATGCAGGAATAAGAGTGAGAATGGGATAGATGCATGCAAGAGGACTTAGCTACCCATAGACGATTGTCTCTTTAGACATTTATTTAAATTTCGTACTTGATGTCGAATTTATGTAGTATTGTTGAACGGTTGTTTTGTGTTGGGCAACCGTTGGGTTTTCATTTTAAACTATTTGATGGTATTGCATGTAACACCAACTAAACGTAGAAACCGAACAGTTTTCATCGGTTTTGACTTTTAAAGTCTTTTCTTACGCAATTTGACACCGTTAGGTGAAAGTTTTTGAAAATCCATATTTTTAAATGCCGGGTGTTACATTTATAGGCAAAAAGGAAGGTTATTGTAGCGACACTGTAGCGGATCAGACTAGGCACCCGATGCGGATGAATGCCACGTGTAATCGCACTCTACCAACGTGGCCGCCATGTGGACCTACAATAAACGGCACATCAAAAAAAAAAATTGGGGGGAGAGACACGTGGATACCACGTGCACAAATTTTTTCATCACCACAAACGAAAGTGTTCCGATACTTAAGGAAAATCAACAGACATGGCCCAAAGCCTAGCCCTACTCTCAAGTTCGCAACACTAGGCTGGGGGGCTTGATGACGTATGCCCTGCGGCTAGGCTTACAGACATCATTAAAGACGCAGAACTATGCCTTAATCCGTAGCCAATTGTACCACGAACTAGTGACGTCTATGCTCGTACATCGCAGAGTCGTACTGGGACCTCTGAACCAAAGAGACAAAGTTTGTTACACAACGCGACACACCGAGCAACGGTCTCCTGCTACAAGGACGTCATGCACCAAGGACCACCCCTCCTTGGTGCCTGTAAATACCAGACCATTCTCCCAACCCAAACCAATCTAAATTCATGCAACACACACAAATTCACATATTCCATATACTTGGTAGCGTGGAAGTTGTACATACCTCCACACCAACTGGGAATCGCTAGCAAGTCCTCAATTAATCTTTTCACGTTCTAAACAAGACTAACCCCTCTGAAATTAAGTATAATATCTACATATTAGAGCCCGTGTAATTTTATGCTTAAACACGCCCATCAGGGGATTTATATTATTTGATGATCATGTTTAACAAAGTCAAAGGTTCGTGCTCGTGATGAAATTAAACACAATTAACGGAAAGTATAAATCATTTAAGGAAGCTTGATACACACTCGGCTTGCTGGATGATGATACGGAATATATAGATGCAATTAAAAAGGCAAGCAGTTACGCCTCAAGATCATGCCATTTGGGTTGACTAATGCTCCAGCCGCGTTTATGGACTTAATGAATCGGGTATGCCGTCCCTTTGTAGATCATTTTGTTATTGTGTTTATTGACGATATTTTGATCTATTCTAAGTCAGAAGATGAGCACCGTGTGCACTTGAAAGCAGTTTTGGAGGTGTTGAGGGAGAAGAAGTTGTATGCCAAGTTTTCTAAATGCGAGTTTTGGCTTCGAGAAGTGCATTTTCTTGGTCATGTCATTTCATCAGAAGGTATTAAAGTAGATCCTTCAAAGATTGAAGCTGTTTCAAAGTGGGAGAAGCCAAAGACTCCTACTGAGATTAAAAGTTTTCTTGGTTTGGCTGGATATTATAGAAGATTCATTCAGGATTTTTCCCGAATAGCCAAGCCTATGACTGAACTAACGAAGAAAGGAGTAAAGTTTGAGTGGACCGATAAGCAGGAGAATGCCTTACAAACATTGAAAAAGAAGTTGTGTGAAGCTCCTATACTTGCCTTGCCTGAAGGTACCGATGATTTGGTTGTGTATAGTGATGCAACTATTACGGGTTTGGGTTGTGTCCTGATGCAGAGGGACAAGGTGATCGCCTATGCTTCACGCCAGTTGAAACCACATGAGAAGAATTACCCTACCCATGATCTTGAATTAGCGGCAGTAGTATTTGCTTTGAAATTGTGGAGACATTACCTTTATGGTACAAAATGCACTTTGTTTACCGATCATAAATGTTTGCAGTATGTCTTTAATCAAAAGGAGATGAATGTGAGACAAAGAAGGTGGATGGAATTACTTAAGGATTATGATTGTGAAATCAAATACCATCTGGGTAAAGCCAATGTAGTGGCGGATGCACTAAGTAGGAAGGTGCAAAGTTCTTCTTGTAAGTTGATGAGCATGCAAGTTCAAGCCAAGTCGGGGCTACTTGATCGAATTAAAGAAGCACAAGCGAGGGCATTAATGAAGGATAACATTGACAAAGAAAGCATTGGAAAGAAGAAACGTCTTGTGATGGAGACTAATAGCCGTGGGTTCAGAACATACAAGGGTCGAATTTGGGTGCCATTGCTTGGTGGTAACCGAGAATTGATCCTTGAGGAAGCCCATAGAAGTAGATATTCGGTTCATCCCTGTGTTACCAAAATGTATGCAGATTTGAAGCCGATTTATTGGTGGCCGGATATTAAAGGAGAAGTAGCTCATTTTGTAGCAAAGTGTTTGACGTGTGCACGTGTGAAAACGGACCATCAAAAGCCGTATGGTTTGTTGCATCAATTAGACATTCCCGAGTGGAAATGGGATCATATTACCATGGACTTTGTAACGAAGCTACCTAAAACACCGAAAGGGAATGATATGATATGGGTGATTGTAGATAGATTGACGAAGAGTGCTCATTTTCTAGCTACCCGACAAGATGTGCCTTTAACGAAGATGGCAAAGATTTACATTGATGAAGTAGTGTCGAAGCATGGAGTTCCTTTGTCTATTGTTTCGGATCGAGACTCTAGATTTGTGTCCAACTTTTGGAAGGGTCTTCAACGGGAATTGGGTAGTAGAATAAATTTGAGTACCGCCTATCATCCTCAAACCGATGGGCAAAGTGAGAGAACTATTCAAACATTGGAAGATATGTTGAGGACGTGTGTAGTAGAGTATGGTGGGGCATGGGATGATCATTTGAGGTTGATAGAGTTTGCTTACAACAATAGTCACCATGCAAGTATTGGAATGCCACCGTTTGAAATGCTCTATGGAAGGAGATGTAGGACTCCAAGTTGTTGGATGGAGCCCGATGAAAAGCAAATCACGGGTCCTGAAATTATAGAGATCTCAGCGGAGAAAGTTAATGTAGCTAAAGAAGCTTTACGTGTGGCAAGAGAAAGACAGAAAACATATGCAGATAAGAAAAGAAGACCGATTAAGTTTAATGTTGGTGATTTAGTGATGCTGAAAGTGTCACCATGGAAAGGAGTTATTAGATTTGGAAAGAAGGGAAAGTTGAGTCCACGTTTCATTGGACCTTTTAAAGTTTTGAAGCGCATAAAAGATGTGGCATATCAGTTGGAATTACCCCCAGAATTGGATGGAATTCACAACACCTTTCATGTATCCTACTTGAGAAAATGCTTAGCTGAGGAGTCAAGTGTGATTCCTATTGAAGATGTGAGTATTGACTCAATGAAGAGAATAGTAGATGAGCCGGTAGCGATACTTGGAAGGAAGCAAAAGAAGTTACGCCGAAAAGTGATTGACCTTGTGTTGATAAAGTGGAAGCATAACCATGGAGAAAGTTTAACGTGGGAAACTGAAGCAGTAATGAAGAAGAAGTATCCGGAGTTGTTCCTTACTGATGAGATCCGGGGACGGAATCCTCTTAAGGGGGAGGTAATTGTAACATCCCAAACTTTTCTTTACTAGTTGACTAATGCCGTTAAGTCAATATTGTGTGTGTCGTTAAGTCTATTTTAGATTTAATGCTTATATGTAGTTATTGTGTGTTATGTGTGAGCTTGAAAGCCTAAACTTATAATGAAGTATATATGTGTGTGAAATGTAGCTAAATGCCTATGTAGTGGTATTTAAAGAAGTAATTATGTTATATATAGTCCATTGGTAGTTTTTGACTAGTAATGAAGGATTAGGAAGCTTAGGGACTAGTTTTGACATAGGTGGAAAGTGAAAAACGGGTTTAGAGGCTTAGGGGTTGTCATTAGAGAGTCATTATGCAGATTTTCTTCCTCCTAAACAAGCCCTAGCCGTCCCATAGCATCCTCCATCAATTTGCAAGCCGAAAAGCCTTCCAACGTGTGATTCGGGTGCGTTTAATCAAGTGTTTTGCATCTCTAGTGTGATCTTGGTGTATAGAAGGTAATATTTCATTGTTTTCAGGTCCTTTTGATATTATGAGTCATTAGGATTAATTATTGGATTATGGGGGAATCGTTTAACGAAGATTAATGGTGGTTTTGATGGATTAAATTCATATATGGTGTAAGTAATGGTTGAATTGATTTATAATGAATTGTATATGAAGGATTTTGATGTGTGAAAGTCATGTAATTGATTTAGAGGCACTTGGATCTGGTTTGGGGTGTAATCGACCAACATTGTGCAGAATCGCATTGAGTTGCGGCGCAACTCTTAGTTGCGGCGTAACTCAATTCCAGAAAGATAAGTTGCGGCGCAACTCCATGTCGCGGCGCAACTCACCAGTTTTCAGAAAAGTTAGTTTTGAACCGTAACGTCGTTTGTCATGTAGATTAGACCTGAAACTAAAGTGAGTCGTTAATGTGTGTGGGTCTAGTTATTGATCTTAATGACGTGAGTATGTAGTTGTCTAATGATCGTTTACTAATTATAGGTAGACGAGCATAGTTGCTTACACAGTGACTAGTTGTGATTGTTGTGAACTACGCCGAGGTAAGATACACTACTTTGACACGCTGGGGATTCAACGAAAAGCTGGTTTCAAATCATAAATACTTCCATTTGGTATCTTTATATTGCATGTGGGCATATGGGGTTACACGGGAGGTATTATGGGTTATGAAGTTGACCATGAGACCTGAATGCAGTCCCTAATGTAGTGAAATGAAGTATTGCTTAATGTAGTGTTTTGTTATGCAGTTTATGTAGTATTACGAAGTATCTCTTTATGCATGAAATGTAGAAATGAAGTTGATGTGTGATATATGCATGCTTACATGGCTTGTACACCTAGCTCACTAGACTTAGTAGGTTGCCATGTCACTTGCACGTTTAAGGATCCAAACGTAATGAAGATAAAGTGTGTGAATGTCTAGGAAGGTGTGTTACCTAGACTATATGTGTGTGACGGTTTAGGAATGTGTGTTACCTAAACCATATGTGTGAAACCGAGCTCGTAAATAAAATGCAGGGAAAGTGTTAAGCTTAACCCGTACTAGTCTTAGCCGGACGAGTGCGTTGACGTAGTTGTTGCTTGGGTGGCTCCTTGCAACATGGTCTTTATAATGCAGGGCGAGTAATACGAATGGTTTGACCAACCTCCACATACGGATTACTCTTGGATTGGCTTGTCATTCCTTAACGACGAAGTATGGCTAGCCTTTTGGTGAAGCATCTAGTCGGGTGTGACTTATGTTACACTTATATGCAGTTAACGAAGATATGTGTGATAATGTGTGGATAAAATGAAGGATAGGCACATTTAGGGGATTCACCCTAATTGATATGAAGTTGATATACAGTTATGTGTGAACGTGTGATGTGTGTTGTGCCTAAATAAACTTGTCTAATAATGAAGATTGTTTTAATTGGACAAATGCTTTAATAACATAGTGATATCTTACTTAGCTAATTCGTTAGCTAACACTTGTTTCTTAAACGTGGTTGTTCCCTCAGGTTTATCTTGAAGGACTAGTTGATGCAGGAATAAGAGTGAGAATGGGATGGATGCATGCATGCAGGAGGACTTAGCTACCCATAGACGATTGTCTCTTTAGACATTTATTTAAATTTCGTACTTGATGTCGAATTTATGTAGTATTGTTGAACGGTTGTTTTGTGTTGGGCAACCGTTGGGTTTTCATTTTAAACTATTTGATGGTATTGCATGTAACACCAACTAAACGTAGAAACCGAACAGTTTTCATCGGTTTTGACTTTTAAAGTCTTTTCTTACGCAATTTGACACCGTTAGGTGAAAGTTTTTGAAAATCCATATTTTTAAATGCCGGGTGTTACATTTATAGGCAAAAAGGAAGGTTATTGTAGCGACACTGTAGCGGATCAGACTAGGCACCCGATGCGGATGAATGCCACGTGTAATCGCACTCTACCAACGTGGCCGCCATGTGGACCTACAATAAACGGCACATCAAAAAAAAAAATTGGGGGGAGAGACACGTGGATACCACGTGCACAAATTTTTTCATCACCACAAACGAAAGTGTTCCGATACTTAAGGAAAATCAACAGACATGGCCCAAAGCCTAGCCCTACTCTCAAGTTCGCAACACTAGGCTGGGGGGCTTGATGACGTATGCCCTGCGGCTAGGCTTACAGACATCATTAAAGACGCAGAACTATGCCTTAATCCGTAGCCAATTGTACCACGAACTAGTGACGTCTATGCTCGTACATCGCAGAGTCGTACTGGGACCTCTGAACCAAAGAGACAAAGTTTGTTACACAACGCGACACACCGAGCAACGGTCTCCTGCTACAAGGACGTCATGCACCAAGGACCACCCCTCCTTGGTGCCTGTAAATACCAGACCATTCTCCCAACCCAAACCAATCTAAATTCATGCAACACACACAAATTCACATATTCCATATACTTGGTAGCGTGGAAGTTGTACATACCTCCACACCAACTGGGAATCGCTAGCAAGTCCTCAATTAATCTTTTCACGTTCTAAACAAGACTAACCCCTCTGAAATTAAGTATAATATCTACATATTAGAGCCCGTGTAATTTTATGCTTAAACACCCCCATCAGGGGATTTATATTATTTGATGATCATGTTTAACAAAGTCAAAGGTTCGTGCTCGTGATGAAATTAAACACAATTAACGGAAAGTATAAATCATTTAAGGAAGCTTGATACACACTCGGCTTGCTGGATGATGACACGGAATATATAGAGGCAATTAAAAAGGCAAGCAGTTACGCCTCAAGATCATACCTGTGAAAGTTAGTTGCAATGTTGATTGTTACATAAAGAGTACTATAACCTGAAATTGTCAGGGCTCAAACATGGAAGCTGTTGGTAGACGACATACTTCAAAAAGAATGGAAAACAGACTGATTCAGTAAGATTGTGTAAAAGGTTTTTCTATAAAGCTTTCCATTCTAATGGAGAAAAGCTTTTTTAAGCTTAAAATTGAATAAAATACATTACTTTAGTGTAGCAATAGATTAAAAATTTATGATCAATAGGTTGATAAATATTAAACTTTTCATTTCCCCTCTCATCTAAAAAATTATATTATATATCCAACTTTACGCTTTTGAATGTTTTTTACCATTGTAGTATAAAACTTTGTTTAAAATATCTTCTTACACACTCTTGCACATTTTTTTTACAAAAAAAAACTTTTGAAAACTTACCATCGTGAATGGTCTTAATATAATTATCTTCTAAAAATGTTTCAAGTTGCATTTAATTGCCTATGTATCAAATAGATATAAAATTTATTATAAATAAAAAGAAATATAAATACACATAACTATAAATCGACGCGCACAGATATCAGTAAACCGTTACTCCGTTAGGACTTATGATATCTATGGGCTTCTTTCATTAGACAATTCTGGATGGATATCCATATGCTGATATCAAATGGGCCTTAATGGGCCTTAATGCATCAAAGATAAAACCTATGAACACCACATTCAACATTTCATGATTTTATTATCTCAAGTTCTCAACAACGCTTTGAATACTTTCACTGGCCCACTATGTATATGAATGGTAATACGTTTTTTTAAAAAAGACGGTCATTATTATTAATCTTTATAAAAAATACCCAGAAGATTTAGTCATGTTTTGAATCTCGAATTCTCGATCTGTGGGTAAAATCTTTCATGCCTTCACATCCACACTAATCTCAAACAATTGCCAAATGATCTGGACTTTATCGGCTCTAGGCTTTTTAATTAACAATAACTCCTTTTCACCTTTATTAGTCTTTACTCCATATATAGTGTTTATACACTGCTAACACTAACTAGAAGTTTATTTATTTATTTATTTATTTACTAACTAGAAGTATTTACCTTCAAGTAAATGTATGATTATTAATACCTTATTTTTTAAAAAGTTAAACTAAAAATAAAGTTGATAGGTTGTAAATGATATTAACCGAATTGAAAGATTGATATAATTTTTCACAATTTTTTGATGTATATTCATTTATTTGAAAAGGGAACTTATATGTTGATAGACATAAGATTGGTTTCATTTAAATTTAAATAATAATAGTAATATATGAATTTTATGAATGGATAGAATTTTAAGTCGACCAGAAAAGAAACAAAAATTTTAATGGTCAATTTTATTGCTATCCTCGTCCTTTTATAGTTGTTTGGCCAAGTGTTTACAAGTTGTGAATGACGAAATCAAAACTTTGAAAAACCACAAATAATTTTATGATGTTAATTAATAGCCCTTTCTTCTAACCCACATAATAATTTTAAGAAACCATATCTTTACGAAAACCCATTTCAAGCCTGACTTTATCAAACCAAAAGCCATATTGGCATATTGATATGTATGGGGTTTAGAATTTCTTTAAGATTTGCCATTTTGGACCACTGTTGTCACTTGTCACTTTTATAAACTTGTATTTTCTTAAGACAATACTTGAAGATATATCTATATTGATTTGCATATTATTGGACCACTATATATATAATGAGATGCTGATCAATCCTTTTGACTTAAAACCTAAAACAATTTGACTTGGAAATTACAAATCAACTGTTATGATATCATCATCATCACTAATTGAAAGTTTTAACTTCAACGTGACTTATGACCCAACACCAAAGCCTATACCCCCATGAAGTTTTCTTTTTAACAATGGAAATTGTATTAAAACAAGCTTTCGGTAATGCACCTGAAAAGATTTTACAACATCTCGTGAACTTTAGTCACACACGGCGCCACGGCGGCTTTCGGCTAACGGGATCCATCCATTTCTTATAATATAAACATTAATTGTGACAATACAACTTGATGTTGGATAGTTTAACAAGTGATAAGAACAACGTCAACTTAATAATGACCATCCTATTCGGAATTTAGCGATTGAAAGTCAAACCTTTTACTTTATGATTAATGTTTTTTGTATAATTATGCCCGATTAAACTAAAAATAATAAAAAAAAAAGGATACAAATGCCCCGTTTTCTTACTCCATGTTAAAGTAAAAGACAAACATATCATCTTTTTTCTTTTTCCTATATATATTCCAGTTTATATGGTACTTTTACTTTATATAGCAGTTTAACATGTAATAATGAATATCGATTATAAAGTGATCTCATTTTTCAAACCAAGGGTAAAAAGTAATAATTTGTAAACAATAATAGTAACAATTTAAGACCAAAAAAGGGCCAACAACAATACATCGGCTCCATAAATCAGCCTAACAAAACCACCCACTATCGTTCACGGTGGCATTACTTGCTGGTGGTATCTCAAAATGCCACAATCTTCCAACAGCATGCTTCAAATACTTTTTGCACAAAAACTCATTAGCATAAGCTTTCTCCACTTTCCGGTTCACATCGTGCAAAAACACGTGTGTCACACCGGGCTTTTTTCTGTTCCGTGCCATCACTGTGGCCGAGTATATAGCCGCCATCCTCCCTGGTGCTTCCGCGAAGTAACCCCTTGGTGCATCGATCATTATCATATCCCATTCCTTTTCGTACACCTCATCGGGGAAAGTGGTGATTGCTAATCTGTAAAATTGAATCGAATGTTGTATTCAGAATATGACTCATTATTAATTGTTGTATACTTTACATTGTCCCAGAATAGCCTATTTAGCAATTTAAGGTTTTTTCCCTCATCGGTTTTTTTTTCTTTTTTTAATCATATTCTAGTCAGTAAACAACACGTACAAAACTTTGTATATAACTGGAAGAAAGTATTGTAACACTCAAAACGAACTAAAATAAATACATATTCTATTTGGAAATGTTCTTTGACTTTTTAATTTCTATCTTCGGGAACATTTCTATACTTGGGATACTCTGGATGCAACAAATTAATTAAGGTAATAGGTAAAAGTCGATCACTCGATACATCTGACAGAACTTCACTAATCATCATTAAAGTAAAGTGACATTGTTTAGCTAGTTAATTATGTTAAAGTTAGCGACTATAGTTTTTGCATATAAAATAATGGTGTCTAAACATGTGCACTAAAAGATGAAATCATGAAATAGATAGAAACACGGGTAATTTCAATTTTATTTTATAGTACAAATATTAATATTAATGCAGAAAATTACTTTTTGTTGATAGCCTAGAAGTTAGCTTTAACAAAATCCTTTTCTCTAATAAATGCATTAAAAGTATATATAAGTTGCATTTAAGGTGTTATAAGATGTACTGTGTACTAGTAATATACAATTATGATAATGATATAGATATATAAATATATCATTCATTTTTTTTAGTCAAAGGTATTCTAAATGTAAAAACGTTTGGTGATGTTGTATCTGACCCGATCTAAAATTAGTCAAGAGTTATGTGGATTCTAGTTGAGTGGCTTTCATATTTTTTTTCGAACATTCAATCAAAACATGACATCAGAGAAATCTAATCGTATAATGGTGAAGCTTGTACGTATCCTAGGTAACAAGATTTGATCATAGGCCGTTACAAGTATTCGGAAGAAAAAAATCCTTAAGGATCGAACTCAAGACTTTAGGTAAAATCAGGAGTGACTCTCACCAGCTAGGCTTGGCTTCCATACTTGTTTTTGTTTTTTACTATATTACTTAAAATTAAATACTCAGATACCAATTATGTGATTTAAACATAGTTTAGTGTTTTGATTAGTGTCAACTTAAAGATAGACTTTTATTTGAGATAAACAAATTAATGATAATCTAAGTATTTATAACGGTACTGGATAGCACTAGTTGAAGGTAAAAATGTAATGTCGGTAACTCGGTAAACTAGATAGTTGCTATGTATAAAATATCATAACGATAACTAGTCATCTGACACATAAACTAAAAAATATCTAATGTAATCTGATTCATACAACCACAAACCCAATGTTGACACTTGACAATTGACATATAGAGATACGAAATAAAAAAAAGAGAATAGTTGCGATGTGATTTATAGTTGGGTTGAGATTCTCTAGAGTTACTCCAACTTCACGATGAAATTCATGAAGTTGGAGTAACTTCGATCATAGATTAAAACATAAAAACATCTTTATGTTTATGTTTTAATCTTGACCATTGGATTTAATCCAATGTTAAATCCAATGTTACTCCAACTACACATATGAAGTTGAGTCCCTATAAAGTTGGAGTAACTTTATATAATCCTAATCCTTTCTAGTTTTATACTATCTATGACAAATATATTCTACCTCTTATTCGTTCTTTAATCTTTACATCTATTATAATCAATATACACAGAACTAAAATATTTACATATATACGTCCATATTATCTATACAGTAAAAATAACAAAGGTAATAGATATTTATATATAGAAATAAATTTAAAAAAATACCTGCACTTGATGTTGCCTTTAATATAAGACTTTTTCGGAGCACATTCGGGTTCGGATCGGTAAGTCCTCATGAGTTCATCAGCTTCAGATAACTTAGTCCGATACTTGACCACGTCAGCATTAAGATCCGGAGCATCTTTCAATACAGTCTGGACCCAAGTCGGATCTTCTTCTAAAAACAACGTTTTCCCACCACTATTAAACGAAGCCCACATCATCGAATCGTGTCCAAGACCAAAAACCAAAAAATTACACGGTGATATTTTTCTAAGCACATCAAAAGACACCGATATTTCGGAAAAAGATTGTTGTGGGACGATTCGTGACGTTGCGTAATGAAGAATGGCTTTCAGTTGAGCAGCTGACGTCATTGAATGTAATGTATCTGAGTTTATAGATTGTTGTTGGTTGCAAAAGAAACGTGTGTTGTCTGGTCCGATAAAAGTGAATATTAGTAAACACGCGGCTGCTAGTAACGCGATGGATGATACTGCGATAAATACTCGCCGTTCAGGGAGTAGTGGTGAGATATTGTTTTTCATTTTTTGGTTTTGTGTTTTTTTTGGGTGTGAATGTTTGTTTGTGTTTTTGTTTTTTCAGACCAATGGGAAAGGGGAATGAAGGAAGGAAGGAAGATCTAGGATTTGGGTTTAGTGACAGTACAAAGATAGATATACATTTATATTTGTGACTGTGTGGGACTGGGTGTAACGCGTGAAGACTGTATGTTAACGGCGTTACGTTATTAGTCAAATTCACATGAATTGATATATTTTGGGTAATATAAAAATGATAAATATATTTAATTTGATATAAACTTATATATATATGTCTAAAATTTTGGTGTTGAGTTCCATTAAACTGAGTTATAGACTTATAGTATTGGAAGAAATTGAGGGTTTACGAAGATAAATAATATGAAAATGATGCTATAATTTGATAACGCGGAAAATATTTTATGTTAGATTATTAATCAATCACTCTTTGTGTCTATTTTTTTTGTTTTGCTAAACGAAGTCCTAAGGGCTTTCGTTAAGATGCATTAAATAGTTGTACACTTACCATAAAATTCAGGGGTGACTTTTGACATGAAAACGTACAATCTTTTTATACACGTTAAGTGAAGCCCTAAGGGCTTCATTTAACATTTTTTTTTCCACATTATCTTTGCTTTTTCACACCATTGTTTTTTTCTCTTAAATTTTATTTTCAAATTTAATATAATAATATTTCAAAATATATCACGATATCCTCAATATATCATAATCAAAATAAAATAAATAAAATAAAATAATACAAAAAATAAGAAATAGACTCACATTTTAACTTTTCATCCCAAGTAAATGAGTTTACCTATTCCCATTTCATCTTTCTTTCACAAGCTACCTGTAACTCATTCATCTTTTTCTATCATTTTCTTTTCATCCATTTATTTCACCTTCTTTTAAGTTTTAGCAATAGTTTTATTGAAACAAGTTTTTTGACCCGGGCGTTGCCCGGGATCGACGTTGCGTTATGCAAACATATATACATACAACATTACCTAAAAGTTTGGACACTTAAAATTTACTATAAGGGGTAGAAACTAAAAAAATTAGTGGTCAAAACCAAGAGTTTGATGGTAAAAGTTAGAAGCCTTAAAATAAGAGATAGAAAGTAAAAAAAAAAAAAAATTTGATGATTAAAGTTAGAACTATAATTAAGTTTGTATACAAAAAGTTGGACTAAAGTTAAAAAATCCAAAAGTTAAGTGGTAAAAATAAGAAACTCAAAAAGTATACAATCGTTAAAAAAAGAAAAAGAAAGAAAAAAAAAAAAAAAAGATTTGATGATTAAAGTTAAAATCCAAAGTTAATTGATAAAAATTAAAGACTTTAAAAGTAAATTATACTTGTATACAAAAAGTTAGACTAAAGTGATAAAACCTAAAAGTTAAGTGGTAAAAATAAGAAACTCAAAAAGTATACAATCGTTAAAAAAAAAAATCGGAAAAAGACAAAATAGGAATAAGACAAAATTGCTGACGTCATGATGACGTAAGCACCGGGTTACTGTGGCTAAGGCCTCTATAATTGTTATATATATATACTTCGTATGTATAATGTTTTAAAGAGTATCGGAAATTTATTTTAAAAGTTGGGTGGAAAATAATCCATATAAATATGTAGATGAATATTTTTATTTTTTAAATGTAGTATGGTCTGGTGCAAGATGGATCCGTGGAGTCGTGGACCGTCATGGGAGGATGGGACAAACAACTCAAATAGAAATTAAAATAACTTTTGTCATAGGATTGTAGGTAACTTTTTGGTTATGGTTTCGTGCTCCACTTTGAATTATGGATTTATTATTATAGTAGTCCTAATACCCGTACGATGTACGGTAGATATATAGATTGTATCATAAAAAAATTTGAATATGTCACATACATGATTCGTGAGTATGAAATAAATTGTGGTTAAAGTAAACCGATAATCGAAGCTAAATTATAATAAACAGTAATGATAAATTTAATATATGTTTAGTTAAAGTTTTGGATTTACCTTAAATTTTTACAATCACATCAAAATCGGAACTTGTAACCATAGTGGATGACGGCAAATAGCCTTGTGATTTCGGATCGTAAACTCAAATTTTTGAAGTCTTCATGTTAATAACTTTTATAAGTAATATGAGTTGAAGAATTGAGAAAGAAAAAGAAACAATTTTATTAATGAGAAAACGATCAATCAAATAAGAGTTGGAGTTTAATTCTAAGTCTAATAAGGAAATTGAATCTATATACAATTAAAAAAGCTAATTTAATAAAATAAATAATTTAAAAGGACACGTGTCGATCAAAGATTACGCCACTTGTTGTTTCAAGAACATCTCAATTCTGTTTTAGTTTATTGGTAGATGTCATATACTCGATCAATAAAAAATAATTGTTGAGAATAATACCAAAGTTTATAGCAAATTTTAAACAGTAGAAGTATAGAAGCCGCCAACACTAAAAAGTCACATACTCACATGATGTATATTGTATAATCTACATATATTATTGTAGATTATTATACTGTACGTGTTCACGATACCGTAAGAGTGTTGGCATCGCTGGGTGCTCAGGTGCGTGAGTGGTACGACCCCTCGGTTGAACACCGCCGCCGACACCTAACCACTCGTGAGTGGTGGAAATTGAGTGGTGAGACCACGCAAAGAAGAGAGTGAGTGGTGCGATTTCCAAGGAGGGCAACAGCTACTTTTGGTTCCTAACGGTTGTTTGATGTTTTTTTTGAGTAGTGGTGACAATGCCAACAAAATTTGGTGAGTGGTGAGTGAGTGATGGATTTGAGGTGACATAACGTGATTGGTTGGAAGTTAGTGGTGAGTGAGTGGTGGGTGGAGGGGATGCCATCACCCAAATGGGGGAGGGAGTGGTCACCCCTTCCCCATACTTTACCACTTTTCCACATCATCACTACCCAATATAAAACTTCCACCTCAATTTTCCCCACTTTCCCAAACTTCCCCAAATCTCCACCTCATCATTTTCTTTTTCACTTTTTTTAATACTATATATTTTTAATACTCAAATAAAAACATGACATTTGGGGTCCCCACTTTCCCAGCCAACCAATCAATCACCTCCTCTCTCCCCTCTCTCTCCTCCTTTCCCCCATTCGGTGTTCTTCCCCGTTTTGCCTTGTCTCTCTCCATCGGTAAAGTGGTGGCGGCGGTGTACCCGCGCGACACCACGCGGTAAACTTTCTTCTCCGTGTACCACTGTAACAACCCTCAAAATCCGACTAGGACAATTTACTTGGATTTAACTAGATATCTATTCCTAGAGGTTTCTTAAGAGAATTTGTCTTCTAGACATTAAGACATAGCCATATTTGCCCTCTAGTTCAATAGAATGCCAAAAGGAAGCCAGTTATCTTAAAATGTCATAAACAATAACTATAATCATTCAAGACAATCTCAAACTATAATTTAGTTCAAACTGAACTTGGCAAAATGTCAATGAACCAAAAATTTTATTTCAAGAAGTTAAGTTATATAAATAACTATGCAAGACTCACAAGATGAGATAACAACCAAAATTTTTTAATAAATATCCAACAATTCAAACATCAAGCTAATTAAAGTACATATGAGCACAAATATATAATGACCATCTCAAAATTTTATTTATAAACCTTATGCATACAAAAGTGTTTGAATAATAATAATATTGTAGTTGTAACTAAAAATAAATACAAGGTTGTAAACAATGAACCAAGTGACAAAATTAAAATACAAAATGTAATTATATACATACATATATACGGTTACATATAGATATAGACACACATGATTTTTGCCTTGAAAACACTAACTAATTAATAGTAAAACCTTTATGCATGAACCTATATCTATACACTTAACTTATACACACATACACTTATATTATACCCCTTTAAAATTCAAAATCCCCTCCTAATTCTCTACCCAAAACCGGCCCCAACCCCTCCAATACCCCTTTCACCAATCAAAATTCATCTACCACTTAATCCTTGTAAGTCCCAATACATAACTTCACACCACACTTAATCACCACACTTTTACACTTCCAATACACACACACAACTCTCTTTCTCTCCAAAAACACTTTTCTTCTTCTTTTTCTTGGAAATTTTCGGATCTAAAAGGCAAGAAAACAAGAACATAAATCAAATCTAAGCAATAATAATAATAAGGTTCTTATAGGATTAAGTAAGGGTTATATCAAGCTAGGATTTGGGGTTATTACAAGCAAGATTCAAGGGTTATTTGGAGCTTTATAGGTCACGAAAATTCTGCCCAAAAACATCTTCAAATCCGAGTTCATCAAGGGTATAACTCATCATCTCTTTGTTTAATCTATCTTGTTTTTGTATATACTAAAAGATCTTTATCAAAAATCATGTTTTTCTTTGATTTTCTTCTTGAAAATACACTTAATGAGGGCATGTTGATAGAATCTTTCCTCTCATGCCATTGCATGTCAAGATCTAGAGGAAAGATTCAAGGATTCAACTCAAACAAGACCCAAAAGTGATGGTTCATGAGAAAGCTTTCAAACTAGATGATGAATCTCTATAAAAATCGATTTTTGTTGATATGGATGAGACTTATTTTCTGTGATTTTCATAAATAAACTTATTTTTGTGTTGTATGAAAGACTTGTTAAGAGATTTGTTTATAAAATGGCTAGATGGTCACATGCATTCACCTTTTTGGAAGAACTATGTTTTGTTGATTAAGTTTTTGTATAAATTCAGTTTAAAATGATGATGAATGATCTTGAATGTGTTTGAAATCAGTGAATATTGATGTTAAGATAATACAAAAGAAGTGTTAATCTTGTAAGTGATAAATTAAGGTGTTAATTAAGCAAGAAAGGCCATTGGTTGGTTGTTTTAACCAAAATACTTTCTGACAGAATCCATTTTCTGTCTTGGAACGGATAAACCGAGCATGTGAGGGCCGATTGAAGAAAAACTTTCAAAATAAAAGTTGTAGATAAACGAGTTAAGTTTAACCACCAACTAGAATCACTCAAAAATATGAACCAAACAAAAGATATGATTTTTCTACTAAAACTGGTCAAAACTGTATTTTTGTCTGAATATTATATCAACTTTAACAATTTTTATCTCCTAATCCATAAGGTTCCTGGAGGCCATACTTGGTGGAAAGTAAGTTCAATGTGTCCTAAACTAAAAATAAAATCATGGAATTTTTATTAAGAGCAAAACCCAAAGAACTTTTATAAAACTTTAGAGTATGCAACAGAGTGACTGTTTTGACCACTTCCAATTATAAAAATATTTAGAGGTAGTAAACATTCTTTATAAATTAATCCAAAAATTACAAAATAAGTGGACACATATAGGTTGTTGTATAAAAATCAGGAGGGTCCAAATAATTCGGTTTAACCCCAAAACAGTAGCCAACATCTCATAAAAATGTGAAGTAAAAACAGAAAATTCTGAAGTAAACCAATAATTTGGGTAATGGGCTAAAAGATACACTAAGGACCATAATGGGCTAACCCGGCCCAAATAATAAACCCATTGCACCATAAATCAGTAGGCCCATTTGGCCCAATAAATCATGTAGCCCAATAACCAATATAACCCATTAAGCACATAACCCAAATAAGGTTAAGCCCAATAACTAAATTAAGCTCAAGTCACCTAAAAGCCCATAACACTTAGGCCCAATTTGGTAATGGCCCATAACACTTAAACGAATTTCATAAACCCGGATAATCATAAGATATATCGAGAAGTATGTGAGTTTGAAAGATAAGCGAAATCAAAGTAACATAAAAGATAATTAAGTGGAATGGACATAAGTAAGTACGTTAACCAAACTATAAATTGATATCACAAATGCTAATTCATGCTAAAATCGGTTACACATCAAATGATGAATAAGGATAATATAACTTAATATGGCATTCCCATATGATAACCTAAGATGCCAAACGAAACCACAAATGAAGGCAAGTTACCGAAATTCTAACAACTTATAACTACATGTATATTGAAAGTGACCTTTTTCACCATCAATCCCTACAACCAAAAAGATACGAATATTAGCAATACACTTGGATTCCTTAATTAATGACAACTTAATGATAGTGGCATTTCTAAGTGATGGCTTAAGATAGGAACTTACATATATTAGTCCTCTCGTAGGGATAGTCTTGGCTTTGAGTATGGTTGAGGACCATGATGGAATATATGATCAAGGAAGCTATAGATGGGAAGTACCCATTTTGGATAAGTAAATATAATATGCGGCATATCAAGGTGAGTCATAGCCCCCTTTCAAACTCTTTATGTATTTTACTTTCGGGGTGAAAAGCATGATAAATAAAATTGCTTTATATATATGAATGATTCTTGAAAGAATGATTATGAAATGGGATATATTGTATGTTCAATGTGTTATAAGTTATATGATGAGCTTGAGTTCTGTCAAACTGTATCACTTCGGTACACTACTATTAACTCCGAAAGGGGAGGCCTGTAGTTAGAGGGTTGCGCAACTAGGAGTCATCCACTCACCCACTAAAATAGGTAATGGTGGAATGTTGGTTGCCTTTGTGGCCACTTTCATTGCCAGTCCGACCCGAGCGGTGCTCTAATCTACTTTATATTAGGCGGTCGTCTCCATGGCACGATCCCCTTCTTTATTAATTGCACTTGATTGACAGCTTGTGCTATGAAATGAAATATTATGTTGGTTGGGACAGGAAATGGTCTTAGTAGTGGCTCAAGCACAAACTCATCAAATTATGCCTTGGGCTAAATGTTATTGAAATTATTTATGGTTGGATATTATGGATTGAACATACGGTTTGGGTATTGGACCTCATATGGAATCTTGAAAGTTGTTGAAGTTGGCGATATTGAAATGTTGATGACCGAATGGTTTTGATGTATGATTAATCGATTTATATACTTTTTCTCTCACGATAAATTTGACAAATGAGAACTTTATAATTTACCATGGATTCTCAACTCTTTGAAATGACGTTATGGTATTTTGAAAACTTGATGGTTTGATACGGGAATCTTTGCCGATCATACGGTTTGGGTATGTTGATATCTAATAACATGTTTTCTAAGTGTTTAAAATGGTTAGGTAACGAGATTTACTTAAAAACCTATTCACTCACCAACTACGTTTTCGTAGTTGACACATTTTCTTCATGCTTTTCAGGAATTAGCGTAAGCTTTGAGGAATTATATGCATCATGATTATTTGCATTGCACTTGGGAGTCAAAGATCAAACCTTGTGATGGGCAATGGAATCCGCCTTGATCATTGTAGTATATCATCTCATGTATTTGTTATTTGTTTCGTGGACTCCATATCCAAGTATGGTAGACGTATTGTACTTGGGAATTGGTTCACATGCTTGTACATTGTAAAATTATTTTTATCAAATAAAGCTATGGTGAATGTTATCTATTATCCTTTGTTTTGAATACTCGACTTTCTGTACATCTCATCATTCCGCCTTAGTTGGGGTGTTACAGAAAATGGTATCAGAGCCTAAGGTTATAGAGAACATTGGGGTTCCTCTGGGAATCTCAAAACTATAGCCACTTTTCAAAACGAATTTTTATAGTCGAGTCGAGCATAAGGTTAAGCGGACTAGTTTGAGCTTTACATGGTAGGACCCTAATTAAACGTAGGTCATGAACTACGTTTAATTATGGGAGGACCATGTAAAACTCAAACGGCCACTTGGACTCATGTTCAAAAGGATTCCTTTTCAAAAAAAAAAAAAAAGATCTTTAATAAATCCTTTTTTTTCATGAGAATACTTGTTGCATTTAGACATTCACCTAAGCATATATAACTATCCGAGACTTGCTTTACTTAAGGATTATGCTAGTCAAGTAGGATTCCCCTTATGCACATTAGAAGTGAAATGAATATAAGGTTGAAAGGTATTCGTTGATACATGCTACTCTATGCTATAACATGTGAATTTGGGCATGATTTGATTGCAATGTGAAAGCTTATAATGTGCAATGTGAAAGTTGTAATATGCAATGTGAAAGCTTATAATGTGCAATGTGAAAGTTATAATGTACAATGTGAAAGTTATAATGTGTAATGTGAAAGTTGTAATGTGCAATGTGAAAGTTGTAATATGCAATGTGAAAGTTGTAATATGCAATGTGAAAGTTGTAATGTGCAATGTGAAAGCTTATAGTGTGCAATGTGGAGATTATGGGAGAAATGCATGCGTAAAAGCCTTATGATTCATGATGTTGAACTTTAAGTTGCATATGCACTTTAAAATAATGAGATTATTATAAGGCACGAAATCATTTTGGGGTATGACTTGTTCAAATTATTGAGTAATGATGTTGATTATTTATGATCGATTTAGAAAGAAAATATAGGCATGACGAGTTGATATGAAATTTCATGGACGATATGGATATAAGAGCCTTTACTCTCTAAGTTTGAGCTATTTGAAACTAGCACGTGAATATTGCGACGATTATGTAGTCATGCCTCACTACTAAGATAGTTATTGCGCCCTAAGATTGAGCTAATTGAGGGCTAGTGCATGAACGATTTAATGATTATATAGTTGTGCCTTATTATTGAGATAGTTATTATGCTCTAAGATTTGACTATTGAGAACTGGCACCTGCTAGATATGATTATAATGTGGTTAGTCCTTACTACTGAGATATATATTGCGTGATGAGATTTGACCGCTTGGGAACTAGTGATTGTCTCTGAGAAATCCATTATAAATTAGAAATTTCCTAAGTATGAAAGTTGTCATTAAATACCCCTCCGTCATTCGGTCCAGCATCAACGCAATAAGCATATCGAGATTGATATTCACTTTGTTCGAGAGAAAGTTCAACGTGGTCAAGTTCGTGTTCTCCATGTTCCGTCCCGGCATAACTTCTCAGATATTTTTACTAAAGAGCTACCGCGTGTTTTATTTGTTGATTTTTGGTCCAGTCTTAGTCTTCGGAATCCTCCACCTTAGACTGCGGGGGTATATTAGACCGTTATATACATTATATATGTATTAGTTTAGAATATGTCATAAGTTCGAGGTAGTCGAATGAAATAAATTCAAGGTAGTCAAATGTAATTTGTAATTCTATAAACTGATATCAATGAGAAGGGAAATCCCTAAGGGATTCATTATCATTTTACAATTACCGACATATATTTGTGTACAGGATCTATGTAACTATGTTTGATCAATCATGAATCGCTTTATCATATCTGAATTCTAATATCTGATCGCACTTAAAATTATGTACCTTTTTATCAAATTTTTATCCCTTAATAGTTCCATTTCAGGTTTAATTCTTTGTTAGGACCAGTTTTGCTGAAACTGGCCAGTTTCCAGTTGCATCTGGAGACTAAGAAGATTTGTCCAGAAATATATTGAAGTCCAGTTGCGACGTACAGTTAACGCAACTGAAGACTTCCTCCAGTTGAGATCTGACCAGATGAAGAATCATTCCAGTTGAAGTCGAAGACAACAAGTGGAAGATAAAGAATGACAATGGCAGCGAAGCCCAGTTGACATTCTACTCAGATACAAACTGGAGAACATCAGTGTAAAGTACTTACAAAGCTTTACACTGATTACGAGGAAAAGACCTTTATGCTTTATGTGCTATTACATGGATAAAAGGATTTATCTATGTATAAAGTACAAAAGGTACATAAAGCAGGTTGAGTAAAGTTACTTTATTCTGTAACTTTACACAACATTTTAAGGAATTAAATGCTATTCCTTAAATGCTCTCAACAATATTTGTACGGCCAAAGTTGACATCCCAATGTCAACTTTGCCTATAAATAGAGGTCTTTGCACAACAAGAAAATAACTTTTGCATACCTGCAATATTCTTGGTGAACTTGTGCAATATTCTCTCAATCGCAAAAAGGAACATTTCACAACTTTAAATGTTTCGATTGTTTAGAGAATTTCCATGTATAGATCAATTGTATTTCATACGTTGTTAGGATATTTGCATACTTTGTATTATCTTGGTTCCGCAACAACCTTGTAATTTATTTAAAGTTAATAAATAAATTACACTTGAAAAATACATATTGTCTCATCAATTTACTTTACAAGTACTTTCTATTATTGCATTGTCATTTACTTATTGTCACGTTAATAAGTAATCTATCCAAGAACTTGGTATACACTCACTGCAACTGGTCGTCTCCAGTTCAGTGTTTATATTGCAAAGTAACCCCACCATCGACATAGAGGTGTCTTCAGGTAGTACCATATATTGAGTTGGGACTTACAAGTGGTATCAGAGCAGAAGGCTAATATACTTGCCTAGATCTGCTTAAATGACTACTACTGAAGGTGGGGATGGTTCTGGTCAAGGTGAAAACCCTCTTAATACACCACCTGTTCAAAATGTTAATACAAACCCTCCTCCTCCTAATGCCCCTAACCATGTCCATGTACATTATTCTAACACTCATGTTCCCAAATTTGATGGAAATAGTGAGACCTTTGGTACATGGAAGTCCAGAATGCTCTTGCATTTTGGTGGGATAGAGAGGTATATGTTGAAAATCCTTAAGGATGGACCTTATATACCCATGTCTCTTGGGGTAAGTCCTCTTCTAGATCCTACTGGAAGAAGAGGTTCCAGAGAAAAGCTCGAAGACCATTGGTCTGATAAGGATCGTAGACTTGTAGATCTGGACACCAGACTCAAGAACATGATCCTTGGAGCTGTCCCTGAAGACTTAATTCCAACACTTGTGTTGTTCCCCAGTGCCAAGGCAACGTGGGATGAATTAGTCATTCAGTTTGAAGGAGGTGATGACACCATTGTCACCAGAAAGGTTGCCCTGAACAAGAAGTATGAATCCTTCTTTGCTCTTCCCAATGAAAGTCTAACTGGTACTTACACCAGGTTTTCTAGCCTCATTAATCAGTTGAGAGGCTTGGGTGTTGAGAAGGATAAGGATATTCTTCTTGAGAAGTTTTGTGATATTCTTCCTTCCAAATGGGAAAATATGGTTCTTGTCTTAAGACAAGGTAAAACCCTGCACAGTCACACTCTTGCATCGCTCTATGGAGCCTTCAGATTCACTGAAGATAATAATGCAGCAAGACTGGTGGCTGAGCAGGATGCCATGAACCATGCCCAGAGTTCCAAGGTTGCTAGCATAACTGAGCGACCTTGTGCTGCTTTAATGTCTGCAGAGAGTGTCCAGTCACACTCAATAAAGGAGATGTTAAACAGTGATGGTTGTGATGAAACTGACGATGATGATCTGGCAGCCATGATTGCTAAAACCTTTAATAGGTTTAAGCATAAATCTAAAAGATTTAATGGCCCAAACAATGCTTCCAGCTCCAGCTCTCTGGATAAAGCCAATCTTACCTGCTATAAGTGCGGTAAGAAAGGTCACTTTATGAAGGAATGCAGATCTAGTCAGATGAACAACCAAACTGGTCCCTCTGTCCCTAATTTTAGTAGGCCTGGTGATAGCTACAAAGCAAAATACAAAAAGCTTAAGGCCCAGATTGCCCTCTTGTCATTTGAAAGAGAAAATGAAAAGAACAAATGCATGATGGCAAATACTGAAGGAAAATGGGAATACTCTGATGACTCATCAGCTGATGATGAAGAGGAAAGGGACATGTGTTTCATGGCCTTGGAAGATCAACAACAACATGTGGCAAAAGAATATGTCATCACTGGAAGATGGGTGGACATCATTTTGAAAAGGGTATGTGATTATGACAACCAGGTTGATCCAGAACTGAAACTGGACCTAGCTGAATCATTAAGTGGTGATTTAGCATTTGTGGAAACTGTTAGAGCGGACAGTGAAAGATATCTGGAAACTATCTTAACTGAACTGACAAATGTTAAACCACAATTAAATGATTTACAAAGTGTCCAGTTGGCTCTCAAAGAGTCAGTTTTGAAAATTGAGGCTCTTAAACTTGAAAATCAAAAATTAAAATCTGATCTTGAAAAAGAACAAATGATTATCAAGTCGTGGGTAAAAGCATCTGGAAAGAATTATGATGCATTTTCTAGAACAATTGATGCCCAGAAAAATGCATGGAAATCTGGAGATCTTGAAATGGCAGCTCTCATACCAGATCTTCATGCATTGCCTCCAGCTCTCAGGGTTGAAACTCCATATGATCAGCCTGAGATTGTCAAAACTGAACCCATTGAGACCACCCCCGTTGAGGTTAAACCTGGAGCCAATCAGGTTAGAGCTCCAGTTAAAAAGGCATCTGGTAACAAGCCTTTACCTCAAAAGTCTAAGGAGCCCAAGACTCAAAAGACCAAAACTCCAGCTGAACCTAGGTCCAAGGTTCAGCAGCCTGATGAAATTAATATTTTGTCCAAACTGGAAAGTCAACTCCATAAAAAAAAAAAAAAAAAAAAAAAAAAAAAAAAAAAAAAAAAAAAAAAAAAAAAAAAAAAAAAAAAAAAAAAAAAAAAAAAAAAAAAAAAAAAAAAAAAAAAAAAAAAAAAAAAAAAAAAAAAAAAAAAAAAAAAAAAAAAAAAAAAAAAAAAAAAAAAAAAAAAAAAAAAAAAAAAAAAAAAAAAAAAAAAAAAAAAAAAAAAAAAAAAAAAAAAAAAAAAAAAAAAAAAAAAAAAAAAAAAAAAAAAAAAAAAAAAAAAAAAAAAAAAAAAAAAAAAAAAAAAAAAAAAAAAAAAAAAAAAAAAAAAAAAAAAAAAAAAAAAAAAAAAAAAAAAAAAAAAAAAAAAAAAAAAAAAAAAAAAAAAAAAAAAAAAAAAAAAAAAAAAAAAAAAAAAAAAAAAAAAAAAAAAAAAAAAAAAAAAAAAAAAAAAAAAAAAAAAAAAAAAAAAAAAAAAAAAAAAAAAAAAAAAAAAAAAAAAAAAAAAAAAAAAAAAAAAAAAAAAAAAAAAAAAAAAAAAAAAAAAAAAAAAAAAAAAAAAAAAAAAAAAAAAAAAAAAAAAAAAAAAAAAAAAAAAAAAAAAAAAAAAAAAAAAAAAAAAAAAAAAAAAAAAAAAAAAAAAAAAAAAAAAAAAAAAAAAAAAAAAAAAAAAAAAAAAAAAAAAAAAAAAAAAAAAAAAAAAAAAAAAAAAAAAAAAAAAAAAAAAAAAAAAAAAAAAAAAAAAAAAAAAAAAAAAAAAAAAAAAAAAAAAAAAAAAAAAAAAAAAAAAAAAAAAAAAAAAAAAAAAAAAAAAAAAAAAAAAAAAAAAAAAAAAAAAAAAAAAAAAAAAAAAAAAAAAAAAAAAAAAAAAAAAAAAAAAAAAAAAAAAAAAAAAAAAAAAAAAAAAAAAAAAAAAAAAAAAAAAAAAAAAAAAAAAAAAAAAAAAAAAAAAAAAAAAAAAAAAAAAAAAAAAAAAAAAAAAAAAAAAAAAAAAAAAAAAAAAAAAAAAAAAAAAAAAAAAAAAAAAAAAAAAAAAAAAAAAAAAAAAAAAAAAAAAAAAAAAAAAAAAAAAAAAAAAAAAAAAAAAAAAAAAAAAAAAAAAAAAAAAAAAAAAAAAAAAAAAAAAAAAAAAAAAAAAAAAAAAAAAAAAAAAAAAAAAAAAAAAAAAAAAAAAAAAAAAAAAAAAAAAAAAAAAAAAAAAAAAAAAAAAAAAAAAAAAAAAAAAAAAAAAAAAAAAAAAAAAAAAAAAAAAAAAAAAAAAAAAAAAAAAAAAAAAAAAAAAAAAAAAAAAAAAAAAAAAAAAAAAAAAAAAAAAAAAAAAAAAAAAAAAAAAAAAAAAAAAAAAAAAAAAAAAAAAAAAAAAAAAAAAAAAAAAAAAAAAAAAAAAAAAAAAAAAAAAAAAAAAAAAAAAAAAAAAAAAAAAAAAAAAAAAAAAAAAAAAAAAAAAAAAAAAAAAAAAAAAAAAAAAAAAAAAAAAAAAAAAAAAAAAAAAAAAAAAAAAAAAAAAAAAAAAAAAAAAAAAAAAAAAAAAAAAAAAAAAAAAAAAAAAAAAAAAAAAAAAAAAAAAAAAAAAAAAAAAAAAAAAAAAAAAAAAAAAAAAAAAAAAAAAAAAAAAAAAAAAAAAAAAAAAAAAAAAAAAAAAAAAAAAAAAAAAAAAAAAAAAAAAAAAAAAAAAAAAAAAAAAAAAAAAAAAAAAAAAAAAAAAAAAAAAAAAAAAAAAAAAAAAAAAAAAAAAAAAAAAAAAAAAAAAAAAAAAAAAAAAAAAAAAAAAAAAAAAAAAAAAAAAAAAAAAAAAAAAAAAAAAAAAAAAAAAAAAAAAAAAAAAAAAAAAAAAAAAAAAAAAAAAAAAAAAAAAAAAAAAAAAAAAAAAAAGTTGTCTCGCAAACAACTGGTTGATGGGATACCTCAGATTTCTTTCAATAAAGAAAAGCCATGTCCAGGGTGTGAGATGGGCAAGCAGAAAAGAGCCAGTTTCAAAACAAGGCAAAACTTTAGCATCACTGAACCTCTTCACATGCTTCATATGGATCTCTTTGGTCCAGTGAATGTTCAAACTAGAGCTGGAAAGAAGTACACTCTAGTTGTGGTCGATGAATTCACCAGATATTGTTGGGTGGTATTCCTCAGATCCAAAAGTGATGCACCTGCTGAAATCATCTCACTCATCAAAAGAATTGAACTCAAGTACACTCGAAAAGTCTGTCAGTTGCGAAGTGATAATGGTACTGAATTTCAAAATATTACAAGGATTGGAAAGTGGTGATGGTTGCACCAAGAAAAGGAAATGTGTACATCATGGATATGGAACCAGCTCCAAAAGAGCAGTGCTTCTATACCAAGGCTGATGAGGACACCAACTGGCTGTGGCATAAAAGATTATCCCATCTTAATTTCAAAAATATTAACAAGTGTCTCGCAAACAACTGGTAGATGGGATACCTCAGATTTCTTTCAATAAAGAAAGCCATGTCCAGGGTGTGAGATGGGCAAGCAGAAAAGAGCCAGTTTCAAAACAAGGCAAAACTTTAGCATCACTGAACCTCTTCACATGCTTCATATGGATCTCTTTGGTCCAGTGAATGTTCAAACTAGAGCTGGAAAGAAGTACACTCTAGTTGTGGTCGATGAATTCACCAGATATTGTTGGGTGGTATTCCTCAGATCCAAAAGTGATGCACCTGCTGAAATCATCTCACTCATCAAAAGAATTGAACTCAAGTACACTCGAAAAGTCTGTCAGTTGCGAAGTGATAATGGTACTGAATTTCAAAAATATTAACAAGTTGTCTCGCAAACAACTGGTAGATGGGATACCTCAGATTTCTTTCAATAAAGAAAAGCCATGTCCAGGGTGTGAGATGGGCAAGCAGAAAAGAGCCAGTTTCAAAACAAGGCAAAACTTTAGCATCACTGAACCTCTTCACATGCTTCATATGGATCTCTTTGGTCCAGTGAATGTTCAAACTAGAGCTGGAAAGAAGTACACTCTAGTTGTGGTCGATGAATTCACCAGATATTGTTGGGTGGTATTCCTCAGATCCAAAAGTGATGCACCTGCTGAAATCATCTCACTCATCAAAAGAATTGAACTCAAGTACACTCGAAAAGTCTGTCAGTTGCGAAGTGATAATGGTACTGAATTTCAAAATAAGGTACTTGAAACATTTTGCAATGACACTGGCATCTCTCAAAACTTCTCATCAGCACACTCTCCAGAGCAGAATGGAGTTGTGGAAAGAAAGAATCGCACACTGATAGAAGCGGCCAGAAGCATGCTATCTGAATCAGGTCTTCCCATCAGTTTCTGGGCTGAAGCAGTTGCAACTGCTTGTCACACCCAAAACCGGTCAGTCTACATCAAGAGACATAAGAAGACTGCCTATGAAGTACTCAGGAATCGAAAACCAAATATTGGATATTTTCATGTATTTGGTTGTCCAGTTTATATTTTAAATGATTCCAGTCAGCTTGGAAAGTTTGATGCAAAAGCTGATGAAGGTGTATTTTTAGGTTATTTAGATATTCGAAAGGCCTTTAGAGTTTATAATTATAGACTCCAAAAGGTTCACGAGACAATTCATGTCACATTTGACGAGTCAAGTGATGCAATTAACAAGAGACCAAGCCTTGATATTTCTCCAGTCGTTCCAATAAATTTTGGTGAAACTGACCAAGTTCATCAGTCAGTTGTTTCACCAGAAGATGTTTCCAGTTACACTCAATTGGAACCAGTTAAGAAGAAGAGCACCACAAGTGACACTTCATTTTATCCCTCCATCAGTTTCAACTTACCACAGAAACTGGTGATTGGATCTGATGTATGTGCCACTCCAATATCAGCACCAGTTCAAACTCCAACTTCTCCAGTTCTTCAAGAAATGCCTTTTAATGAAGAATTTCATGATGCAAATCGTGACCTCATTGACTATGATGAGGATATAGAAGTAGTTTGGGCTGATCCTCCTCCAGAAGCTGCTGCAACTGAAGAAGATCGCCAGGTGACTTGCACTGATATTGTAATACACCAGCCTAGTCAATACACTAAATGGACTCGAGCACATCCAATTGAACAGATTGTTGGAGATCCAAGTAGTGGGGTTCAGACTAGAAGAGCCACCAGTGAGCAATGCTTAAACGTTACCTTCTTATCACTGATTGAACCGAAGAAGATTGACGAGGCTATGGCAGACCCAAGCTGGGTGGAAGCTATGCAAGAAGAGCTCATCCAGTTTGAAAGGAATAATGTGTGGGAACTTGTTCCTTATCCACCAGGGTTAAAGAAAGAACCCATTGGTACAAGATGGGTCTACCGAAACAAGATGGATGAAGATGACAATGTTGTAAGAAACAAAGCCAGATTAGTTGCCAAGGGTTATTGTCAGCAGAGGGCGTTGATTTTGATGAAACTTTTGCTCCAGTTGCAAGACTTGAAGCCATCAGAATATTTCTGGCTTATGCAGCCCATCTGCAGTTCAAAGTCTTCCAGATGGACGTCAAAAGTGCGTTCCTTAATGGAACATTGGAAGAAAAGTGTATGTTAAGCAGACTCCAGGCTTCATCAATGAGAAGCATCCTCACTGGGTATATAGACTGAACAAAGCTTTGTATGGTCTTAGACAAGCCCCAAGAGTCTGGTATGATACTTTAACTAAACATCTTCTCAAAAATGGCTTTCAAAGAGGTGCAATAGATAATACCTTATTTATCTTGAAAGAAAAAGGTAATATCTTATTGGTACAAATTTATGTTGATGACATTATATTTGGTTCAACTGATGATGCAATGTGTAAAAGGTTTTCTAAAATCATGTCATCTGAGTATGAAATGTGTTTAATGGGAGAATTAACATTTTTCTTGGGTCTTCAGATTAAGCAAACTGAAAATGGAATTTTTATCCGAAGTTCGGATATCCGAAGTTTCGGATATCCGAATTTCGGATATCCGAATTTCGGATATCGAATTTCGGATATCCGAATTTCGGATATCCGAATTTCGGATATCCGAATTTCGGATATCCGAAATTTCGGATATCCGAAGTTTCGGATATCCGAAGTTTCGGATATCCGAAATTCGGATATCCGAAATTTCGGATATCCGAAATTTCGGATATCCGAAGTTTCGGATATCCGAAATTTCGGATATCCGAAATTCGGATATCCGAAGTTTCGGATATCCGATTTCGGATATCCGAATTTCGGATATCCGAATTTCGGATATCCGAAATTTCGGATATCCGAAATTCGGATATCCGAAGTTTCGGATATCCGATTCGGATATCCGAATTTCGGATATCCGAATTTCGGATATCCGAATTTCGGATATCCGAATTTCGGATATCCGAATTTCGGATATCCGAATTTCGGATATCCGAATTTCGGATATCCGAATTTCGGATATCCGAATTTCGGATATCCGAATTTCGGATATCCGAAGTTTCGGATATCCGAAATTTCGGATATCCGAAATTTCGGATATCCGAAGTTTCGGATATCCGAAATTTCGGATATCCGAAATTTCGGATATCCGAAGTTTCGGATATCCGAAATTCGGATATCCGAAGTTTCGGATATCCGAATTCGGATATCCGAAATTTCGGATATCCGAAACTTCGGATATCCGAAGTTTCGGATATCCGATTCGGATATCCGAAGTTTCGGATATCCGAATTTCGGATATCCGAAATTTCGGATATCCGAAATTTCGGATATCCGAAGTTTCGGATATCCGAAATTTCGGATATCCGAATTTCGGATATCCGAAATTTCGGATATCCGAATTTCGGATATCCGAAGTTTCGGATATCCGAATTTCGGATATCCGAATTTCGGATATCCGAATTTCGGATATCCGAAGTTTCGGATATCCGAAGTTTCGGATATCCGAATTTCGGATATCCGAAGTTTCGGATATCCGAATTTCGGATATCCGAAGTTTCGGATATCCGAATTTCGGATATCCGAAATTTCGGATATCCGAAGTTTCGGATATCCGAATTTCGGATATCCGAAATTTCGGATATCCGAAGTTTCGGATATCCGAATTTCGGATATCCGAATTTCGGATATCCGAAGTTTCGGATATCCGAAGTTTCGGATATCCGAAATTTCGGATATCCGAAATTTCGGATATCCGAAATTTCGGATATCCGAAATTTCGGATATCCGAATTTCGGATATCCGAAATTCGGATATCCGAAATTTCATATCCGAAATTCGGATATCCGAAGTTTCGGATATCCGAAATTTCGGATATCCGAATTTCGGATATCCGAAATTTCGGATATCCGAAGTTTCGGATATCCGAAATTTCGGATATCCGAAATTTCATATCCGAAATTTCGGATATCCGAAATTTCGGATATCCGAAATCGGATATCCGAAGTTTCGGATATCCGATTTCGGATATCCGAAATTTCGGATATCCGAAATTTCGGATATCCGAAGTTTCGGATATCCGAAGTTTCGGATATCCGAAATTTCGGATATCCGAAATTTATATCCGAAATTCGGATATCCGAAATTTCGGATATCCGAAACTCGGATATCCGAAGTTTCGGATTCCGAAATTTCGGATATCGAAATTTCGGATATCCGAAGTTTCGGATATCCGAAATTTCGGATATCCGAAGTTTCGGATATCCGAAGTTTCGGATATCCGAAATTTCGGATATCCGAATTTCGGATATCCGAAGTTTCGGATATCCGAATTTCGGATATCCGAAATTTCGGATATCCGAAATCGGATATCCGAAGTTTCGGATATCCGAATTTCGGATATCCGAATTTCGGATATCCGAAGTTTCGGATATCCGAATTTCGGATATCCGAAATTTCGGATATCCGAAATTTCGGATATCCGAAATTTCGGATATCCGAAATTTCGGATATCCGAAGTTTCGGATATCCGATTTCGGATATCGAATTTCGGATATCCGAATTTCGGATATCCGAATTTCGGATATCCGAATTTCGGATATCCGAATTTCGGATATCCGAAGTTTCGGATATCCGAATTTCGGATATCCGAATTTCGGATATCCGAATTTCGGATATCCGAAGTTTCGGATATCCGAAATTTCGGATATCCGAAATTTCGGATATCCGAAATTTCGGATATCCGAAGTTTCGGATATCCGAAATTTCGGATATCCGAATTTCGGATATCCGAAGTTTCGGATATCCGAATTCGGATATCCGAAATTTCGGATATCCGAAATTTCGGATATCCGAAGTTTCGGATATCCGATTTCGGATATCAATTTCGGATATCCGAAATTTCGGATATCCGAATTTCGGATATCCGAAGTTTCGGATATCCGAATTTCGGATATCCGAAATTTCGGATATCCGAAGTTTCGGATATCCGAATTTCGGATATCCGAAATTTCGGATATCCGAAGTTTCGGATATCCGAATTTCGGATATCCGAAATTTCGGATATCCGAAGTTTCGGATATCCGAATTTCGGATATCCGAAATTTCGGATATCCGAAGTTTCGGATATCCGAAGTTTCGGATATCCGAAATTCGGATATCCGAAATTTCGGATATCCGAAATTCGGATATCCGAAGTTTCGGATATCCGAAATTTCGGATATCCGAATTTCGGATATCCGAATTTCGGATATCCGAATTTCGGATATCCGAATTTCGGATATCCGAAATTTCGGATATCCGAAGTTTCGGATATCCGAAATTTCGGATATCCGAAGTTTCGGATATCCGAATTTCGGATATCCGAAATTTCGGATATCCGAAATTTCGGATATCCGAAGTTTCGGATATCCGAAATTTCGGATATCCGAAATTTCGGATATCCGAAGTTTCGGATATCGATTTCGGATATCCGAAATTTCGGATATGATTTCGGATATCCGAACTATCCGAAATATCCGAAATTTCGGATATCCGAAGTTTCGGATATCCGAATTTCGGATATCCGAAATTTCGGATATCCGAATTTCGGATATCCGAAATTTCGGATATCCGAAATTCGGATATCCGAAGTTTCGGATATCCGAAATTTCGGATATCAATTTCGGATTCCGAAATTTTCGGATATGTTTCGGATATCCGAAATTTCGGATATCCGAAATTTCGGATATCCGAAATTTCGGATATCCGAAATTTCGGATATCCGATTTCATATCCGAAATCGGATATCCGAAATTTCGGATATCCGAAACTCGGATATCCGAAGTTTCGGATATCCGATTCGGATATCAATTTGGATTCCGAAATTTCGGATATCAAATTCGGATATCCGAAGTTTCGGATATCCGAAATTTCGGATAGTGGATTTCAATATCCGAACATATATCCGAAATTTCGGATATCCGAAATCGGATATCCGAAATTTCGGATATCCGAACTATCCGAAATATCCGAACTTTTAGAAAGTAATATAGATTTTCGGATATTTTCGGATATTGAATATAGATTTTTCGGATATTTTCGGATAGTTTCGGATATTTTCGGATAGTTTCGGATATTATTGAGAAATAAAAAATAAAATTTTGAAATTTTTTTAAAAAGTAAGGTTTTCGGATATTTTGGATATTCGAAATATCCGAAATTTTCAAAAACTACTATCCAAATCCGAAATTTCGGATATCCGAAATTTCGGATATCCGAATTTCGGATATTTCGGATATTCGGATATTTACGGATATGGATTCGGATAGTTTTGAACACCCCTACTTAAAACTGGAGATTTTGTTATGAACGCGTCAGTGACACTCATGAAGTTCTCCAGTTGAGGAGGTCCAGATAATCCTTGCTCGCCAGGCTATCGAACGCCTTTGTGATATTATCCTGGCACTAATCGATTTCTGGATCATCATTCTAGGGGGAAAGACTTCAATATCGCCAATTTCAACAACTTTCGAGATTCCATATGAGGTCCAATACCCAAACCGTATGTTCAATCCATAATATCCAACCATAAGTAATAATCAATAATATTTAGCCAAAGACATAATTCTGATGAGTTTGTGCTTGAGCCACTACTAAGACCGGTTATGTCCAAGATAATAAGAAACACATGCCGTCAATCATGTGCAATAATAATAAAGGGGTCGTGCCATGGAGACGACCAATAATAGAAGGGGGCGTGGCATGAGCCATGATATAGTAGCTAGAGCACCGCGTGGTCGGACTGGCAATGAAGGTCGCCACAAAGACAAACCAAGCATCCCACCGTTACTCGTTGGGTGAGGGGACAAGTCCTAGTTGCGCAACTCTCATACTACAGGCCTCTCGAAGAGTTAATAGTAGTGTACTGAGGTGAAACAGTTTGACAGTACTCAAGCTCATCATATAATATATAACATGTTGAACATACAATAATTCCCATATCATAATCATTCTTTCAAAGCATCATTTCATAAAAGAAAACAATTTTATTTATCATGCTTTTCACCCCGAAAGTAAAACACATAAAAGAGTTTGAAAGGGGCTATGACTCACCTTGATATGCCGCATATTATATTCACTTATCCAAAATGGGTACTTCCCATCTATTGCTTCCTTGATCATGTATTCCTTATGGTCCTTAATCACCTTTCAATGCCAAGACTATCCCTACGATAGGACTAATATACGTAAGTTCCTATCTTAAGCCATCACTTAGAAATGCCACTTTCATTATGTTGTCATCAATTTTGGGATCCAAGTGTATTGCTAATATTCACATCTTTTTGGTTGTAGAGATTGATGGTGTAAAAGGTTACTTTCATTATATACGTAGTTATAAGTTGTTAGATTTTCGGTAACTTGGCTTCATTTGTGGTTTCACTTGGCATCTTAGGTTATCATATAGAAATGCCATATTAAGTTATATTATCCTTATCCATCATTTGATGTGTAACTGATTTTAGCACGAATTAGCATTTGTGATATCAATATATAGTTTGGTTAACATAATTACTTATGTCTATCTCACTTAATTATCATTGTTTTATTTTGATTACACTTATCTTCAACTCGCATATTTCTCGATTTGTCTTATGATTACTTGGTTTATGAAATTCGTTTTAGTGTTATGGGTCATTATCAATTGGGCCTAAATGTGATGGGTTTTTAAGTGACTTGGGCTCAATTTAGTTATTGGGCCTAACCTTATCTGGGTTATGTGCTTAATGGGTCATAGTGGTTATTGGGCCAAATGGCCCACTGATTTATGGTCCTTTGGGTTCACTAATTGGGCCGGTTTAGCCCATCATGGTCTTTAGTCCATTCCTTAGCCCATTACACAAATTATTAGTTCACTTCAGAATTTTCTGTTTTTACTTCACATTTTTATGAAATGTTGGCTACTATTTTGGGGTCAAGCCGAATTATTTGGACCTTTATGATTTTTATACAGGGACTTATATGTAGCTAGTATTTTTGTGATTGTTTGGTGAATTTTTAGATAAGGTTTACTATGCATAAAAATTACGTAAACTTATGTGGTCAAAAAGGCTACTGTTTCGCGACTTGAAATGTTTTATAAAAGTTCTTAATGATATGACTTTCAGAAAAATCCCACAAATTTATTTTATGTTATGGACACATTGAAATTACTTCCCACCAAGTATGACCTCCTGGAGCCTTTTGGTTTAGGAGATAAAAATTGTTAAAGTTTATAAAATATTCATACAAAATTACAGTTTTGACCAGTTTCAGTAGAAAAATCATATCTTTCGTTTCGTTCAGTATTTTTAAGTAATTCCAGTTGGAGGTTAAACTTAACTCATTTATCTACAACTTTTATTTTGAAAGTTTTTCTTGAATCTGCCCTCACAAGCCCCGTTTATCCGTCCCAAGACAGAAAATGGTTTCTGTCAGAATGTATATTGATTAAAACAACCAACCAATGGCCTTTTTGCTTGATTAACACCTTAATTTACCACTTACAAGATTATCACTCCTTTTTGTATTATTTTATCATCAAATTTACAGATTATTATTATCAATTTCAAATCATCAATCATCATCCAAAGATCCATCTCAAATCCTAACTCAAAATCAACATAACTAGTATAAATCTTAACATGCATGCATCCATCTCATCATTTTCAACACAAATCTTTATAGATTTATCATCTATCATTATAAAAGCTTTCTTTTTATGAAAAATCCCAGAAATCTATTCATCAAAATATATAGTTTGTTAACATAATTACTTATGTCTATCTCACTTAATTATCATTGTTTTATTTTGATTACACTTATCTTCAACTCGCATATTTCTCGATTTGTCTTATGATTACTTGGTTTATGAAATTCGTTTTAGTGTTATGGGTCATTATCAATTGGGCCTAAATGTGATGGGTTTTTAAGTGACTTGGGCTCAATTTAGTTATTGGGCCTAACCTTATCTGGGTTATGTGCTTAATGGGTCATAGTGGTTATTGGGCCAAATGGCCCACTGATTTATGGTCCTTTGGGTTCACTAATTGGGCCGGTTTAGCCCATCATGGTCTTTAGTCCATTCCTTAGCCCATTACACAAATTATTAGTTCACTTCAGAATTTTCTGTTTTTACTTCACATTTTTATGAAATGTTGGCTACTATTTTGGGGTCAAGCCGAATTATTTGGACCTTTATGATTTTTATACAGGGACTTATATGTAGCTAGTATTTTTGTGATTGTTTGGTGAATTTTTAGATAAGGTTTACTATGCATAAAAATTACGTAAACTTATGTGGTCAAAAAGGCTACTGTTTCGCGACTTGAAATGTTTTATAAAAGTTCTTAATGATATGACTTTCAGAAAAATCCCACAAATTTATTTTATGTTATGGACACATTGAAATTACTTCCCACCAAGTATGACCTCCTGGAGCCTTTTGGTTTAGGAGATAAAAATTGTTAAAGTTTATAAAATATTCATACAAAATTACAGTTTTGACCAGTTTCAGTAGAAAAATCATATCTTTCGTTTCGTTCAGTATTTTTAAGTAATTCCAGTTGGAGGTTAAACTTAACTCATTTATCTACAACTTTTATTTTGAAAGTTTTTCTTGAATCTGCCCTCACAAGCCCCGTTTATCCGTCCCAAGACAGAAAATGGTTTCTGTCAGAATGTATATTGATTAAAACAACCAACCAATGGCCTTTTTGCTTGATTAACACCTTAATTTACCACTTACAAGATTATCACTCCTTTTTGTATTATTTTATCATCAAATTTACAGATTATTATTATCAATTTCAAATCATCAATCATCATCCAAAGATCCATCTCAAATCCTAACTCAAAATCAACATAACTAGTATAAATCTTAACATGCATGCATCCATCTCATCATTTTCAACACAAATCTTTATAGATTTATCATCTATCATTATAAAAGCTTTCTTTTTATGAAAAATCCCAGAAATCTATTCATCAAAATATATAAAAAACATATCAATCTTTCAAAGGAGAAATCACTTTAAAAACTATTAATCTATAACAACACTTTTGGGTCTTAAACTTGTTGAATCCTTGAATCTTTCCTCTAGATCTTGACATGCAATGGCATGAAAGGAAAGATTCTATCAACATGCCCTCATTAAGTGTATTTTTAAGAAGAAAATCAAAGAAAAATATGGTTTTTGATAAAGACCTTTTAGTATATACAAAGCAAGATAGATTAAACAAAGAGATGATGAGTTATACCCTTGAAGAACACGGTTTTGATGATGAAAATATGGCAGAAAATTCGTGGCCTATATGCTCCATACAACCCTTATTCCAAGCTTGAAATAACCCTTAAACCTATCTTGAATTAATCCTTGCTTAACCCTTTTTAAATCCTTATTATTATTATAGGTTTAGATTGATTTTTAGCCTTGTTTTTCTTGCTTGATTAGGCCGAAATGAAGAGGAGGGAGGGAGGAGAAAATGCAGATTTTTTTGAGAGAAATAAGAGAGAAAAGTGACTAGAGTGTGTGTGTTGGGAAGAGAAAATGGTTGGAGTGTAAAGGGGTTTAGGTGTAATGGTATATGGGGAGTATAAAGGAAGATGTATTTTGATTGGTGAAGGGGTGTTGGGAAGGGGTTGGGGCCGGTTTTGAAAGGGAGAAAAAGGGAGGGTTTTTGAATTTTAAAGAGTGTATTGTAGGTGTGTATGTATTTGTACAAATTGTAAGTACATATGGGTGCATGTATGGACCTTTAAGATAACTAGTTGATTAGTATTTAGGACATAATTGTGTACATAAGTATGTATATGTGTGGCCGTGTATATATATGTATGTGTATATAGTTTTTGTGTCTTAAATTTGTTACTTAACTCTTTAGTTATAATCTTGCATTTTTATTAGGCATACATATATTTGCTTATTATCATTCAACACTTTTATATGCATAATAGTTTATGAATATATATTTTAAGATGGTCATCATATATATATATTTGTGTTTGCATATACTTTAATTCGATTGATGTTTGATTTGTTGGACATTTATAAGTATTTTTGGTTGTTATCACAACTTAGGAACCTTGCATCCTTATTTATATAATCCCAACTTCTCGAAATAAAATTTTTGGTTCATTGCCATTCCACCAAGTTCGATTAGAACTAATTTATAGCTTGAGATTGTCGTGAATAAATATAGTTATTGTTTATGGCATTTCTAAGATAATTCGTTATCTATGGTATTTCATTGAACTAGAAGGCAACTATCACTATGCCTTAAATGTCTAGAAGGTCAATTCTCTTAATAAACCTCTAGGGATAGATACCTAGATAAATTTAAGTAAGTTGTACTAGTCGGAAATTGAGGGTTGTTACATCATTACCCCCTTAACTGAAACTTCGTCCTCGAAGTTCGCTCGTTCACGCGGTGATAAAATGAATGGTTTGACGGTAATAATGGCTTCGCGGAGACACACAATTTGTGAGAGTCCATCTGGTTTCATCATGACCTTTTTAGTTACTTACCAGCTTTTGATCTCCGTAGTTGGGGGCATCCATTGCTCTGTGCCCTAACATTTCTCGTGATTAGAAACTTCGAAAAAAGAAAAAGGTTACGAATGTCGCTCACCTCTTGAGACGACTGGAGATTAATCGTATGTAATCGTTGCGGGCTGTCAATCTTGCCTAGATCAATACTAAATAATGGGATGATAATAAGAATGGCAATACATGGGTGTAAAACGAGCAAACGGCTCGTAACGTGAGTTACAATAAAATAGTGAGAGACGTTGGGATATCGATCGTTGGTGGCTATTCATTTCCTTTGTTACTTTGCATACTTTCCTTTATCGTCTTCTACCCCAATTAAAGAATCGTTCCAATAGCTTCTCGCCCACTTTCATCCTTCTTTGGTTTGACATTGGACACGCATGCCGCTTCTTGAAAATATTGGCTTCGTTTGTGACTAATCACTTGTTAAGGGATTACCCCTTTAACAAAAGTGATACTAACTGGGGTGCCGAGTTGCACTAAAATTGCAACGGTACATCTTCGTAGTATCACATTTTAGGGTTTTCCAATGTCGTCTTTGTTGCTTCATGGCGTTCGAGGGAATCATGAATTGTATGATGATAGTTCCATCTTGTTCCTCATACTTACTTTTGTTCTTCGATTTCACCCTTATTTTTCCAAAGTCACCCATTTCATTATTCGCTAAGTCATATCGTTACCAATTTCTCTTGTTTTTGCCGATATTGGCTTTCAAATCGTTTTAAGGTACCTTTAATTACTTCCTTTTTACGCTAGAAGGACCATTATCTATGACTCATCACCGACCAATCTCTTTTAACATCGCACATATAACCTATTTGGTTTCTTTGCTATACCTACGCATTCCTCATGATAGGATTTACACAATCCTTATGCTCTTAAGTAATCATATCACCACCATCATTTCAAGGTAAACACTTCGATGTCCTTATTCGTATGAACTCTTTCTTTAAAATAATCCTTCTTAGGTCCTCCTGACCTCTACAAAACTTTCAATTACTTTGCTCTCCTGAGCCTCATATCCATTTTCAGCTTTCTAAGCTAAGCTTCTTTTCAAATACAATAACCTAATGTCCTTAGAAATTGTGATATAATATAATTTAGGGGAAACATCGGTTACTTTATCCTTTTCTCAACCATTCGGTTTTCTACATTTTCCTTTCGTTTTCTTATGGGTCACCATACTCCTTACCGTTTCGTCACTCAAATCCATCCCTAACTAGAGTATTCGTCGTCTTGAACAGCACACAAGCAGTCGCTAGTCCTTGCAGTTATCTCAAGGGTACTCGTCAGATCATGGTGATACGGATCCTTTGATCCTAACTCATCACAGATGCGAATTATCCTTATCACCCTTCCGTTCATACATTCCATAACTAGCTCTTCACGGAGTTTGTTAGTTGTTTGAAACTTAGTTCAGCGACCAACTTCCTTGATCGTTGTGGTAGCATGTGCCTTGACTTCTAGCGTCGTATTTCTTATTTGCTTTTACTACTAACTTAGCGATTCCATATTGTTTTCCTTGTTCTCTTTTCTTAGGCGCACTACTCCTTGGGTCGATGGTCCTTGACGGTTCACCATGTGTTGCAAAATTGTTCTCTCCCAAGTTCATCTTATTTTAGCTTACCTCCATACGACCGTCGACCTTGAGGGGATAACCATCACAGGTCATCGTGATTCCTCTACTTATCGACCATACTCCTCCTCTTTAGTAAAGCTAGCCTCCATCGGGTGTTAGGCGTATACCGCTTTCTCTTAGCTTAGTTGATATTCTCTACTAATAGCTTGTCTTTCGATAGAGGTTTTCCAATTGTTATTTAAAGAACAACACGTGGAGCACCATAAAGATGAACACCTTCAGAACTACATCTTGTAGATGACGTCAATACCTTCACTTTACCGTTCGGGTTAAATCACCTTCCTTTACTTTACTTTATACTTCATATCTCTTTTAGTGACGCTAGTGAATAACTCTTCTTGAAAGATAAAGTAAAATCTTGCGTTTCATACTCCATGTTCGAGCATCTTCCTTGTTGCGATTACCCCCTTAACATTTTTCCTCAAGGAAAACGTAAGGGATTTCCTACTTTTCACTTCGTCTCGCCTTCCTTGATGGTCTTCCATTCACCAAATTCCTTTTTCCTTCATGTAACAAATATCCATCTACTTGGGTATTTTGAAAAAGAAAAGGATAGCTCGGAATCCTTTTTGTTATTCTCTAATCTTGAGGGTTACTCCACACATCCTAATTTCTTATTGTCCTTAATTAGTTTTCTTCTTCCAACTACTTTCGTCTTCCAACATTGCTAGTGATCTCCCCCAAGTTCTAGGGAAGTCTTATATTTATCCAAAGGTGACCTTTATGTCACACGACCTTCCTTTCGTCGGCCGCTCAATTTTTCCTTTTGGTCGATCAACATAGATAGGGAAGGCCTTCAATTCTTTCTCCAGGTTAAGGCTTAGATACTCTTCGATTTGTACTATGACTGCCACACAACATATCTCCCACGTCCTACGTCATATACGTGATCCAATAGCATCTTTTATGCTATAAAGTCATCCCAAGTCTTCCACTTATGGACGACTGATGCCTGGACGTCTTTCGCATCCATTGATGTCGCAGCGAGAGCAGGGTACTACTTACTCGATTTCGCCATTGCGGAGTGTCGCGTAAGTGAGTTGTATGTTGTTAGGTTACTAACTTTTGAAGAGAGGCGGTGGTAATCATTACTTTGAATAATCAAGAATATCAAGGATATAGAATTTGGTTTCGAATGAATGAAATAGGAAATGTAAAAACAAAGGAATCATTAAGGCTCGAATCAAACTCCTTGCGCGAGTTAGAGAAATCTCTTCTATGTCGTTCGTTGCCCACCGGACTCCAACTTTCAATGACGTCAATATATGTCGCACCGACTTAGATAAGATAGATAGCTGTTCGCGTATACGTGTTAGAATAGAAATATTGCACCAAAGTCCAGGGTTACAATTCTCAGGACGTGTCGTCTTGAATATAGGAATGCGCCCTACTAGTGTCGTCGTATCGTCATATGCCTTTAAAATAGCTCAACGTTCTTATGTCCCCAACTTCATTCAACGTTCCCATATTTCTCGCACCATCTTAGATCGAATGCAAAGGTTATGTGTAGTTTTTAAAAGGATAGAGTCGCGTCATATCTTGGGACTACAATTCTTAGAGTACATCGTCCAACGTGCGTGAAAAGATGCTCCACCAATGATATCGCGTTGTCGTATGTCCTTAATGAATAGTGGTGTCATAAGCAATAGGATGTGGGATAATTTCAAAAGAGCACGAGTGAACGAATATTGGATTGGAGGGGTACTTAATGACAACTTTCATACTTAGGAAATTTCTTATTCATTTTGCATTTCTCAGGGACAATCACTAGTTCTCAAGCGGTCATATCTCAACGCACAATATCTATCTTTATAGTAAGGACTAACCACATTATCATCATATCATGCAAATACTAGTTCTTAATAGTCAAATCTTAGAGCACAATAACTATCTCGATACTAATGTAAGACTATATATATCATTACATCATTCACGCACTAGTCCTCAAATAGCTCAACCTTAGGGCGCAATAACTATCTCAATAGTAAGGCATGACTGCGTAATCATCGCAATATTCGCGCGCTAGTTTCAAATAGCTCAAACTTAGAGAGTAAAGGCTCTTATATCTATGTCGTCCATGAAATTTCATATCAACTCGTCATGCTCATATTCTCTTTCAAATCAATCATAAATAATCAATCTCATTACCCAATAATCTACACAAGTCATATTCAAAAATGATTTCTTGCCTCATAGTAATCATATTATTTTAAAGTGCATATGCTACTCAAAGTTCAACATAAGTCATAAAGCTTTTACGCATGCATTTCTCCCATAATTTCCACATTGCACATTCCAAACTTTCACATTGCACATTACAAACTTTCACATTGCACACTATAAGCTTTCACATTGCAATCAAATCATGCCCAAATTCACATGTTATAGCATAGAGTAGCATGTATCAACGAATATCTTTCAATCTTATATTCATTTCACTTCTAATGTGAAAAGGAGAATCCTACTAAACTAGCATAATCCTCAAGTAAAGAAAGTCTCGAATCGTTATATATGCTTAGGTGAATGTCTAAATGCAACAAATATTCTCATTAAAACGAGTTTAATAAAGATCTTTTTTTTTTTTTGAAAAGGAATCCTTTTGAACATAAGTCTAAGTGGCCGTTTGAGTTTTACATGGTGCTCTCATAATTAAACGTAGTTCATGACCTACGTTTAATTAGGGTCCTACCATGTAAAGCTCAAACTAATCCGCTTAACCTTATGCTCGACTCGACTATAAAAATTCGTTTTGGAAAGTGGCTATAGTTTTGAAATTCCCGGAGGAACCCCAATGTTCTCTATAACCTTAGTCTCTGATACCATTTTCTGTAACACCCCAACTAAGGCGGAACAATGAGATGTACAAAAAGTCGAGTATTCAAAACAAAGGATTATAAATAACATTCACCATAGCTTTATTTAATAAAAGAATTTTAAAATGCACAAGCATGTGAACCAATCCCCAAGTACAATGCGTCCACCGCACTTGGATATTAAGTCCACGAGACAATTAACAAATACATGAAACGATATTCTACAATGATCAAGGCGGATCCATTGCCCGTCACAAGGTTTGATCTTTGACTCCAAAGTGCAATGCAAACAATCATGATGCATACATTTCCTCAAAGCTAATGCTAAATCCTGAAAAGCATGAAGAAAAAGTGTCAACTATGAAAACGTAGTTGGTGAGTGCATAGGTTTGCAAGTAAATCTCGTTACATATTGTGAGTCCCAAACAATAGATGGTTAATTAAACCCGACTGGCAAGTACAACTGATCTTGATGGCCAAGTTCAGTTTACGATCCAGATATGGATAACAAGAAACAATTGACAATATATATAATGCAAGAACAAATGGCAGAAACTATATAAAGATATATATAAATATAATCAAGTATGTAGCATTGAGACACGTTGTTTTCTTTCTAATGTATTTGATTTATTGATATATAAACAAATACAAGGATTGTTGCGGAACAAAGATAAACACCCAAGTGTAAGTATCTAAACAATCCCGAAAAACAAGTGATCTAAATAACTTGGAAATACTCGTAAGTTTACTTAGAGTATATCTCACAAGTTGCAATGCTAAAGTTTCTTTTTTTTAAGCCATTTTGCAAGTTGTGAGAAGACTTTGTATTTATAGACCAGGTCCATGATGATGTGGACAAGATCGTACAAATGTGGTTGTAAGCATTTAAGGAATTAAACCTAATTCCTTACATGCTCACACTAGGAAGAGTATATAAGTCAGTTGATGTGACTTATAGTACTATGTTCCAAACCTATACTTTTACCTTGTACCTTTTATTAATAGATAAATCTAAAAACTGGATAAAGGTATGTAAAGTAAAAAGTCTTCCTCGTAATCAGTGTAAAGTGTTGTAAATACTTTACACTGAGATGCTTCAGTCTTCGATCTGGTAGAATCACTCTTTGCTCGCTTCTGAGATGATTCTCTTCTTCATCCTTCAGTCTTTGACTTCAGAATGAATGCTTCAGATTTATCTCGATCTGAACTGAAGTGAAGCTTCAGTGAAGGAATTCTGAGACATCTCAGAATTCTGTACAGACGTCTTCACTAAACTTCAAGCTATTTCTGAACAAATTATACTTGGTCGATTTCCGACCTAACAAATTCCCCCTATTTGTTCTGAAATAGTGCATGCATTCCAGACTTCTATCTATACAAGTTTGTAAGTCTGAAATACAAGTTTTTGTTTAAGTTGTAAAAATTTTCATAAGTACATCTTATAGATCATTGATGTCTCAGAATTTTACTTGTGGTTTTCTAACTTAAACCTATCATCTACTTATTGATTACAACATGCAACATATATATACAAACTGAAATGATAGTTACAAATGTAAATTCTTTACAAGTACATGATAGTCTGAAGAGAAACTACTTCTTGGCAGGCCTTGAACCAGAAGGTGCCTCAGTAGGTTTTCTCTTCAGTGGAGAGTGATCCTTTTTGCCAAACAGCCTTCCTTCAATCTCTACCTTGGCTTGCATCTTTTGTTGTATTCTTGCTAACCATGCACCAGTCAAGGCAGATTTTGGTTTCCCTTTCAGAACCTGGATCATCTCCCTGTGCTCAGAAATCCCAAATGTATGAACTGAAACTTGATTGTATTCTTCAGCTGCCCTACCTTCTCTTTTCACAACCAAGTCAAATAACTTCAATCCATCAGCCTTTGTAACTTCCATATCAATGATTTTGGCTGGATGCGATCGATGGTTCATATAGTGATCATACTGAACCTTTTCATGTTTTCTTTGGGTCTCAGCATCATCATCAGATATTGGTTTGAGTGAAGTAAAGACAACATCACGAGAATCTTTCTTTGCAGTCCTTGTTCCAGTTCTGGGCTTTGTGGGTGGTCTGAACAACTCTTTTTCTACTTTCTGAACTTCGGCCAGAATTTCCTTCCTTTTGATCGCCATTTCTTTTTCTCTATTTTTCTTTAAGTCTTCAATGGATAACTTAAAGGTCAGACTTTCCAACTTTTGTTCCAGAGGAGAGTAGTTCATCCCACATTCATATTCCAGCATATCCACCAAAGCCTTTTGCACTCTTGGATCATTTTTGATTTTTAAGTACCTTTCCAATGATAACCCAAGAGCTGCAGCATCTATGTGATCAAGGGTTCCCATCTTCAGATGTTGTTCCCTTTCTCTTTCTTTGTTCTCCCTCCACATAATAAATTGGTTGGAAACCTGCTTTTGCAATGTTTCCAACTTCTTGCTATCAGCTTCAAGATTGTGCAAGGGATAGCCGTGCTCGTCCACATTCTCACCAACAATGATTCCAGAACCCTTAGAACCTTGCTTTGGTTCTTCTCCTTCTAGAGCCTTTCCTTTTCCCTTATCTTTCTTCTGAACTTGTTCCCCCTGAACTGAGGCACTACCAGAAGGTACCTCAGTGTGCTTCTTGGTTGCTTCAATTATCTCTTGAGTACTAGCAAGCAAACCAATAGGCACACCACTTCCCCCTTTGGGAATCTCTGAAGGCAGTCTAGCATAAAGATCAACAGTAGATTTAATTGCCTTCAGTGGTTCCCAACTTTGTTGTTCTAGGCAATCACAAATACCTTTTGCCATTGTAGCAAACTGAGCCTTTAGTCTGAATGAAAACTAAGGTTCAGTGCTTCTTGATCTTTTAAGTCCTTCAACATCTTTCTATCTTCTTCAGTGAAAGAAGCAGGGGAGGAGGAGCAGTAACAGTTTCTTTCTTTAGAAGAGTTAGAATTTCTTCTAACTGTTTTGACTGATTCTGAACTGAACCTTCAAGCTTGGAAACTGTATCTTTTACTTCATTTACAGCCTTTTCCACCTTGTCGTTTGTGTCTTTGGTCAGTTCAGCAATCATTATTCTAACCTCTTCACCAACTTTCTGACAGACAGAATCTGAAATCTGAGCAGCTAGATTCTGAGATAGCTCAGACTTCAGATCTTTCACAATACCAGCACTAATAGAAGTCCCAAGTTCTTTCTCATTGACACTTGGCTTCTGAACCAACTCATGAACTTCATTTCCAACTGCCATAAACTCTTGTTTCAACAACTCAACACTAGATGTCAAGTTCGCAACCACCGAAGCTTGCACATCTCTCTTTGTCAACCTGAAGGCTTCTCTGATTGCAGAGCTCACCTTGTTGCAAGTCATCACCAGCTCATTCAGCTTCCCAACCACTAGTCCTTCATTACCAGCAACTTTGGTCAACTCAGTTCCAAGGAACATCTGAGCACCATTCATATCAGCCAAGGAACTAGTGTTGGCAGTTAGAGATTTGGTTAAGTCCTCCACCCTTAAAATAAGGCCTTGGACTTCGGTTTGTGTTTTCTCTAACTGTGCTTCTATATTCAAAGGAAGTGGGGGTTGTGTAGAAGCAGGAGCCACAAATGGTAAACTACCAAGCCCTTTAAGTACTTTGTTCATTTGAATGTCAGTTGGACTCTCAGATTCTGTCTCAGAATCCAAGTCCTTCTCTGAGGGGGCATCATAGTTGATTGGTGGTGGTATGTTGTGAATTTGGGGGTGAAGAAATTGAAGTGATGGAGTGAAAGATGGATCGGTTACATATGCAGGAGTGGTACCTGGTGGAAAGATTGGATTTTGGTGAGATGGTGGTGGTGGAACATAAGGCTCATTGTCTTGTTCTGGTTAGATTTCTGGGGGAGGAGGAGGGGCGTTTGCGAGGATGGGGGCTGGCTCAGAATCAGATTGATTCGCCTCCAATAGTTCCTCGTCAAACTCAAAGTCAGCAAGAGAATCAAGATTCTCCTGAGGTAGCTCATCGTCATCCCAGAAAGCATTCACTTTTACAATCTGGTCAGATATGCCCTGGTTTGGGTCACTAGTACCCTCACCAGATTCTGGTTCAACATCTGCAGAAGCAGGTGCATCGTCACCAGATTTAACGATTTGTTCAATCGTAGGTACACTAACGGGTCCCACATTCTTTTGTGGCCCACTTAGTGACCTTTCTGGACCAGCTAGTGTGGCTGAAACAGTTTTAGTAAATACCTGAAGCATAGCAGAGGAGAGTTCAGGCTCATCTTCAGTAATGGTTGCCTTTGAGAAATCTCTGCCATATTCAGGTACAGAAGCTTCAGGTCCAGCTTGATTATAAGCTTCTCCAAGGATATCCATAAAACACAAGCTTAAAAATCTTGGGAAAGCAATATGCAGACTTCTCTTTCCTTTTAACTTTGTAATCAACTGAGCAAAGAGAATCTCAGCAAAATCTGCTTGCATCCCATTCCAAATGTAATACCCCATCTCAACTTGGGGTAATGAAAGTTGGTCCAACCCTCCATGGTTGCCACCAAGACTCTCCACAATCTGGGTCCAGAAGAACCTCCAGCAATTGCCAAAACCAGACATGAAAATGTGTCCAGAGGTCTTCAATTACCATCAGCATCCTCCATATCACCATGACCAGTGGCGACTAGAACCTCCCTGAAATTGACTCCTTTGAGTCTTTTAGCAAACACCTGGGGAGGTTCGAGGTAGTTCAGATGAAGGGAATTTCTGAACCCCTCAAGAGTGATGACACACTTCTTGGTGCCCTTATTTAGAGTGAAGGAGATGGATTGTTCATCCTTATTTACCACAGCAGTGTACCAGAATTCAAGCAAGTATCGATGATACAATGCTTGAGGATTTGCGGTCAACGCATAATGGAAAGGGGACTGCTCCCAAAACTTGTTGATTCTTTCCATTAAGGTTTCGGACTTCACATTCAATTGAGCCAAAAAGTTGCTCATGTTGAATCGGATTTGAGAAGGTGTGAAGTTCTTTGGCCATGTGGCAGATGTTTTCACATCACTCGATGGAGTATATTCAAAATTTATGAGCGATTTGTGTTGCGAAGAAGATGATGATTTAGACATTTTAAGAATTGAAAAATGAAAGTGAAATGAATATGAAGAGTTAAGGAATTTGAAGAGTGAAGATGAGAGAGATTGATGATTGGAAAGTAAATGAAAAACGAAGTAAATGAAAGAATGATAAGGAATTTGTATTTAAGATGGAACACAAAGGTAATTTTCCAATTTAAAACAATTTCTGGGGTCAAGTCCGCATTTAATGCAGAGACGTTTGAGTGACCCCACCCTGCACACTTTTTCAGAAAAAGTACTCATTTCTTTCTCTTTTACGGCGCAACTTGTGTGACACATAAGCATGACCAATCCTAAGTTAAAAACCTAGTATGTAGTATGCCACGTGTACACACAATTGACCAAGTATCAAAAAAATATCTTGAAAAGACTATTGTATTTCAGTGATGACAAGTCAAGTTCTGAGCATGGTCAGTTCCAAAGAGATCTGAACCATCTCAGTCAATAAAATTCAACTGAAATATTTTTGATTTTCTGAAGTGCTTCAGTTAAATACATTTTTCTGAGCAAAAAGTCCCCCCTCAAAATGAAGGTTTATTTTAAAGTTTGAAAAATATTTAACATTCCCCCTGAAGTGATGATCCATGAATTAATAAGTGCCAAGATAGTATCACAAAGGCGTTGGATAGCTAGGCGAGCAAAAATTACATGGATCGCTCAGACTGGTGAACCAGATCAGTGTCACTGAGGCGTTCATAACAAGATTACCAGTCTAAGGATTTAACATACCCAACTTACTGACTAGATGTTTAAAGGTTTTGACATCTAAAGGTTTTGTGAAAACATCAGCGAGTTGCTTATCAGTGGGAATAAAGTGCAATTCAATATCTCCTTTCAGAATATGATCACGAATGAATGATACCTGAGGTCGATGTGCTTGGTTTTCGAGTGCATCACAGGATTGTGAGATATGGCAATGGCACTAGTGTTATCACAAAAGATTGGAGTCTTTGTGTAAGTAACACCATAATCAGTCAGCTGGTTTTTCATCCATAGAATCTGAGCACAACAACTTGCTGCAGAAATGTACTCATTTAGTTTCCCAACTACTAGTCCTTCATTTCCAGCGACCTTGGTTAACTCAGTTCCAAGAAACATCTGAGCACCTTTCATATCAGCCACAGAACTAGTATTGGCAGTTAGAGACTTGGTTAAATCCTCCACCCTAAGAATAAGGCTTTGGACTTCGGTTTGTGTTTTCTCTAACTGTGCTTCCACATTCAAAGGTGGTGGCGGTTGTGTAAGTGCACGTTTTGGTGCACAATTTGTGTCCGATGCATCTCAATTAAAGGGCTGTTACTTTACAGAGATTATCCAGATAACTGGACAAACTCGTGTGAACAGTACCACGAGTTTGGACAAACTCGTGTGAACAGTAACACGAGTTTGACTAAACACGTGTTACTGTAGCACGTGTTTGGAAGCCCATGAGTTTGAAGCCCAGCCCATTTGTAGCCTATATATATTGTTCTTAGGTTTCGGTTTTAGGTTGATGATTTTAGTTGCAACAGATTTCATTCACTAGGTTCTCGAGGTAGAGATCTATACCTCGAGATGCCGCCCAAAGAATCAGATGTCTACTCGTTTTATGTATTGTAATCTTATGATTAATACAAGATATGAGTTTTGTTTTACATCTGAATTTATCTCCTGTTCTTATTGATTTCGTGTTCATATATATGTGATTCATTCAATTGCCTCAATAACGATTATGTTTGGATTCCGCACTTACATAGTCGTAGGAATCGCGAATCGATCGATCACAGGCACTTTCAATTGGTATCAGAGATTGCTTTGTTTGGCTTAATTTTGCCTAAAATCGTGCAAGATTTTAATCGGAAACACGTGTTTGTCTTTGTAACACGTGTTTGCTATTTAACACGTGTTTGTCTTTTAAACTCGTGTTAGCCCTTCCTTAACACGTGTTTGCTATTTAACACGTGTTTGTCTTTTAAACTCGTGTTAGCCCTTCCTTAACACGTGTTTGCTATTTAACACGTGTTTGTCTTTTAAGCTCGTGCTCCTGCTCAAACACGTGTTTATCTTAAACACGTGCACCTGTTCACTCTCTGTTCTAATCACGT
>CM067169.1:5966008-5977989 GCA_034093135.1 Erigeron breviscapus | reverse complement strand
CGATTATGTTTGGATTCCGCACTTACATAGTCGTAGGAATCGCGAATCGATCGGTCCCCGGCACTTTCAATTGGTATCAGAGCAGGAGAGGCTTTATGTCTCTGATTCGTGGTTCGTTTTTAGGGTTTTTGGATGAAGAACATCGATCAGATCTGTTCTGTGCAGATGAGATCACACGCACTTGGAAAAGTATGTGGTACTGGTAACACGCGTTTGGATTTAGACCACGCGTTTGGCTTTGGACCACGTGTTTGATGCTAGACCACGTGTTTGACGGAGGCCCACGCGTTTGGTTTGGAGAACGTGTTTGAGATTAGTGTTCCACGCGTTTGAGTTCAATGCCGCTTAAAGACCTCTTTGGATCTGTAACTTTTAAGATGTGCAATTGGTACTATCTTGATAGGCAATGTGCATGAACAAACTCTCAGCAGATGACAAACCTGCTCTTAGGAACTCAATTCAACGATTGCCCTTAATGCATCCGAGAAATGTATCCCTATACATAGTCCCTGCTTCCGCGTTGCTTCGCTATCCGCATCGTACAATTCCCTGTCCACCGATACCCATTTCTGTAGCAACATCAGATAGTGTATTTTGGTCCAACATAAGCCGAAAAACTGCTTTTAAACCCGTTTGGAGATTAGGATACCGAGCTGTAGATTTTCCGATGCAATGACGCCCAAGCAATAATTACCTAAAGTAGCCATTGATGATGATTTTTCTTCGCTGAAATTTTTACATATTGGTTTTGTCCAATGCTTCTGAATTCTTTTAGCATGCTCAACGTGTTTTGCATCTTCACACGTTTCAAGCCTTTTTCCTACACCTGTTTAATGCTAGCTCGCTTCTTGACCATACTGTGACGTTGTCACGCTGAACAAGGGTAATATACGATGATGTGTACATGCACGAACAGCAAAGTCACTCCTCTTTTGTTTTGGTTTCGGATCAGTTGAATTTGAAAATCAAATTTTAGTCTATATGCCATGCGACATATGCACTCTTTGGAGGAGGTCTAAGTGATTTGAATAATTTCGGATCTTTTTCTTGCAATTGGAGAAGATGACAGCGTGTGCATCACTTTTTCGAGATTGAATATGTTGAGAATGATCGATATTAGAAGATGAAAGGAGACGAAGAGCACGGTGATTCGTCCTTGTTTATGGTACATGTAGATTGCACTAATGCGAAGAAGATGGTTCTGGTTGTGCTTGTCTCTTTGCCGCACTTTGTTTTAAAAGCTTGCCCCCCTACCGCCCTAGAAGGTTTCTCCCAGCAATAGCTGTGTTCCCATTTCATCCAAAAAATACTCAGAATGTTGACCTGATGTGGTGATTAAAGCGTCATTTGTAGATTAATCTTTTTTTACCCATAAGAAAAACACTAAAGTCGATTGCTCTGAGATTTTTTCATTTTTACACAGCGCTGCTTTTCTTTTTTTTTAAGAAAACGGCCTAGAAATATCCGCGCTTATTCAGGATTTTTGTCTGGAAGGCTCACGTGGCTATGTTGCCTCCAAATATCGGTTTAGCTGCCACGCTTAAGCATCTTTTAGTATGTAGGCTCAGGCCCTGCTGATGATACACTTTTCTGGGGGATTGAATGAGAGAGGATTGCTAATGATCATATCACCTCAAAGATCATATTTTATAGAGTGACTACAAGAATGGCTCCAACCCTAGCGCTTCAACCCGAGCGCCGGCACATTACCACCCAAGCGGAGCAGGAATACGAACATACGGTGATGGAAGTCGATCACAACATCACATCATCATCAACACAACAGCAGCTGCAGCTCAAGCAGCAACAATGATACCCTTTCCGTTGTTTTGTACTGCGGGTTATGAATCATACAATTAGATTTTGGGAAGCATGGCAGGAATATGTAAGTCCGTACAATTCAACATTCAGATTCACAAGTGAATAGATTACCATTTCTCCTGATAAACGTTATTTAGCAGCAGCTGTAATAATCAGTTCGTTTGTAGATACAATCGCATGGCGGTATTTCAGCAAGAGTGAGTGGAAGTGGAATCTGCGGGAAATGGTGCCAATACATCAGGTCAAACACAGGAGTTTTCAAGGAGCACCGAGTGCTGGAGGTGTTGGAAAATCCAATTCAAACTTTTATGGTCTATGGCAATATAACTTCACTTTGCGTGGCATTGTATGCTAAATGGCTCGTTTACAGGATCGGAAGTGGAAACATTAAAAATTTGGGATAACACGTACAAATAACACAACGAATATACGATCATCGTAATCAGTAACCGATTCGTCGTACATCCTAATCAAGGTGAACTTGTTTCTTGTGATCAAGGCTGAAGTGTTAACAGTTTGGGATTTAAGCGAAAATGGCTGTATTCATGAACTTGTTCCAGAGAGAAGTGCCAATTCGTTCATAACAGTTGGCTTCTGATTGATCTGTCTTGTTGCTGGAAATAATGTAGGAATGTGGGTATGGTTTTGCGTATACAGACTGCAGTTTATGACTACTGGATCCATCCATCAATCCTTCCTCGTTCGGGAATTTTGGAAGGTCAGTCAGGAACCCACCGATGGTACGAATGGTACAGGACAGGAAGTGAGATTTTACTGATACTACACCTGTCACAATATTTCAAGCACATTAAATATTTGACGAAATGTTTATAAGTCCAGACTTCGTCATTTAGCACATGTCGTCAGATACAACAGTGAAATTTGGAGTACTCGCGAATATGAATTCGCATTAGAGAAGACGTTAGTAGACATCAAAGAGGGGTTTGGGATGCTGCATTAGTGCAGATAGTGCTTTCTTTGTTACTGCTCTTCTGATCATGTTGCAAGATTATGGGAATTAGTGTCAGGTGAAACTGTAAGACAAGATAACGGAATGTGAAAGCATTTTGTTGCATGTGCTCTAAATGATTCTCATTTGGATGTCTGAATGGTATTTTAATTTCAAGGCAAGTGTTGAATGTATGTATGGTATCTATAGCTTACATGAATTAACGCAAAAAAAATAAACGAGAAGAGAAAGCAAGTGGGTTTTCGACGACTACAATGAAAGCAATAATAAGTAATGCAAAAGAAAGGCGAACGTCTCTTCGTTAGCAAAGATTTCATGAAATCCTGAACGAGCATCATCAATGATAGAATTACCGGGTAACGTAATTCCAAATAGATTCGAATGTGGCCTAATCCAACGGCAAAGTCCTGCCTTGGACAAGCACGTACGATAGCACTTTTCATAGTAATCCAATAATCATTTTGGACCATTCTGTAATTCTAAATTTATCTTTGAGATGATTTTGTAAAGGTTGATTTTCCTTCTGGTTGCCATCCGTGAGACCTGGATATATTGGTTGTTGATCGTTTTCAGATTTTTAACGGTAGAGGAATACCGTAATTGCAACTAAAGTGATTAATAAAATTGATTGAATTGCTTGTTGAGCTTCTTCTTTTATTGATGATAAGATATTCCAAGAACTCTAATGCGAAAGAATTGTGATGTTTTATTTCACTGAATCCACGTATATTCTTTTTATTTATTTGTTGGTTGGAGTTGCAATGAATGAGAGCGGATAAGGATCATATGAACCAAAGAAGTTGTAACTCCTGCACCCAATAAGTTGACGATTTCTTTTCACATTGTGATTAAAGAAGAACGTGTGATTTCATATTGTATTTCATCCGTAGTGGCAGTTTGTCTGTTTTGGTGCTTGAATGTCATCATTTATTCCTACTTCCTTTGATTGATGAGGTATTGGTATCGTGTAGCATCAGGAATTCAACCAATAACACGACCGCCAATCATTTCTTATTATAGGTAACAGTGTTTGCTAAAAGATTCAATGTTTCTTTACACATCAGTCCTAACGTCTTTTCAGTTTACTTTTTGCCAATTCTTTAACTTTCATGTGTTGAAGGAAGAGAAGGTGAAGTTGCTTTGATTACGTTGAGGTATTTTGGTGCTGTTGATTTCTGGTTGATTATTGATGGAATAAGAAGGTAAAGCACGTAATAATAAATCATGATTACACAATATGTTGAACGGTACTTTGAGCATGTTGTAGCCTGAAGCAGTTGCCGTAGTCACAAACAACCGAATCACGCTCCAATTCCTTGTCTTCACTCTCTCCTATTCTTATCCTTTTAAAATATCCCTTCCATATCCAAAACATCAGCTGCAGTCCATCCGCCAATGCTTAACCTTCTTTTTGAATACGTGAAGGAGAGGATTGTTTTCATCTTTCATCTCTGCTAAGAAAGTTTGTCATCATTTGAAAAGATACCGAATAGTTTGTTATCCTTCAAGACCAAATATTTCCAAGTAAGATGTTTATACTTGATGATCTTATGTTTCTCACTCTCTTTGGAGGCAGGAATCGCTTTTGATCTTTTGTCGTTGTGAGTTGAAGGATTGAATTTGCAACTCGCTTTCCTTTTGGCCCAAGCACCTATCAAAGCAGGTAAATGATTATAATTTCCGGCATGGTAAAAAAATAAACAGTATAGGCGAAAACAAATTTTCCAAACCTTTCAAATCTTGACAAATTTTTAACGTTGACGAAAGAAGCTAAAGCTAAAGATAATTGGTGCCAATATCTTGTTCACCCTCCTGCCCCAAATTACGATTGCCTGAACCTTTTTGTGTATCCACCAAGCCCTATTCGTTGTTTTGATAATTGGCGTATCTGTTGTAGTTATACCTAAAGAACGATTACGTTTTGATAGAATGAATAAAAATGTGATAATCCACGTTCCAATAAATAAGAAGATGTGATTATTGCTCCAACCAAAGATGACAGATTACGTTATCATTAATATCTTGCTTGATTGCACTCATCTTGAATAATAATAATAAGGATAATGTTGATGTACAGAATGAAAGAGGCAATCTCTTTAATGAAAAAAAGAATGTGCATACCAATTAGGTGTATATACCTTTCCCTTTATCTTGGTCAGAAACGGAGGAATCAAATTGAGAGTTATGAAACAAATCGTGTTTTTTATCTTTCCGATTTTTGCATCAACAATCATCAATGAGCGCCAACACTGAATAATTACTGCACATAGTGGAGCAAGCTTAGCACGGCCCGCTTAATGTGTGTATGAACGGGGCTTGGCGCCCGTTGTAACGGTGTAAAAAAGAACTTGCCTTTCTCTCAAAAATTCACCACACAATACTCTCAGCAACATCGGATGTTTGTTTTGCTTCACATAATCGTAATCGTCATCATTTTTTCGGAGTATCACAATCTCTAGAAACATCCCTGCACATACTCATTCACTCAATCCATACACTCTCAAAAGAGTCGGGGAAATCATTTATTTTTATTGAAATCGAAAACGCTTATGAGATTATCGTTACATGATATGATTATACCAAGCTGTTCTGAAATGTAGCGATCATGCGTGAAGTCTATGAAAATTCGAAACCGTTTTGTTTTTCTAAGGGTTGAAACCGTTTAATCACTCTTCAACACTTGGTCCGTCATCAGCAACTGCACCCGCACCAGGAGCTGCACCTGGAGCAAACACCTGGCATACCCACTGGAGCACCTCCAGCGCACCGTATGCCTTTTGCAAGATGGAGCAGCAGTGCTCTCCAATTCCTTTTGGTTGTTATTCGTATTCTTCTTGATGCTTCTTAGAAGCGTCCAACCAAGAGATAGTATCGGTAATAGCCTTGTCCAATTTCGCCTTTGTCTGCAGGGTCCCATTTGGATGCGAATTCTCTTCGTTAAAGCTGGTACGCAAGTTGTATGCGTATGATCTAATCCATTCTTAGCAGAGATACGGGCAGTGGCGGCTTCATCTTCAGCCTTGTATATTTCTCTGATTCGGCAACATGCGTTCGATATCTTCCTATGGATAGACGTCATTGTCGTTTGTTGATGGTGATCTTTTCGGATTTACCGGAAAGTCTTATCGGCAGCGGTAATACAGATTGAGGTGGATCCAAATCGAAGTGACTTCGTTGAGGAACACACGAGGTGCTGGTGGGAACCAGACAAACTCGAATTGACCAATAAGTTGTTATCCTTGGTGCGTGCACGTTACCTCAAAGACTTTAATCAATACACCAGGTTGGTTATCAGGGTATGTTGAGAGATTTCAGACTTCTTGGTTGGTACAGTTTTTGTGTTAACGTTTGATTGAGGGAGTGAAAACACCACCACTGTAAAAGAAAAGTCAAATAAGAAGAGACAGTAGAATGGTCAGTAAATGCTCAATTAGCTCAACTGAAGAATGCAAAAGATATACTCACAGTTTCAATACCCCATAGACAATGGGCAACGTCCACAACAAAGATCTTGAGTCTTGTCGATGTATCACCGGCAAGAATGGTCAGCTTGAACAGCTTACCCACCCACCCCCCCCCCCCCCCCCCCTCCCGTAAGCACAGCCTCACCAGGTTGATAGACCTTGTTTTTGGCTCACGCCGTTGAAGAAGTCGCGCAACAATTTTGGACACGGGGAATACGAGTAGAAACCACCAACCAAGACGATTTCGTGAACGGATCCTTTGTCAATCTTTGGATCACGCAGACCTTCTCGACTGGGCTCGATAGTGTGGGAGAACGTCACCGCAACATTCTTCGAAACGAGCACGGGTGATAGAAGTGTAGAAGTCGATACCCTCGAACAATGATCGATTTCGATCGAATGTTTGAGGCGGCAGATGAAATGTACGCTTAGCAACTTTCCACATGCTGTACGCAAACGACGGAGAGCACGAGCGTTGGATTTCAAGTCTTCTTTTGATTTGCGCTTGACTCTTGAACGAATTGGTTGACGAGGGACGGTTGTCAAAGTCTTCACCACCCAAGTGAGTGTCACATCGTGGGCCTTGACTTCGAAAATACCTTCTTCGATTGTCAAAAGGGAGACATCGAAAGTACCGACCTCCCAACTCGAAAATGAGAACGTTCTCTCTCCAGCTTCGCCCTTCTTGTCAAACCGTATGCAAACAGCGGCAGTAGGTTCATTAATGATACGCATAACGTTTAAACCAGCAATAGCTCCAGCATCTTTTGTGGCTTGACGTTGGGAGTCATTAAAGTAAGCAGGGACAGTAAACAGCACCTGGGAGGGGAGAAGGGGGGGGGGGGGGGGGGGGGGGGGGGGGGGGTGGACTCTTCCACCCAAGTAGCTTCAGCAGTTTCGCGCATCCTTTAACACACCATAGAAGAGATTCTTCGGTGTGAAAGTCTTTGGTCACCCTTTTTCGACTTGAATGATGGGCTTGCCATCTTTTGCGATGACGTTGAAAGGCCAATGTTTCATATCTGATTGAACTTCAGCATCCTCGCATTTTGCTCCCGATGCAACGTTTTGCGTCGAAAACTGTGTTGTGAGGGTTCATTGCGACTTGGTTTGGGGGGTGGGGGTGTGGAGGGGGGGGGCTTTGCGGCATCACCGATCAAACGTTCGTGTCGTGAATCCACCATATGGATGGTGTGTTTGCGTTTACCTTGGTCGTTGGCAATGACTTTCAACACGGTCATTTTGCCAACGGCCAACCTGGAGTAGTTGTACCCAAATCAATACCGACAGCTTTTTGCTGACATGGTTGTGAATATATGTGGGTGGTGATGAAAAGAAAAGAGGTTAAAATGATTTTTTGGTCTTTGTTGATTGCTTCAAAAATAGAAGGTTTATCAACTATTGATTGTTTTAATGATTTTGATCACAATCCAATTTTGGGGGTATGTTGGTGGAATGCAGAAAAGATGATTAAGTTAGTTGTCTATCTAATATGAACGTAATTAACCTTTTGTCTGCATGTGCAATCGCCACTTAAGCTTATTACGCCTACTCCACCCTACCAGACGGTTAGAGAAGGTACGAGGGTATTCGGCCAAGAGCAGTGTACTAGCGAAATTCATTGCAATAATAAACTTTCTTCTTCGCCATAGACATGACGTTTTCTTCTACTTGGCAGACGTTTCCAAAATTCTTATGTAAGACGACTGTCCATGAAGCACTAAGCGCGTATAGAAATTGGTAGCGCGAAAATGGCTTAAACAGGTTGATTCAATACGAACTAGCTCAAAAATACACGTGATTCCTCTGTATGTCTTAAATTGAGGTAATGGCCTCTAATGATATGCCATCCAGTTTTGTTCGAATAATTGATATTAACCATAAGTCAGTATTTCATACTTTTTATATCTCTTGCTGATAGCATTTGCCAATTTGATCTCGTACGAGTCCGTATAAGTTCTATTCAAACCTTACACGGAGGGAAGAACGCGCCTGTTTGCGTAAACTTTGAACGGCCATGCCTAAGAAGCTTTCATTCCCGGAACTGCTCGATGGGCCAGACGGATTATGTCAGTTTCATTTCTATTATTGCAGTGCTTTAAGTTGTCATTAAAAGGTCTTATAATGATTATTCTAACTTTATGCAGACAACATATAAATGGGAAATAGCCGGGGGCAAGGGCTAATGTTATCATAATGATTCATCGCCCTACATTCTTCATTTCTGAATTTCTTCGGGTCTACCTTTTCGCTTCAATGAAGAAGAACCATAGTGGGGCTCACATTTGCTCTCGGCTGTGAATTTAGAATGAATATTCGAGCCCACTTCTTGCAACACGCCATGCAACAATATTTATCTGCACGGTCACAACACTGCTTTTCGCCATGATTTTGGTCGCCGATACACTCCTCAATTATCAAGTTTTCTCTTTTAGTAGGACAAAATCAAAAGGCAAAAAAATCTCTGGCTTTTGAGCTGTGTCCTTCAGCGGTTTACCAAAAAGGCGCCTACGCACACAATCTTCTGAAAATGGCTCAATGTTTCTTTTCGTCTTCTGGAAACGTTGTCGTGCGGAGGGCTTAATAGGGCGAATAAGCAGGCAAATGGTTCTAAACAAATAGAGTGCCGAAAGGGGACAAAGTTCAGATGAACTGAGAAGAAACATATGCATCCTGCCGTCCGCTCGTGTGTATGACAAGCTTAAAGTGCACACGACGTTGACATACAATCCTTCTTAATTTGGGGATTGCTCTTTTCTCTTACTCATCATCATACCTTCTTGTGAAACTAATCTTCACTTCTCTAGATTTTCTCTTCGTCAAAAATGGTTTCTCGACAAACCCCACAAACAAACGGTACCCGGGCTCCTTTGCCTGATGGACAATTCCTCTTCAACTTCCGATCCGTTGGTTAAGGTCACCCAGAACAGATTTGTGATCAAGTTTCTGAATGCAATTTTAGATGCATGCTTTGGAACAAGACCAAACTCAATTGCTGTGAACTGCAACAAAGAACAGGTATTATCATGGTCCTTTGGTGAAATCACAACAAAGCACAACTTGATTACGCAAAGTTATTCTAACAAGATCAAAGAATCAGGTTTGACTCCAGCCGAAAAGGATTTGACTACAACACATGACCGTTTTGGTCGCACTCGAACACAATCTCCCGATATCGCTCAAGGTTTGGACACGGTGATTGGAAGCACACGAGCAGGTGACCAGGTATTATGTTCGGTTATGCCTACTGATGACACTCCTGAAATGATGCCGCAACATCCGTTTTTGGCACACAATTGAACACTGCATGTCGCCCGGCCCGTCGTTCAGGGAAGTTCTTTGCCTTGGTTGCGTCTGATACTAACACAGTTACTCATCCAATACAAGAAGGATGGCGGTGCTATGATTCCCATTCGTGTTGACACAGTTGTCGTTTCAGCTCAACACTCTGATGATATCTCTACAAAGATTTGCGTACACAATCTTGGGAAAGATTATCAAACAAGTCATTCCTGCCAACTTGTTGGACGAAACACACTATCTACCACATTCAACCTTCTTGGACGATTCGTTATCGGTGGACACAAGGTGATGGCCGGTTTGACCGGAGAAGTCATTTGTTTATTCTTACGGTGGTGTTTGGGTGGCACACGGGTGTGCTTCTCCGGAAAGGATTCTCAAAGGTCGACAGATCAGCCGCATACACGCTCGTTGGGTCGCAAATTCTCTCGTTGGCTTCAGGTTTGGCACTTCGTGTTTTGGTTCAATGGTCGTACGCTATTGGTGTTGCCTGAGCCTTGTCCGTCTTTGTTGACTCTTACGAACCAGCCCAAAGAGTGATGCTGAAGGGTCAAGATTGTCCCGATCAAACGTCAACCTCAAGCCAGGTGTTATGTTGCGCATTTGGGATTGCAAAAGCCAATCTACGCAAGATGCTTACGGGGTCACTTTGGACGTAGCGATTCACGGCTGGAACACCCAAGCACTTCAACATTAAGATGTTTGACATATTGAACCCCATTTCGCCCTTGTCCTTCATTCGCTCTCTAGTCGATGCAACACTCGACGCTGAGCGGTTTGACGCCTCTCCTCCGTTTTCTTGGTCATGATATCACATCCTAGTGGTGTGAATCTCTAGATCTTCCCCTAAACTCAAAATATGCCTGCTGAATCATATGGTTCAAATTTGCATGCCATACATCCCTCTATTGATCAACTTTGGGCAATTTTGTCGCTAAGTTGTCAATACGAAACATGTTCTCATCCTCTCATGGAGGTGAACTGCTCTTAATGCTCTTTTTGGCAGGTTAAATCCTGTTAATTGATTTTTTTTTTTTATAACAATGCTCAGCATATCATCTAAATCAAGACTTTTACCGGTCTTGTTTCTCTTACTTCTCGCTATTCTGGCTCCTTTTATACTACTCATCGTACTTGACCGCCACTCAAATTGCACGTCAACCGTGCAATGGGATAATAATATCGAAATTAACAAAAGTTAAAAATTGAGTGAGTGGAGATTAAAGCTGCAGTTAGCGTATAAATTTGAACAAAGGCATAGCGTAATGTTCTTGAGGAGGTTTTTGCTTTGTAAGACATTACCATCATCTTTTCATTCATATTCAATTCGGTCTCAGATTGGGACGTTAGGGTTCCATCTACGTGCAGGCTTACGAAATCAGAAGGAAGTAAATATGATGTAGAGCATAATGTGAGGAGCTCCAACTAACATCTTCATCTACGTAATTCGCCTTTTGCCGGCAAAGAGTGGCGGGATGTGCCCACTATTCTTTCCCGTTTACCCAGGCGCTCTCGCCTTCTAGATGGCCCCAGAGGGTGATTCGTGGGAGAAATGTTGCAAGAGAAGAGCAAAATGGGGTAAAGTGAGGAAAATTCGTAGCAGCACTTTCGCCTAATGGAATACCGACACTTCCAAAGAATACTACTGGCGACCACCAGCCCAATTCCTCTGCCCGCGCGTCACCAAATTGCAGAGCAAATTCCGAAACAGAGAAATCAGAATCAAAGAACTGCCTGTGCTCACCATTCTACGAATTGTACCCCTTGCCAAAATGGGAGAAAGAGGTGTGATAGATCAAGATTCTGAATTACGTCAAAGGTAGAATCATTTTAGGACAGCCAACGTAGTGGTCACACGAGAGATTGAGATTGTTAAACGTATTCTTAGGCTATGAACAAGCGAACAAGTATCAATCTTACACCAGAAGGCTATCAGGTCGAGTTACCTTTGCAGAATCAGAAAGGCTTGCTTGGTGGAACGCTGAAAAGACAATTCCTTCGAACTCATCGATCGTTTTGAAGCTCTATTGGGATACTAGTGGACGGTGGTATTGACAGACAGAAAGACCAACCACATTAATCAATTCTAAATTCAAATCTCGTCTCATCCTAGACTACTAGGAGAAGAAAGATTGGTGGAGAAGTACATCAGAATTTGGATACGTACAAAGAGAAAGTATGAATTATTCGTCAATCAAGGTGATTAAGATGAGCGAAGATGGATCAACGAATCCATGGTTCATTTGCCGGAATCGATGGCGGCTTTCTGGCTTGGGATTTCATGTTGACCGATGAAAAACAGTAGACCGTTAGGCGCGATACTAGAAATTTTCAGGGGATTTGACGCGAACTCTTTTACTGATACAGGGCAAAACATTTTAAACATTTGATCCTACCCAAAATCAAGACTTGAACAACGATGGTCC
>CM067169.1:5942257-5965008 GCA_034093135.1 Erigeron breviscapus | reverse complement strand
ATAATATATATATATATATATATATATATATATATATATATATATATATATATATATATATATATATATATATATATATATATATATATATATATATATATATATATATATATATATATATATATATATATATATATATATATATATATATATATATATATATATATATATATATATATATATATATATATATATATATATATATATATATATATATATATATATATATATATATATATATATATATATATATATATATATATATATATATATATATATATATATATATATATATATATATATATATATATATATATATATATATATATATATATATATATATATATATATATATATATATATATATATATATATATATATATATATATATATATATATATATATATATATATATATATATATATATATATATATATATATATATATATATATATATATATATATATATATATATATATATATATATATATATATATATATATATATATATATATATATATATATATATATATATATATATATATATATATATATATATATATATATATATATATATATATATATATATATATATATATATATATATATATATATATATATATATATATATATATATATATATATATATATATATATATATATATATATATATATATATATATATATATATATATATATATATATATATATATATATATATATATATATATATATATATATATATATATATATATATATATATATATATATATATATATATATATATATATATATATATATATATATATATATATATATATATATATATATATATATATATATATATATATATATATATATATATATATATATATATATATATATATATATATATATATATATATATATATATATATATATATATATATATATATATATATATATATATATATATATATATATATATATATATATATATATATATATATATATATATATATATATATATATATATATATATATATATATATATATATATATATATATATATATATATATATATATATATATATATATATATATATATATATATATATATATATATATATATATATATATATATATATATATATATATATATATATATATATATATATATATATATATATATATATATATATATATATATATATATATATATATATATATATATATATATATATATATATATATATATATATATATATATATATATATATATATATATATATATATATATATATATATATATATATATATATATATATATATATATATATATATATATATATATATATATATATATATATATATATATATATATATATATATATATATATATATATATATATATATATATATATATATATATATATATATATATATATATATATATATATATATATATATATATATATATATATATATATATATATATATATATATATATATATATATATATATATATATATATATATATATATATATATATATATATATATATATATATATATATATATATATAAATTTTATTTGAATATATATATATTATATATATATATATATATATATAGATAACCCACGGTTTATATATATATTATATATATATATATATATATATATATATATATATATCTTTTTGCGTGAATATAAACACCCGTATTTGGTTACTATAGTGAAATGGCTCTCCGGACAAACCTTACCAACCAACGTGGTAACCTAAGTCTACAAGCCGTCCAAACCGGGTGTGTGTTTGCGGTTCGTGCGTGATTCGAGTACCCACAAGATCAACCGTGCGTGTTCTTGGTTTTCTCTCTCTAGGTTTTGCTCGTTTCTCTCACTACACTCTTGTCAGAACACACAAACACACACCACTATTTATAGGCAAGGGACAGAAACACGCAAATGGCCATTTGCGTGTTTCAGGAACACGCAAAACCCATTGGGTTTGCGTGTTTCCCAAAGTCCAGGCCCATTAGGGTTTTGGCCTGTTTGCGTGTTTCCCTGAACACACAAACTGTTTGAGAGTTCTTGTGGTCAAGCATACTTTTGCTTGTTTCCACAGAAACTCTCAAACCATTTGAGAGTTCTTATGAACAAGCAACTTTTGCTTATTCTCAGAAACTCTCAAATTCATTTGAGTGTTCTTAATTTGACCAAGCATGCTTTTGCTTGTTCCTAAGAACCCTCAAATAACACTTAGGATATATTGAGTTGATATCTTTACTGCTGTCAAGACGCAGAACCGATATTAACTCAGCCAATGTTTAAACTGCTGTAAATATACGCATAACCAATCATTAGCTAACGACAATGTTTCTACTGCTGTAGATACGCAGAAACAACATTGTCTATATTACCTATTGGAAGTATTAACTAAGTTACTGTTTCTCCTGCTGTAAATACGCAGAAACACAGTTAACTTAACTTCCATTTGGAAGTACATTAAGTTAATATTTCAACTGCTGTTAAACGCAGAAACAATATTAACTTAATGACTCTTTATATGTTATGTCTAAAACCTGCAAAATATAAATAATAAACAAACACATAAACATAAATGGATCCCAATATGATCAACAAAATATGCCAAGGTAATATTATTGACAAACGGTAATTACAAGATAAATTACAAGACTTGAGTATATACAAATATATGTAACACATCTAAAATGCTTTTGTCACCGAGAAACATGCACTAACAGGTTTAAACAGTGTCAGTGGCACAGTGTCAGTGGTTATCTAATAATTTCATTAATGGGACAAAGACCGACATAACTTTATGTAAAGAAGAATACTTGTGAAATCTCCTTTGTTTGTTATTGATCATGAACCTAAGCCCTTAGTTGGATAAATACCCCATCTATCTACCTAACATATTATACACTTAATCATTCATTCAATTATTCTCCCAGGAATCCAAAACCAAACCTCACGATCCTTTATATTCTCCATAATCTTTTTTTCTAATTTCTAGACTTAATCATCAAATTTGTAAGGAACTTAAATAGTTATAACAATAAACAGCAACAATCTTCAAGAAATTTAAGTGTTTGGTTCATTTCAAGTGTTCTTCACATCCATTTAGTCCCAAATTTGAATTTGTGCATCAAGACACTTTTGGTAAGTAAATTCAATCTTTAAACACTTATTTCATGTAGTTATATATCTTTGATAACTAGATTAATACATCCTTTGGCCAGATCTTGAGTTTTATTGAAAATAAATTGAGTTTAAGGTTCATAAATGGTAACTTGTGATTTTGGATGTGGGTTTTGGTTTAAGGTTGTTTTCTAGGCTTATTTATACTCATAGAAGGTTATGTTAAGGATTGGGACATTGATTTTGAGCTTAGCCTAGTAAATTTGAGTGTTAAAACCCGTTTTTCACGAACAGCAAGAGCACGGCCTTTGTGCCAAGAGCACGGCCTTTTACAAAGGTCGTCCTTTTTTAGAGCATGGCTGTTATTAGAAGCACGGCCTTTAACAAAGGCCGTCCTCATCATCAAAGGTCGTCCTTCTCCTGGAATTTTTATAACTTATCCGTTTGGTTAGCGGTCAATTTCTAATGATCCAAAACTTATTTACTAGTCTTATATCATCATAAAAAAAGTATCAAACTTGTTAAAATGCACATATAAACACTTTGATTTTCCATCCAAATTTAGCGACAAAAGATGAACTTGAGTTATGATATAGATTAACTAGTAAGGTGTATATTATGGACATTTTGTAACGATTCAATGTTATGAAGTAGGTTGTGATCATTGTTGAGCTTTGGTGTTGCCTTCACCTATCGTTGGAGGTTATATTTGCTCATATCAAGTTGAGTTCCGTAGTTCCCTACTCAATTGAGATTCGGCCTGAAAAGTGTACATATACGTGCTTGTTTAATTGTTTGGTTGATTTGATTCACGGTTTATTGATTGTTTGATGAAATGTTTCGATTGAATTATGGAACTGTTTGATTGATGATTGATGGATAGTTTTGATATAGTGTTTGATGGTTCACGTATGTGATTGTGATATTATAATTTTATTTAGGATAGATGTACATACATGGAAGTCGGTTATGCCTTCAAAGGGTTTTAGATGTGGTGGGAAGGCTGCGGGTGACCCTATATATAAGCATCTAGGACTTGTTGAAAGTAGAATCCTCCAAAGTGTATGTACGTATAGTTTTGGTTGGTTTGATGGTTGATGAATGATGAATTTGTGATTGAAGTAAACAGGCATGTGAAATGATGTGGTTATTGATGAAACGTACGCACCCCAAACTATGGGAAATGTGAGGGAGAACGTACGCACCCCTTTTGTATGGAAAACGTGTGCGAGAACGTTCGCTCCCCAGGAAACATGTGCGCTATTGATGAATAAGTACATCCGAGTGTATAGACGTATACACTTGTGTTGAATTGATGATTTGATATGATTTTGAAGTACATTGCATAACATTGACACGCATATGATGCATGTATTGACATTTACACGCATTTGATACATTGCATGACATTGTCACTCACATACGATGCATTTCCTTGGTAATGATATCAATTGTACTTGATTGTATGCAGACTATCTTGTATTGTTTGTTGTTTAGTTATTTATGTGACAAGGTTGAACGATATGTTAGCCTCAGTTGTTTAACAGGTGACGTATATGGGTTTGTTGTAAGTACATTGATTGATGTCATTGTTACATATGATATTGTTATTGATGATGGTTCCTTGTAAACCATTACTACGAACTCACTAACCTAGTGTTGACCTTGTTTAGTATACTTTTCAGGAAACCAGGTGAACCAGGGACGTGATGCTTGAATTGTGTTGCTTTTGAACCAGGGCATGGACTTAGATGGATCAAGGATTCATTTGCCCAACTATTGCATCATGTTTAGAATTTAATACTATCTTTTGTATTCGCTTGTAAACGTGTGGAGATTATATGCTTGTATTATATGGTGTGTATGTTCATAATTTAATAAGTTGGATTCACTGAGTCCAACATGTTCATATAGTTTATGTTCTACGATAATTCCACTGTGTGCTATATAATTTCCGTAATACTTCGGGCCCAGCTCGGGGTGTTATAGAATGGTGGCCCATGCGTGGTCGTAGAGAATTAGGCGGTTTGACCTAGACTACGGCTTAAGTTAAAACTCTTCATATAGCATGCATGGTTAGGAAATTTGTGTGCAACGTGGATTATGTGAAACCCTGAAAGTGTACATTGTGAGTTCGTAGGCAAGACCATTTATGTGATGACTTGAGAACAATGTGATGAACGGATGATGAGTACAATGTGGTTAATGTGTACATTGATTGATGTCATTGTTACATATGATATTGTTATTGATGATGGTTCCTTGTAAACCATTACTACGAACTCACTAACCTAGTGTTGACCTTGTTTAGTATACTTTTCAGGAAACCAGGTGAACCAGGGACGTGATGCTTGAATTGTGTTGCTTTTGAACCAGGGCATGGACTTAGATGGATCAAGGATTCATTTGCCCAACTATTGCATCATGTTTAGAATTTAATACTATCTTTTGTATTCGCTTGTAAACGTGTGGAGATTATATGCTTGTATTATATGGTGTGTATGTTCATAATTTAATAAGTTGGATTCACTGAGTCCAACATGTTCATATAGTTTATGTTCTACGATAATTCCACTGTGTGCTATATAATTTCCGTAATACTTCGGGCCCAGCTCGGGGTGTTATAGAATGGTGGCCCATGCGTGGTCGTAGAGAATTAGGCGGTTTGACCTAGACTACGGCTTAAGTTAAAACTCTTCATATAGCATGCATGGTTAGGAAATTTGTGTGCAACGTGGATTATGTGAAACCCTGAAAGTGTACATTGTGAGTTCGTAGGCAAGACCATTTATGTGATGACTTGAGAACAATGTGATGAACGGATGATGAGTACAATGTGGTTAATGTGTACATTGATTGAACTTGATTATGATTGAGATGGATTATTGTTATTGATTGATAATAGTTTGATGATTTAGGGGAAAATGAAGTTATAGTGTTAACTTGATATAATATTGTGGCAACCCTAAAAGAGCCTGATCAACTATTTTATGGTTACCCGGTATTATAACAAGTTAATGACATCACGGATTGCACACACTTGGCTTAGGGTATAATAAGGAACTGATATGCTTAATGGAAGTTGATTAGGTGGAGGGTTAGCCGCTGGTACACCCTGTATACAAACCCGGTCAATAACTAGAGAGCATATCAAATTCGGATTATACTTTGAACCACTTGTGTTAGTTGCTTGATTGTGTAATATGTTGAACCTGAGTACTTGTATTGATGATAAATTATTGAAGTGAACTTGACATGATGACATGATAAGTAATAATCCCCCTTAGAACTCTAGCACTTTGCCATAGCACAATGATATGAATTATGTATGTTGTATCGATATGAGAGCATTGACTACTTGTGTGACTAACATGTGAGCATTTTGAGACTAATTTTTGGGTCAATATGTTACTTGTTTTATAGAAATGGAAAGACCAAGGAGAACCGGAGCTAACTATGGGACTAACCCTGAAGAGCCACATGAAGCAGAAGCTCAAGGTGGTCGTGGGGGTGGCCGTGGTGGTAGAGGTGGTAGAGGTCGCGGTAGGGGTCGAGGTGGAGGCCAAGGAAGAGGTGGAGGCCAAGGAAGAGGTGGAGGTAATAATGAAGTGCATGCACCGGACTTGGCAGAGGTGATCGCTCAAACGGTCACTAATATCATGCCAACTATTATTGCCCATGTCACGGCAACCCTTGATGGAAACAATGGGGCACCACCTAATGTGCCTCAAAATGTTGAAGCTCCACAAAATGTGAATGATGAGGGTGCTCAACCTCATGTTGTGGTAGGAGAAGAGGAGGAACCAGTGGGAATGAATAATTATGTTCACATGTATAACCAACATGGAGTTTACCGCCAAGGGTGTCAATTCAAAGACTTCAAGAATTGTGGGGCACCGGAGTTTGATGGTAAGGGTGGTCCCGTGGACTGTATAAGATGGTTCGAGAAAATTGAAGCAGTGATTGAAAGAAGTCATTGCACACATGATGACCAGATTCCTTATGCAGCTGGTATATTTAAAGATGATGCTTTAAGTTGGTGGAACAAAGAAAAGAGCTTGGGCCGGACCCGTAATTTGTTATGGGCTGATTTTAAGAACATGGTGAAGGAGAAGTTTTGCCCCCATATGAACTCCAAAATTTGACCATCGAATTTGTCCATCTTAAAATGGACGGGGCCGATTATAAGGGCTATATTAGACGGTTCCAAGAATTGTCTACCCTTATTCCTCATCTAGTGGATCCCGAATCTCGGACCATTGACGCATTTGTGTTGGGCTTGACTCCAGAAGTCCGATCTCTGATAAACTCGGTCATGCCTACTTCTATGGCCGAGGCTATTAACCGTGCCGGTAGTGTTACCGAGGATCTTTTGAGGAGGGGAGTGTTAAGCAAATCGTCATCATCAAAAAGAAAAGAAGTGCCAGAGTCTAGCGGGGTGAAGAAGATGGGAAGGTTTGATCCCAAGAAGGCAAATCGGGGAAGAATTATGGCAGCGGTGGAGCCGGTGAGGAAACCTTATCAAGGACATCATCCTTTTTGTAATAAATGTAACAAGCACCACCCTACTAACATCCCATGTGGGGTTTATTTTATTTGCCATCGACTTGGGCATATGTCAAAGGATTGTAGGGCGCCCAGAGCGGCCCCAATGAATGTGGCTCCTCTTCAAGCTGTTCCTTTCCGCGGAAATTTTCCAAAGGGTACTTGTTATGAATGTGGAAGCCCTAATCACTACCGCAACAATTGTCCTCAATGGGTTGGACAACAAGTTCAAGTGGTTGTTCACCCCAACCAACTTCAAATTGTTGGGCCTAACCAAAACCAAGGACAACAAGGTCACCAAGTGCAACCTCGTGGTCGAGCCTTTGCGGTCAATGTCAATGAAGCCCGCAATGATCCAAACGTGGTGGCAGGTACCTTTCTTCTTAATGGTCACTATGCCACCGTTTCATTTTATTCAGGAGTCGATTTTAGCTTTGTTTCCTCTAGTTTTGTTCCTTTGATTGAAGTTCATCAGTGTGCTCTGAATTATTTGCTTGATATTGAAATGGTAAATGGGTCACTAACTAAACTCAGTCAAATACTTCGTGATTGTATTTTGACTTTAAACGACGTCGAGTTCTTCATCGATCTTATGCCCTTTGATATTGGGAGCTTTGATGTGATTGTGGGTATGGATTGGATGTCGGCAGTTAACGCGGTTATTGATTGTGGTGAGAGAGTTGTTAAGATACCTTTGTCTAATGGTAAAATTCTTAAGGTTCAAGGTGAAATCTCCGATTCTTCTAACTCTAAAGTTTTTAGTGCTACCGTCTCAAAGGTAGAACTGAAAACCGTTCCTATTGTGTGTGAGTTCCCCGATGTTTTTCCCGATGACTTACCGGGATTACCTCCATCCCGTGAACTTGATTTCCGTATCAATTAATTCCTGAAGCAGCACCTGTAGCTAAAGCTCCTTACAGACTGGCTCTATCTGAAATGCAAGAATTAGCAACTCAACTTAAAGAACTCCAAGAAAAAGGTTTCATTCGTCCTAGTCAATCTCCTTGGGGTGCTCCTATTCTCTTTGTCAAGAAGAAAGATGGGTCCTTTAGAATGTGTATTGACTACCGGGAGTTGAATAAGCTCACGGTAAAGAACCGGTATCCCCTTCCTCGAATCGATGATCTATTTGATCAACTTCAAGGTGCCAAGCACTTTTCAAAAATCGATCTTCGCTCGGGTTATCATCAACTCCGAGTACACGAAGATGACATTCATAAAACGGCTTTTCGTACAAGGTATGGCCATTTTGAATTCACCGTTATGCCTTTCGGGTTGACTAATGCACCGGCGGTGTTCATGGATTTGATGAACCGGGTGTGTAGTCCCTATTTGGACGAGTTTGTCATTGTCTTCATTGATGACATACTTGTTTACTCGAAGACGAAGGAAGAACATGCTGAACACTTGCGCAAAGTGCTTGAATTGTTAAGAAAGGAGAAGTTGTACGCCAAATTCTCCAAGTGCGAGTTTTGGTTGGAGAAGGTCCATTTTCTTGGTCACGTGGTAAGCAAGGATGGTATTCACGTGGACCCAAGCAAGATTGAAATGGTCAAGAATTGGAGAAGACCCGAAACACCATCTGAGATCCGTCAATTCCTTGGATTGGCGGGTTATTATCGAAGATTCATTGAAAATTTCTCCCGCATTGCCCAACCGCTTACTCTCTTGACTCAAAAAGAGAGGAGATTTGAATGGGGCGATAGACAAGAACAAGCTTTCCAAACTCTTAAGGATATGTTGTGTGATGCACCTATCCTAACTCTTCCGGATGGAGTTGAAGACTTTGTAGTTTATTGTGATGCTTCGGGACAAGGTTTGGGTTGTGTTCTTATGCAGAGGGGCAAAGTCATTGCTTATGCCTCTCGTCAATTGAAAGTGCATGAGAAAAACTACCCAACACATGATTTAGAATTGGGGGCGGTTGTATTTGCTTTAAAATGTTGGAGACACTACCTATATGGCACCAAATGTGTGATTTATACCGATCACAAAAGTCTCCAACACATTTTAATCAAAGTGAATTGAACATGAGACAAAGACGTTGACTTGAACTCTTTAGTGACTATGATTGTGATATCCGTTATCACCCAGGTAAGGCCAATGTTGTGGTCGATGCCTTGAGTAAAAAAAAAAGGGTTAAGCCAAGACGAGCAAGAGTAATGAGTCTCACGGTAGGGCAAAACATTCGTGATCGAATCATTGAAGCTCAAATGCAAGCAACCCTACCGGAGAACTTTGGGAATGAAAATTTGGATGGCATGGAGCAACAATTTGATAGAAAAAGTGACAACGGGCTATATTTAGTTGAAAGGCTTTGGGTTCCCATTTTCGGTAATCTAAGAACACTTATTATGAATGAAGCCCATCGATCGCCTTATTCGGTTCATCCTGGATCGGATAAAATGTACTTTGATTTAAGAGATTTTTATTGGTGGCCGGGCATGAAGCGTGACGTGGCTAGATATGTGAGTGAGTGCCTTACTTGCTTACAAGTGAAAGCCGATCACAAGAAACCACCTGGATTGTTGGTGCAACCGATGGCACCTGAGTGGAAATGGGAGCATATAGCAATGGACTTCATTACGAAGTTACCGAAGACAAGGAGTGGTCGTGACACGATTTGGGTGATAGTGGATCGGTTTACGAAGTCGGCTCATTTCTTAGTCATTCGTGAAACTGATAAGTTTGACACCCTAGCACGGTTGTACATTAAAGAGGTGGTGTCAAAACATGGAGTTCCGGTTTCTATCCTCTCTGATAGAGATACCCGGTATAACTCAAGTTTTTGGAGAGCCTTTCAAGATGCAATGGGTACACAACTTAATATGAGCACGGCGTTTCACCCTCAAACGGATGGGCAAAGTGAAAGAACGATACAAACCCTTGAAGACATGTTGAGAGCTTGTGCAATTGATTTTGGTGGTAGTTGGGAGGATCATTTGCCATTGGTTGAATTCTCCTACAACAATAGTTACCATGCAAGCATACAAATGGCACCCTTTACTACATTGTATGGTAGAGTATGTCGTTCTCCCTTAGCTTGGGCAGAGATTGGTGAAAGCTAACTTATTGGACCAGAGATTGTAGTTGAAACAACAAAAGTGATCTCCTGAGGTTACAACTAGCCCGTGAACGACAAAAGAAATATGCTGATGTGAGACGGAGACCACTAGAGTTTGAAGTTGGTGATCATGTACTTTTGAAAGTATCACCTTGGAAAGGTGTTATACGATTTGTGAAACGAGGCAAACTTGGGCCAAGATTCATTGGGCCTTTCAAAATTCTCGAACGGGTTGGAAAAGTTGCATATCGATTGGAACTTCCACAAGAACTTAGTGGTGTGCATGATGTATTCCACATTTGTAACCTACGCAAGTGTCTAGCGGATCCTACTCATCATGTGCCCATGAATGAGATACAAATAGATAAGAAACTCAATTTTGTGGAAGAGCCGGTCGAAATCTTAGACCGTGAAGTCAAGAAGCTCAAGAACAAACGCTATACCATTGTTAAAGTTAGATGGAATGCTAAACGTGGAGCCGAGTTCACATGGGAACGCGAGGACCATATGAGGTCTAAGTACCCACACTTGTTTAGTAATTAGTGTTTTGTTGAATTTCAGGACGAAATTCTTTTAACGGGGGAATAATGTAACATCCGTGATTTTTACCGTTTGACCGTGCTTGTAATTTGACTAATTATTTTAATAAACGAAAACTTTGGGCCTAATTGCATTTATTTATCTGTAAATTGGGCCAATTATAACGTGATATTGGGATTAAGCCCATGTTACTAGACCAAGATATTGGCCCATACATGTTATGGAAATATAAATGATAATTGAGTAACTGTAGTAACAGGGAAAACATATATACAAAACCTTAAGTATAATGTACGGTTTAAACAGTGTCGGTGGTTATCTAATAATTCCATTAATGGGACGAAGACCGACATAACTGTAGTAACAGGGAAAACATATATACAAAACCTTAAGTATAATGTACGGTTTAAACAGTGTCGGTGGTTATCTAATAATTCCATTAATGGGACGAAGACCGACATAACTTTATGTAAAGAAGAATACTTGTGAAATCTCCGTTGTTTGTTATTGATCATAAACCTAATCCCTTAGCTGGATAAATACCCCATCTATCTACCTAACCTATTATACACTCAATCATTCATTCAATTATTCTCCCAGGAACCCAAAACCAAACCTCATGATCCTTTATCTTCTCCATAATCTTTTCTTCTAATTTCTAGACTTAATCATAAAATTTGTAAGGAACTTAACTAGTTATAAACAATAAACATCAACAATCTTCAAGAAATTTAAGTGTTTGGTTCATTTCAAGTGTTCTTCACATCCATTTAGTCCCAAATTCGAATTTGTGCATCAAGACACTTTTGGTAAGTAAATTCAATCTTTAAACACTTATTTCATGTAGTTATATATCTTTGATAACTAGATTAATACATCCTTTGGCCAAATCTTGAGTTTTATTGAAAATAAATTGAGTTTAAAGTTCATAAATGGTAACTTGTGATTTTGGATGTGGGTTTTGGTTTAAGGTTGTTTTCTAGGCTTGTTTATACTCATAGAAGGTTATGTTAAGGATTGGGACATTGATTTTGAGCTTAGCCTATTAAATTTGAGTGTTAAAACCCGTTTTTCACGAACAGCAAGAGCACGGCCTTTAACAAAGGCCGTTCTCATCAGCAAAGGCCGTCCTCCTGGAATTTTTGTAACTTATCCGTTTGGTTAGCGGTAATTTCTAATGATCCAAAACTTATTTACTAGTCTTATATCATCATAAAAAGAGTATCAAACTTGTTAAAACGCACATTTAAACACTTTGATTTTCCATCCAAATTTAGCGACAAAAGATGAACTTGAGTTATGATATAGATTAACTAGTAAGGTGTATATTATGGACATTTTGTAACGATTCAATGTTATGAAGTAGGTTGTGATCATTGTTGAGCTTTGGTGTTGCCTTCACCTATCGTTGGAGGTTATATTTGCTCATATCAAGGTGAGTTCCGTAGTTCCCTACTCAATTGAGATTCGGGCTGAAAAGTGTACATATACGTGCTTGTTTAATTGTTTGGTTGATTTAATTCATGGTTTATTGATTGTTTGATGAAATGTTTCGATTGAATTATGGAACTGATTGATTGATGATTGATGGATAGTTTTGATATAGTGTTTCATGGTGGGAAGGCTGCGAGTGACCCTATATATAAGCATCTAGGACTTGTTGAAAGTAGAATCCTCCAAAGTGTATGTACGTATAGTTTTGGTTGGTTTGATGGCTGATGAATGATGAATGATGAATTTGTGAGTGAAGTAAACATGCATTTGAAATGATGTGGTTATTAATGAAATGTACGCACCCCAAACTATGGGAAACTTGAGCGGGAACGTACGCACCCCTTTTGTATGGGAAACGTGTGCGAGAACGTTCGCTCCCCAGGAAACATGTGCGCTATTGATGAATAAGTACATCCGAGTGTATAGACGTATACACTTGTGTTGAATTGATGATTTGATATGATTTTGAAGTACATTGCATAACATTGACACGCATATGATGCATGTATTGACATTTACACGCATTTGATACATTGCATGACATTGTCACTCACATACGATGCATTTCCTTGGTAATGATATCAATTGTATTTGATTGTATGCAGACTATCTTGTATTGTTTGTTGTTTAGTTATTTATGTGACAAGGTTGAACGATATGTTAACCTCAATTGTTTAACAAGTGATGTACATGGGTTTGTTGTAGGTACATTGATTGATGTCATTGTTACATATGATATTGTTATTGATGATGGTTCCTTGTAAACCATTACTACGAACTCACCAACCTAGTGTTGACCTTGTTTAGTATACTTTTCAGGAAACCAGGTGAACCAGGGACGTGATGCTTGAATTGTGTTGCTTTTGAACCAGGGCATGGACTTAGATGGATCAAGGATTCATTTGCCCAACTATTGCATCATGTTTAGAATTTAATACTATCTTTTGTATTCGCTTGTAAACATGTGGAGATTATATGCTTGTATTATATTGTGTGTATGTTCATAATTTAATAAGTTGGATTCACTGAGTCCAACATGTTCATATAGTTTATGTTCTACGATAATTCCACTGTGTACTATATAATTTCCGTAATACTTCGGGCTTAGCTCGGTGTGTTACAACACTTGCCGAGTCTTTAAGGATTCTACCACTAAAATCGTTCGGTTTAAAGATCAATATGGTTGGTTTTCACATATGCCACCAAAGCTCAAACCTCAAACTCCTACACCCTCCCTCAAATCACCATTTATTCCACAAAAGCTATTTCAAAATAAAGCATCAAGTTTCAAATTAAGGTAGAATTCAATGTTCTTGGATCGTAATTGCACAACTTACAAGAATTTTTCGAAAGTATCTAAGTCTCTTGGGCCCGTTCCCAAATGGGTTCCAAAGATTGCTTCAAAGTAAGTTGATGTCAAATGGCTTATACACACTTCAATGTATAACCCGCTCCAAAACCGTTTTTATAATTTCATTTTCTCTAACCAAAGTGTTTCCTTTATTCCAAACCAATATCACTATATTTCAACCGATTATGCATTATGAACATGGTTCTCACATTCATCATGAGGGGGAGAGATAGAGATAAAATGGTTGAGAGTTTTAAAACAACTTCGATGTAACAACCCTCAATTTCCAATTAGGACAACCTACTTAGATTTATCTAGGTATCTATCCCTAGAGGTTTATTAAGAGAATTTACCTTCTAGACATTAAGGCATGGTGATAACTGCCCTCTAGTTCAATAGAATGCCAAAAGGTAGCTAGTTGCCTTAGAAATGCCATAAACAATATCTATAATTATCCAAGATAATCTCCAAGTGAACACATAAAGCCCCTAAATTAGCAACCTAAAGCTATTAATTTGTTCTAAATTAAGATTAATAAAATACCATTGAACAAAATTTTACTGTTGATCAATCAAGCTATATAAATAAAAATGTAAGACTCACAAGTTGAGACAACAACCAAGAATCCTTATGAAGATCCAACAATTTAATCATCAAGCAAATTAAAGTGTATATAAACACAAAAATATAATGATCATCTCAAAAATGTACTTATAAACTATCATGTACATAAAAGTAAAGCTAAATAATGATAAGTGTATATATATATATATATATATATATATATATATATATATATATATATATATATATATATATATATATATATATATATATATATATATATATATATATATATATATATATATATATATATATATATATATATATATATATATATATATATATATATATATATATATATATATATATATATATATATATATATATATATATATATATATATATATATATATATATATATATATATATATATATATATATATATATATATATATATATATATATATATATATATATATATATATATATATATATATATATATATATATATATATATATATATATATATATATATATATATATATATATATATATATATATATATATATATATATATATATATATATATATATATATAAATATATATTAATATATATATATATATATATATTATATATATATTATATATATATATATATATATATCTTTTATCATACATATATACTATATATATATATATATATAATAAAATTAGGACACAAAAACCCTACAAATACATACATATACATACGGTATATATATATACACTAAACACATAATTTTGTCTTAAAACACTAGTATTTTGTAACTAAAACACTCATGCATGCATCCAATACTACATACAACATACAACAAACAAAATCAAACACCTACTATCTATTTTAAACTCTAATTTCGGCCTCCCATGCTCACTAAAAACCGAGCAAGCACATGGGGGTGTAGAAGCATGCTTAACTTTATGCTCTCCAAGGCATAAACCTCCAAAAAAAAACATGTAACCTCCCATACCTTTAGTCAATACTCATTCTTCCAACACATGCACACACTTATTCTCTCCTAAAACAATCTTCTTCTCCACCTTTTCTCTTAAATAATCGCTCCAAGAAGGCAAGAGAAAGGTAAACAAAAATCATATCTAAACTATACTAATAATAAAGGGTTTGTTAAGGATTAAACAAGGGTTGTTTCAAGTTAAGGTTAAGGGTTGTTTCAAGTTAAGGTTAAGGGTTGTTTCAAGCTTGGATTAAGGGTTATTTGGAGCATCAAAGCCACGAAAATCTGCACATTCTCTTCTCCCTCTCTTCATCATTTTCGGTTCATACATCACCCAAAATGGGTATTAAATCTTAACTAAATCAACTATAATAATAAGGGTTCAAGCTAGGTCATTCAAGGGTGTGTCAAAGCAAGTTAGGGAGCTCATTTTTGTGTCATATGGTCGTGGGTTTGGCTGCCAAAACAGCCCCCATTTCGAGTCATCAAGGGTATAAAACATCATCTCTTTGTTTAATCTATCATGTTTTTATATGTACTAAAAGATCTTTATCAAAAACCATATTTCTCTTTGATTTTTCTTCTTGAAATACACTTAATGAGGGCATGTTGATAGAATCTTTCCTTTCATGCCATTGCATGTCAAGATCTAGGGGAAAGATTCAACAATTTAATCATCAAGCAAATTAAAGTGTATATAAACACAAAAATATAATGATCATCTCAAAAATGTACTTATAAACTATCATGTACATAAAAGTAAAGCTAAATAATGATAAGTGTAACTATGTACTTAAAACAAATGCAAGCTTATAAATAATGAGGTAAGTAATAAAATTAGGACACAAAAACCCTACAAATACATACATATACATACGGTATATATACATACACTAAACACATAATTTTGTCTTAAAACACTAGTATTTTGTAACTAAAACACTCATGCATGCATCCAATACTACATACAACAACAAATATAACCAATAACTAATATAACCAATAACTAAATATAAGCCAATAACTAAATTAAGCCAATAACTAAATTAAGCCAATAACTAAATTAAGCCAATAACTAAATTAAGCCAATAACTAAATTAAGCCAATAACTAAATTAAGCCAATAACTAAATTAAGCCAATAACTAAATTAAGCCAATAACTAAATTAAGCCAATAACTAAATTAAGCCAATAACTAAATTAAGCCAATAACTAAATATAAGCCAATAACTAAATATAAGCCAATAACTAAATTAAGCCAATAACTAAATTAAGCCAATAACTAAATTAAGCCAATAACTAAATTAAGCCAATAACTAAATATAAGCCAATAACTAAATTAAGCCAATAACTAAATATAAGCCAATAACTAAATTAAGCCAATAACTAAATTAAGCCAATAACTAAATTAAGCCAATAACTAAATTAAGCCAATAACTAAATATAAGCCCAATAACTAAATTAAGCCAATAACTAAATATAAGCCAATAACTAAATTAAGCCAATAACTAAATTAAGCCAATAACTAAATTAAGCCAATAACTAAATTAAGCCAATAACTAAATATAAGCCAATAACTAAATTAAGCCAATAACTAAATTAAGCCAATAACTAAATTAAGCCAATAACTAAATTAAGCCAATAACTAAATTAAGCCAATAACTAAATTAAGCCAATAACTAAATTAAGCCAATAACTAAATTAAGCCAATAACTAAATTAAGCCAATAACTAAATTAAGCCAATAACTAAATTAAGCCAATAACTAAATTAAGCCAATAACTAAATTAAGCCAATAACTAAATTAAGCCAATAACTAAATTAAGCCAATAACTAAATTAAGCCAATAACTAAATTAAGCCAATAACTAAATTAAGCCAATAACTAAATTAAGCCAATAACTAAATTAAGCCAATAACTAAATTAAGCCAATAACTAAATATAAGCCAATAACTAAATTAAGCCAATAACTAAATTAAGCCAATAACTAAATTAAGCCAATAACTAAATTAAGCCAATAACTAAATTAAGCCAATAACTAAATTAAGCCAATAACTAAATATAAGCCAATAACTAAATTAAGCCAATAACTAAATATAAGCCAATAACTAAATTAAGCCAATAACTAAATTAAGCCAATAACTAAATATAAGCCAATAACTAAATTAAGCCAATAACTAAATTAAGCCAATAACTAAATTAAGCCAATAACTAAATTAAGCCAATAACTAAATTAAGCCAATAACTAAATATAAGCCAATAACTAAATTAAGCCAATAACTAAATTAAGCCAATAACTAAATTAAGCCAATAACTAAATTAAGCCAATAACTAAATTAAGCCAATAACTAAATTAAGCCAATAACTAAATATAAGCCAATAACTAAATTAAGCCAATAACTAAATTAAGCCAATAACTAAATTAAGCCAATAACTAAATTAAGCCAATAACTAAATTAAGCCAATAACTAAATATAAGCCAATAACTAAATTAAGCCAATAACTAAATTAAGCCAATAACTAAATTAAGCCAATAACTAAATTAAGCCAATAACTAAATTAAGCCAATAACTAAATTAAGCCAATAACTAAATATAAGCCAATAACTAAATTAAGCCAATAACTAAATTAAGCCAATAACTAAATTAAGCCAATAACTAAATTAAGCCAATAACTAAATTAAGCCAATAACTAAATATAAGCCCAATAACTAAATTAAGCCAATAACTAAATATAAGCCAATAACTAAATTAAGCCAATAACTAAATTAAGCCAATAACTAAATTAAGCCAATAACTAAATTAAGCCAATAACTAAATATAAGCCAATAACTAAATTAAGCCAATAACTAAATTAAGCCAATAACTAAATTAAGCCAATAACTAAATTAAGCCAATAACTAAATTAAGCCAATAACTAAATTAAGCCAATAACTAAATATAAGCCAATAACTAAATTAAGCCAATAACTAAATTAAGCCAATAACTAAATTAAGCCAATAACTAAATTAAGCCAATAACTAAATTAAGCCAATAACTAAATTAAGCCAATAACTAAATTAAGCCAATAACTAAATTAAGCCAATAACTAAATATAAGCCAATAACTAAATTAAGCCAATAACTAAATTAAGCCAATAACTAAATTAAGCCAATAACTAAATTAAGCCAATAACTAAATTAAGCCAATAACTAAATTAAGCCAATAACTAAATATAAGCCAATAACTAAATTAAGCCAATAACTAAATTAAGCCAATAACTAAATTAAGCCAATAACTAAATATAAGCCAATAACTAAATTAAGCCAATAACTAAATTAAGCCAATAACTAAATTAAGCCAATAACTAAATTAAGCCAATAACTAAATTAAGCCAATAACTAAATATAAGCCAATAACTAAATTAAGCCAATAACTAAATATAAGCCAATAACTAAATTAAGCCAATAACTAAATTAAGCCAATAACTAAATTAAGCCAATAACTAAATTAAGCCAATAACTAAATATAAGCCAATAACTAAATTAAGCCAATAACTAAATTAAGCCAATAACTAAATTAAGCCAATAACTAAATATAAGCCAATAACTAAATTAAGCCAATAACTAAATTAAGCCAATAACTAAATATAAGCCAATAACTAAATTAAGCCAATAACTAAATTAAGCCAATAACTAAATATAAGCCAATAACTAAATTAAGCCAATAACTAAATTAAGCCAATAACTAAATATAAGCCAATAACTAAATTAAGCCAATAACTAAATTAAGCCAATAACTAAATATAAGCCAATAACTAAATTAAGCCAATAACTAAATTAAGCCAATAACTAAATTAAGCCAATAACTAAATATAAGCCAATAACTAAATTAAGCCAATAACTAAATATAAGCCAATAACTAAATATAAGCCAATAACTAAATTAAGCCAATAACTAAATTAAGCCAATAACTAAATTAAGCCAATAACTAAATATAAGCCCAATAACTAAATTAAGCCAATAACTAAATTAAGCCAATAACTAAATTAAGCCAATAACTAAATTAAGCCAATAACTAAATTAAGCCAATAACTAAATATAAGCCCAATAACTAAATTAAGCCAATAACTAAATATAAGCCAATAACTAAATTAAGCCAATAACTAAATTAAGCCAATAACTAAATTAAGCCAATAACTAAATTAAGCCAATAACTAAATATAAGCCAATAACTAAATTAAGCCAATAACTAAATTAAGCCAATAACTAAATATAAGCCAATAACTAAATTAAGCCAATAACTAAATTAAGCCAATAACTAAATTAAGCCAATAACTAAATTAAGCCAATAACTAAATTAAGCCAATAACTAAATATAAGCCAATAACTAAATTAAGCCAATAACTAAATTAAGCCAATAACTAAATTAAGCCAATAACTAAATATAACCCAACTAAGTTAAGCCAAATAACTAAAATAAGTCCAATAACTAAATTAAGCCAATAACTAAATTAAGCCCAATAACTAAATTAAGCCCAATAACTAAATTAAGCCAATAACTAAATTAAGCCCAATAACTAAATTAAGCCAATCACTAAATATAACCCAACTAAGTTAAGCCAAATAACTAAAATAAGTCCAATAACTAAATTAAGCCAATAACTAAATTAAGCCCAATAACTAAATTAAGCCCAAGTCACTTAAAAGACCATTACACTTTGGCCCAATTGGTAATGGCCCATAATACTTAAACAAATTTCATGAACCCGAATAATCATAGAACATTGAGGAATATGCGAGTAAAAGATAAATGTAATCAAAGTAACACAAAAGATAACTAAGCGGAATGGATATAAGTAATTACGTCAACCAAACTATAAATTGATATCACAAATGCTAATTCGTGCTAAATCGGTTACACATCAAACGATGAATAACGATAATATAACTTAATATAAGCCAATAACTAAAATAAGCCAATAACTAAATTAAGCCAATAACTAAATTAAGCCCAATAACTAAGTTAAGCCAAATAACTAAAATAAGTCCAATAACTAAATTAAGCCAATAACTAAATTAAGCCCAATAACTAAATTAAGCCCAATAACTAAATTAAGCCAATAACTAAATTAAGCCCAATAACTAAATTAAGCCAATAACTAAATTAAGCCCAATAACTAAATTAAGCCAATCAACTAAATAAGCCAATAACTAAATTAAGCCAATAACTAAATTAAGCCAATAACTAAATTAAGCCAATAACTAAATATAAGCCAATAACTAAATTAAGCCAATAACTAAATTAAGCCAATAACTAAATTAAGCCAATAACTAAATTAAGCCAATAACTAAATTAAGCCAATAACTAAATTAAGCCAATAACTAAATTAAGCCAATAACTAAATTAAGCCAATAACTAAATTAAGCCAATAACTAAATTAAGCCAATAACTAAATTAAGCCAATAACTAAAATAAGTCCAATAACTAAATTAAGCCAATAACTAAATTAAGCCCAATAACTAAATTAAGCCAATAACTAAATTAAGCCCAATAACTAAATTAAGCCAATCAACTAAATAAGCCAATAACTAAATTAAGCCAATAACTAAATTAAGCCAATAACTAAATTAAGCCAATAACTAAATTAAGCCAATAACTAAATTAAGCCAATAACTAAATTAAGCCAATAACTAAATTAAGCCAATAACTAAAATAAGTCCAATAACTAAATTAAGCCAATAACTAAATTAAGCCCAATAACTAAATTAAGCCCAATAACTAAATTAAGCCCAATAACTAAATTAAGCCAACTAAATTAAGCCAATAACTAAAATAAGTCCAATAACTAAATTAAGCCAATAACTAAATTAAGCCCAATAACTAAATTAAGCCAATAACTAAATTAAGCCCAATAACTAAATTAAGCCAATAACTAAATAAGCCAATAACTAAATTAAGCCAATAACTAAATATAAGCCAATAACTAAATTAAGCCAATAACTAAATTAAGCCAATAACTAAATTAAGCCAATAACTAAAATAAGTCCAATAACTAAATTAAGCCAATAACTAAATTAAGCCCAATAACTAAATTAAGCCCAATACTAAATTAAGCCCAATAACTAAATTAAGCCAATAACTAAATTAAGCCCAATAACTAAATTAAGCCAATAACTAAATAAGCCAATAACTAAATTAAGCCAATAACTAAATATAAGCCAATAACTAAATTAAGCCAATAACTAAATTAAGCCAATAACTAAATTAAGCCAATAACTAAATTAAGCCAATAACTAAATTAAGCCAATAACTAAATTAAGCCAATAACTAAATTAAGCCAATAACTAAATTAAGCCAATAACTAAATTAAGCCAATAACTAAATTAAGCCAATAACTAAATTAAGCCAATAACTAAATTAAGCCAATAACTAAATTAAGCCAATAACTAAATTAAGCCAATAACTAAATTAAGCCAATAACTAAATTAAGCCAATAACTAAATTAAGCCAATAACTAAATTAAGCCAATAACTAAATTAAGCCAATAACTAAATTAAGCCAATAACTAAAATAAGTCCAATAACTAAATTAAGCCAATAACTAAATTAAGCCCAATAACTAAATTAAGCCCAATAACTAAATTAAGCCCAATAACTAAATTAAGCCAATCAACTAATAAGCCAATAACTAAATATAAGCCAATAACTAAATTAAGCCAATAACTAAATTAAGCCAATAACTAAATTAAGCCAATAACTAAAATAAGTCCAATAACTAAATTAAGCCAATAACTAAATTAAGCCCAATAACTAAATTAAGCCAATAACTAAATTAAGCCCAATAACTAAATTAAGCCAAGTCACTAAAAAGCCAATAACTAAAATAAGTCCAATAACTAAATTAAGCCAATAACTAAATTAAGCCCAATAACTAAATTAAGCCCAAGTCACTTAAAAGACCATTACACTTTGGCCCAATTGGTAATGGCCCATAATACTTAAACAAATTTCATGAACCCGAATAATCATAGAACATTGAGGAATATGCGAGTAAAAGATAAATGTAATCAAAGTAACACAA
>CM067169.1:5919757-5934757 GCA_034093135.1 Erigeron breviscapus | reverse complement strand
CCTTTGGACTTAGAAGAGATGGATTTGCAATGGCAAATGGCTATGCTAACTCATCGAGCTAAACGGTTCCTATCAAGGACAGGGCAAAAGGTCATAGGTTCCAAGCTTGGCTTTGATAAGTCAAAGATAAAGTGTTACAATTGCGAGGGATTTGGACACTTTGCTAGGGAATGCCAGAGACCTAAGAAGGATGACCGGTCTATTGTGACTCGTCAAAACTTTAATCAAGGTGGAATAGTACATTCATCTTCTAACACCTCAAGACAAAAGTCATATAATGATGGGTCTAGTGAAAGCCAAAGCCTAGTTAATCAAAGTAATTCAAGAGCTTTGGTTATCCAACAACAAGACGGATCTTATGACTGGAGTTTGAAAGTCAATGAAGAAGACAATGCTTATGTCGCAGAGGTTGATTCAGGAAGTAGTACTGTTCATTTGGACGAAACATCTTTGCAAGAATCAACAAACCCTACTCATGAGAATGTTCCTTTCACCTCATCTGAGAGATCTTCCTCAAATGTGGAAATATCAAGTATAAAAGATGGTGATACTTGTTCAAAGGGGGTTGCTTCAAAGGCTGATAGCATAAAGATTCCAGAAAACTTAGGAGTAAAAGACCTAGTTACCTTTATGATAGACTTACATGCACCTGAGCAGCGAATAGATTTCTCTTTGCATTCGTTAATTGATGTGTGTAAAGATAATTATAAAATATCTCAAACTGCATGTGAGTTATAGCTAAGGGTTAATGATTTACAAAAGAAGGTTGATGAGGATCAAGAAGAAAAATCTCTCTTGAGACAGCAAGTGAACATCTTGACTAGAAGAGAAAAGGATCTCTCTGACAAGATTAAACTTAATAAATGATTGCTTAAGAAATGAGTTGAGGGAAATCACTATTAGAAAACAATTGGGACAAGAGAATCATGAGAAACTGAGTGGTGAATACGCTTCTCTACAAAAGGAGTTGTTATCTGCCCTATTGAGAGATTACAAACTTACAATCCCGGATTGACAAAATGAGAGATATTCGAATTATGACAAGTCATGCATATGAAAGTATTAAAAATGGAAAGTGTCATAATGATCTAGAATTCTCAAATAAAAGGAATCTTAACATTGAGATCCCTCCTCCTATCAATCACATCTATGATCCTATTGTTAAAGTGAATGATGATGATGATGACAAAAAGATCTGTTCTGACGATCTCAAAGAACAACATAAGAAGCCAGAATCTTCTAATCAAACCAAATATATGTATAATAAGGGGTCACTCACTCACTACACACTAAAAGGAAGTGGGAAAGTGTTTACTGAAAAGAAGTATTCCTTGGAAAGTATTGAACCAAATTTAATTGATAAAGTTTGGGAAGTTGATGTAGTTGATTTTGAGCAACAGAATAGACATGTCAGAAATTTGAGTCCAAGTAGATGGTCATCAACGAAAACCATTAGACGTCCTCACTTTGTAAAATCAGGAAGAGATCCTACTGCTCAGTCAGAAGTTGCTCCCGAACAATCTGCTAAATTGAAGTTACAAGAGATAGCATCAAAAGCTCAAAATTCACACACCTTGTCTGATCAGGATATGCACTCATCTTACCACACAAAGGATAAAAGAAAGAAATTGAAAAATCCTGATAAGATCTCTTGCTTCATTTGCAGAGAAAAGGGACATGTGGCAAGTTTGTGTCCAAAAAGGGGTAAATCCAGCAAATCAAGGCAGTCTAATGACTCAGGTGACAGAGATGTTGAAGATATGGATGTTCAGTTAAGAAAGAACAAGGGTAAACAGGTTGAAGATAGGTCAACTAGTGTTTCACCTAAAAGACTTTCTCAAAGGAACTCACCAGCACAGAGTGGTTCGCCTAGAGATAATCGAATTAGTGCTTCAAATCCAACCTTATGAGGAATTATAAGAAGAAATACTATGAAGATTATGTCTCTAGAAATCCCTCAAGTTATGTTGCTAAGGAACATGGAAAACCAAGAAGTGTTTCTCCTAAGAAACCTTCAAATGGTGATCATGCTTGAAGCAAAATACCTAAGAGGAATTCCACTCCAAAACGAGGAGTTTTTAATTGTGTTGGTGAAGATGATACATGTTTTTATGATCGCTTCACAGGAACGGTAAAGACTGGTCATTCCTCAATGTTTCAGAAGCATAGTCCTTGGAGAAAGATTGAGTTATCTCCTGAGAGGATGCCAAGAAACAAGAGACAAACTTCAAAATCCAGAACTCCAACTAAGAATGATGGATATTGGACAAATGTCTCTGTGAAAGATAAAGATGGTAAATTCAAGTCTACAGAGGCTTGGGTACCGTTTCGCAACTAAGCGCTTATCTTTCGTGCGGAGGACACGGTTAAGGAAGACCATGTATTTTCGGTGATCGGTGACTGAGTCCTAGGCACATTTACTTTAGATAACATAGTGGGTTATCGTACTTATATAGTATTTTCTTCTTTTTAATCACTGTGCTAGTCCTATGTATGTTATTTATAGTTTGTTTATAAAGGAACGTATTTGGGAAAATTGAATATGTGTAAAGTGTTACTTTATATTATGTTTGTTAATAAATCATTTAAGATAACATGATTATTCATATAATGGTTGTTATCATATGATGAATGAGCAAAGTTGATTTATTTTACACTAAGGTCCTTGACAGATCATATCTCAGTTTGCTAGTCCAGTTGACTGGAATGAGAAACCCTATTTAGGGTAACTAGTTTCTAGGGGGAGTTAGCTGTGTTCTGTGTGAACACTGAATGAATGTGTATAATGATAAGGGTATAGTGTATGTAAAGACAAATTTGAGTGTGTTTAGTACACCTCAAATTAGGTCTTTCATGTAAATTGCACGAAAGATTAAGTGAAATACTTAAGGTTTCAGTCAAAATAGGTCAAACGGAGTCACTAAGTTGACGTATTTGACAGATATTTTGATTTGCACTTTATCTCAAATAATTGAGTCAAAGATACTTAATGTGTGAGATAACAGGATAAAGGCTTTGAGTCTAATCTTAATTGGGAGACTCAGCCATTGTTTATCAGTTATATATCTGTTTAAGTATTCGCAATTGCTCAGAAATTGCGACCTCGCATATACAAGCAGCATCAGTTCTAGCCCACACACAGTAGAGGAGTTCTTATGCGTTTCAACTTGTTTAATCAGAAGACTTTAATCACAGAGTTGAAGAAGGTTATCTGAAGAAATATAGGGTAAGTTCCCAACAGAAGACTCTAATGTTGTTGTAAAAAAATAAGCGTTTTTTGGCGGGAAAAATATTTTTTGCCCAGGGTCTTAAAATGGGATGAATCATGAAGATTTGAAATTTGGTAGCGTTCGAAAAATTTTAGGTCAAGTTTCATCCGTTGTCGACGCGGATTTGGCGAAAAATTTTAGGAATCATCAAAATTTTCTTATGATCATGTTATCCAAAGTTTACATGGAATTCAAAGTTTCATGAGAACATATTTTGGCGGCAAAAATTTGGAGGGAAATCAGAAGTACCTTCTATACCCTATCTTGGCGTAAGAAGACCTCATCAGATTTACAGAAAGGAGATAGTAGTCATCTGACAATTACAGCAGTCGAAGGTGTTTTGGGTATTAGGGTTTCGAATTCAAGAGAATTAAAGGTTTCAGCATCGTTTGCGACCTCGCGGGCTCGTATTACCTCATTCAGCTCGATTTACGACCTGGATAGCTAATTACGACCTCGCTAGCTCAACTGCGACCTCGTATCTCGTTTGCGACCTCGTGAGCTCTTTAAGACCTCACCAGTTCAATTACGACCTCGAGTTGTAATTTGCGACCTCATTTTTCTCACGACCTCGTTTAAATTTGCGACCTCGTTTATTTTGAATAGTTCGTATAATTTGCTAGCTCGGAGAAAATGATGTCTCAGTTACCCGCAAACTATCAAGCTTTGCTGAATCAATTAATTCTGATGGATCATGTAACCGGAAAGGCCAATTCACCGCCCAAATTGATAAGCCTAGATATATATTTCAATTGAAAGGGCTTATGGGATGCACTCAAGGAGCATTGTGAAGGTGACGAAGATCTCAAGGAGAGGAGAAAGGACTTGTTGAAGAAACAGTACTATGTTTTTACAAGTTTCAAGGATGAATCTCTTGATGAGACACTAGTTCGTTACAGTCATTTTCTAGTTGAGTTGGCATATTTTGGGTACAATCTTGATTCAGATGAAGTGATCGAGAAGTTGTTGGATTCTCTTCCAGCTAGGTGGGAAGGGTTTCTTACTTTACTCCAACAAAATCCCGAATTCAATACTTGGAATCTGGATCAGATCATTCGAAAGCTGAGAGGTCAGGATATGAAAAAGAAGTCAAAGAAGCGGGCTGCAGTGATTTTGTTCAGCGTCCCGAACTTTATCATAGCAAGCCTAGTATTGCTTCTGGGAAATCTCCAAGTGGAGGGATTACTGCCTTCTACAGTGGAGAGGATGACAACATGAAGATGTCAATGGATTTTGACAACAACTTGATGTATGTAACTTCTCCGGAATCAGCCATGATAGTGCATAAGGAGGTTCAGAGTAGTAGTTCTCCAAGCTCGGGTTACACAGGGATGCCGATGAGCATAAGATCTGTTGAGGGACATTTGGGCATGCTTGCTTCCTTTGTGTCTGATCATGAGAAGTTGATTGGAGGAAAACTAACTGATCCTGATTTGGTTAGGGAGGATTACAAGCAAGTTGATCCTAATGATTTGGAAGAAAAAGGATCTGAACTGGCAATGCTAACCTTGAGAGTTCAGCGTTTCACAGATAGAACCGGAAGGAAGGTTGTGAATGGCAAAGTGAGGTTTGATAAAAACAAGGTGAAGTGTTTTAACTGTGATGGTTTTGGACATTTTGCTAGAGAGTGTCAGAGACCAAGACGGGATAACAATTCAGCTACAGGCCGTTAAAACTTCAATCAGAATGGTTCTATAGTGAGTCAGAATTCAGGACATCAATATGCTAATACTGGGAACCGAAGCTCAGGAGATACAGATAACTCAAGAGCTTTAGTTGTTCAAACTGATGGTACTTATCATTGGGGTTCGACTAGTGCCGATGATCAGAATCATGCATTCATGGCAATAATTCACGACCTTGATGAAGAAATGAACGATCTTGCTGATAATTCATTTGATCCTGTGGTGTGTGCCAACATAAATGTTCATGATAGTGTTCATCAGAGGGTAGAATAGGAACCTGAATCATCAGAACCAGTAAGAGCCGAAATCGAAGATGTTGCTGAAGCTAAGACGAGCATTATGGCACATCTTGAGATTGTTGAACATAAGGAACTACTAAGGAGAACTAAAGGGTTATGGTTCATCGATAGTGGATGTTCAAGACATATGACAGGCACATTATGGAGGACAAGGGATTATTAAAAAGAGTTTACTTCTGTTAAAGGATCCTATGTCTGTTTTGTAAATTTATTTTGTAATAAACAAAGTACTATAGAAGATCATGTTTAGATGATTATCTATAGTACATATTCTCATATTTTATGCTTTGTTATTATGTTATTGGCCATGATATATATGTCAATTCCAGAAGACCACTAGTTGGTTCACAGGGATGAAAAAATTGGTGCTCTTGAGGAAGTAGACATCAGTGGATGTTTATCTTAGGGGAGAGATCGGATTACATAACAGCAAGTGAATACTCATTCACCGGCTCTGGTTATCACGGTTAGATTTTCCTTTGTATTCTCATAAAGATAGATAGTAAATCCACTATATCCATTACCAATAATCCTGTTAAGCACAGTAGGACTAAGCACATAGACATGAGGTTTCATTTTATACGTAGTTGTGCTGAAAAAAAATTAATTGTCCTAGAAAAAGTGCCGAGTTATTTAATTTAGCTGATCTGTTCACTAAGGCTTTCGACCGAACTCATTTCGAGTTGTTAGTCCAATTGATTGGAATGAGAAATCTATAGTGACAGTGTCTCTCAAAAGGAACTTTGTAAAATGTGTATGTGTTTTGTGTCGTTATGTATGTGTGTCATATAGTGTCAGAAAAACAAAATAAAAATGAAAAAAAAAAAAAAAAAAAATAAATAAAAAAAAAAAAAAAAAAAAAAAAAAAAAAAAAAAAAAAAAAAAAAAAAAAAAAAAAAAAAAAAAAAAAAAAAAAAAAAAAAAAAAAAAAAAAAAAAAAAAAAAAAAAAAAAAAAAAAAAAAAAAAAAAAAAAAAAAAAAAAAAAAAAAAAAAAAAAAAAAAAAAAAAAAAAAAAAAAAAAAAAAAAAAAAAAAAAAAAAAAAAAAAAAAAAAAAAAAAAAAAAAAAAAAAAAAAAAAAAAAAAAAAAAAAAAAAAAAAAAAAAAAAAAAAAAAAAAAAAAAAAAAAAAAAAAAAAAAAAAAAAAAAAAAAAAAAAAAAAAAAAAAAAAAAAAAAAAAAAAAAAAAAAAAAAAAAAAAAAAAAAAAAAAAAAAAAAAAAAAAAAAAAAAAAAAAAAAAAAAAAAAAAAAAAAAAAAAAAAAAAAAAAAAAAAAAAAAAAAAAAAAAAAAAAAAAAAAAAAAAAAAAAAAAAAAAAAAAAAAAAAAAAAAAAAAAAAAAAAAAAAAAAAAAAAAAAAAAAAAAAAAAAAAAAAAAAAAAAAAAAAAAAAAAAAAAAAAAAAAAAAAAAAAAAAAAAAAAAAAAAAAAAAAAAAAAAAAAAAAAAAAAAAAAAAAAAAAAAAAAAAAAAAAAAAAAAAAAAAAAAAAAAAAAAAAAAAAAAAAAAAAAAAAAAAAAAAAAAAAAAAAAAAGTTGTGCTGAAAAAAAATTAATTGTCCTAGAAAAAGTGCCGAGTTATTTAATTTAGCTGATCTGTTCACTAAGGCTTTCGACCGAACTCATTTCGAGTTGTTAGTCCAATTGATTGGAATGAGAAATCTATAGTGACAGTGTCTCTCAAAAGGAACTTTGTAAAATGTGTATGTGTTTTGTGTCGTTATGTATGTGTGTCATATAGTGTCAGAAAAACAAAATAAAAATCAGAAAAATCAGAAAAGAAAAAGAAAATAATAAATAGAGTAAGGTCACTGCGTCAAGGCGATTAGACGTAACGATACTTTAGCTTTTAAGCCTGCTTAATTGTACTTTAAATTGCTTTGTTCATTGAAACCATTATATGATGTATCGATAGGCACAAAGTACCAATGTTTCCTTATAATCTGAACTTAAATATATACAATGTTCTTATGGGAAACATATTCAGATATATGGTTGAGAATGCCTGCTTTTCAAATGATTAGATCTGGTCCTTAAATCTTACGAAAGATCTAGCATTGTAATTATGTATATTTGGTTTTTATATAGAAGGTCTCGGGTACATACATGTGTATGTATTGCTTTTCGGATGTATATTTGTGACAAGATATGCAAATATCTAATAAATCTTTTGAAAATTATGGAGCTAATGTGGCCTTTGAGATTCGGACAAGTAAGTCCTTGGGGTGTCTTTGTATACCTAGCCTACCTAAAGCTTCCAACTTCGGATAGGTTGTCAGAAAGTTCGCTACACGGGTCTCATCGAAAGTCACGGGTTTCCATAAGCGCTTTAAATGATGTCACAAATATGCAAGTACTTAGCATTATGCAATGTTGGGTATATTTCCGTACGTGAGTCAAGTTATGTCGCTTTGCGTGTGAGGAATCACCGACCTGTCACCGCTGACTTGATTCTTAAAGGCCGTCTCACTGTAGTTACCAAATGTCTTAATCTTAGTGCTTGTGTCGATTGTGAGAGTATATCTGAATGTGGGTCACTTAAGTTCGCAAACTTGATTAAGTGGCATATTAGGCTACTCGGGTTACATGGTGACTGTCCTTGGCCAGGGTATGTCGAAAGTGTCACAAACCAAAGGGAAACTGGAAGTACCGAGTATTTAAGAGGACAAACATATTGGTAATCGTTTTTGTATCACTGTTCATAACTAATAATAAGAGAATTATTTCTCGCTTGTAGGCTTATGTAACATGTTAATCTGATCTAATCAGCAGTAACTTTAGCTCTTGTAACTATGTTATTCGTTTATATTCAGTGTGTGTGTGTGTGTTATGTTTTTCGTATTGTGTTGTTGTAAAAATAAAAGTTCCTATTGCACGAGAGACAGAGTCTACCAAAACCGAAACCGAAACCGAATCATTATTAGATTTTTTAATATAGCTGATGTGATTTATATATTATGATATTTTTAAACAAATTGTAATCTTAACATCCAATTTTATTCAATTGCCCGCATAATATGCATGTTGATTAGCTAGTAAATATATAAAGTTTGATTGATTACGATGAATATTAGTAAAACTACAAGCCTGAGTCATTACGTAAGTTTTAAATTTTAAATAATTCTAATACAAACGTATTTAAGTAGTATTTTAAATAATCTTAATACAATTGCCCGCGCGTTGCGACGGCTAAAAGGTGAGGACAATATAAGAAGGGGGGGTGGGGGTGGAGAAGGAGGGCGGCGGCGGAGGATGATAGAAGGTCGATGAGAGCGTGTAATGATTAGAGTATATAAGAGTTTTATGTTTAAATGGGTATAAGGGGTTTTATGAAAATAATGAAAAAAATTATTAATTTGTAAAAATAATAAAAGCCAATAGATTTTACCAATATATCGTTAGCTCATTTAATGGATTTTCGTTAAGAAATTGACATAATAAAATAAGAATTAAAAAAATTTAATAAATTGTATCCTTCGTGAGAGTAGGAAACGGTATAGCCAATTCATGTTGTTCACAAACTCACTTCAACACAGGAGAGAGAGAAACAATCTATTTGACAGAGAGCGTTACGAATATTTCGATTTTTTTACATTCTTTCGAACACATTACAATGTTGTTGCACCACCTCATATATCATGGGTTTGTTTGCAAGAAAAGCCAACCGAAATCCGACATCTATACCTCTTTTCGGTTGAGAGTCGTTGGCTCTCTCTCTGGTTGAGAGCCGTTAGAGGCTTTCCCAGAGAGGAGAGGAGAAGATGAGGATTCCGGTTAAGGCTTCCACTCCTGTGGATCTAACCCTATTTTTCACCCGGGCCGGAGGTCCCTTCCACTTCGGTGGATCTGGAAGAAGCCTCTCTACCTTTGAGTAGGGGTAAGGTCTGTCTACATCATACCTCCCCATAGCCCGATTTATGTCGGGATTGGGTACCTTGTTGTTGTTGTTGTTGTATACCTCTTTTCGGTGTTCTTCTCGTGGTTCTCCTCCTCACCGCCATCTTCCTTGTCGTGGTACATACCATTTCGTATACTAATTATGTTCATTTTATTTGTCTAGAAAGCAAAATGTATCTAAAATCTTGTGTTTTGATACATAAGATGTTGTTTTAAGAATTTTTATTTTTATTTTTATGTAAACAGGTTGATAATTTGGCAACGCAGACCAAAACGATAATTGGATACAATTTGAAACCGACGCCTTGGCATGAATTTCCTGCCAAGAAATTTAATAATGAAACAAAGATTGCTCGAGCTTCCAAGATTATACAATGCTCTTATTTTTCATGTGGGATGAGATATAGAAATGATAAGCTTTTGTATACCGATAATAATGCAGAAACGTGTCCTAGTTTTTTTAGATGGATACATCATGATCTTGAGCCATGGGCTAAAACCGGCATTTCTTTTGCTCATTTGATGGAAGTCAAGAAGTTTGCTTCGTTTCGTGTTGTGATTATCGGGGGGAAGTTGTATGTTGATTATTATTATGATTGTGTGCAGAGTCGCGCCATGTTTACTATTTGGGGTTTTTTGCAGCTTCTTAAGAGGTATCCTGGTAGAATCCCGGATGTGGATTTGATGTTTGATTGTATGGATAAGCCTCTTATTGAGAAGAACGAGTCAGCTACACCTATGCCTATTTTTCGATATTGTACAACGCCTAATCATTATGACATTCCGTTTCCTGACTGGTCTTTTTGGAGCTGGTAAGAATCTTTAGCAACTTCACTCTTTGAGACACCAAAGATTGGTAGATTTACCACATTATACAGATTATTTAGCATACTGAACAAGTGTTTAATGTATAGTTATGGTAAATCTATCAATTTTTCGGGTACAAATATCACTACCCTAAAATATTGCTATAGGAAAACTGATTTTTGAGATAAATGTAAGTCATGTACCTATTTCAGGCCAGAAGTTAACATAGGACCATGGGAAGAAGAATTTCAAAGCATTAAAGAAGGTTCACAACAGCAAAGTTGGAGAAAGAAGTATCCATATGCATATTGGAAAGGGAACCCAGATGTCGTTTCTCCAATTAGAGAAACATTGCTTCAATGTAATGATACGAAGCAATGGGGAGCACTTATCATGCGTCAGGTACCTTTTTTTTAGCTTGACGATAAAATGTTTGATGATTTCTATAGAGATTATGCATTCTTTTCTCATTTGAAATTGTTGCTTTGCAGAACTCGACACAGGAAGTATTGGATGGGTTTAAGCAATCAAAACTATCTAGCCAATGCAATCATAGGTAAGAGAATAATATTAGCCTAATATGGTATGAATGATTTGTTCTTTACATTGTCTTATACTCTTTCAAGTTTCACAGTGCCCAAATCTTACAGAAAGTTAAATGTTACCCAAACAAGCCTAATGTTCTTAATAATGTACGTTCCTTTTGTTAGCGGTTACAAAAAGTCACAGGTGGTTAGGCAAAATTTGCATTAGTAAAGTTTTATGATGCAGTGGTTTACACCTTTTCTTAACCTGTCTCGTGTATTTGCAGGTATAAAATATACGCCGAGGGGTATGCTTGGTCTGTAAGCTTAAAATACATCCTGTCTTGTGGTTGTGTTCCTCTTATAATCAATCCAAAATATGACGATTTCTTTAGCCGCGGCCTCTTCACGAAGAAGAACTACTTACCAATCTCCCCTGAGAGCATATGTCAATCTATTAAAACTGCAGTTGAGTGGGGAAATGCACATCCATCCGAGGTGAAGTTTCCAGCTCTAGCTCACGTACATTTGTTTCAACTTTTACTAATAGAGGTGACAATTTTCAAACCATTTACTTATGATGAGTCTACTTAGGTTATTTTTTGTCTCTAATGGGTCAAGTGGGTCAAATAAAAGAATTTAGCTAAAAGGGAATGTTTCAAGCAGGTTGAAAGTCGTCTAAATTGTACTTATAATGCATAAAACTGCTGAGACCATTTTTGTTCAGAAAAGTCAGATTATAATTGTAATACTTTTTCAGTTTTTTGTACGCATAATGCTTTTATTACATATAGAAATTGGAAAAAAATTATTTGTTCACAGGTCAATCCTAAAACATGAGTCATTCTAACCGGTATTCGGAAGATGGCCTGCTTTAAATTGAACTTTGTTTGTCCCGTTACTCGACCCACCCATCTTGCTGCTTGCCAGATTCTGTTTCTATTTTTATTTCTGTTGGGTCATTTTTGTTTTCTCTTTCTGCTTTACAGGCAGAGGCGATAGGAAAAGCAGTGCAGGATTTCATGGAGACTTTGAACATGGATAGGATATATGATTACATGTATCACTTGATAGTCGAGTATGCAAAACTACTGGACTTTAAACCAGTTCGACCCGTGTCTGCATTAGAAGAGTGCGTCGACTCCAGTGGCGGATCTAGAACTTAAAATCACGTGTGTCCAAATTAATTGAAGCTATGGACAAGTTAGATAGGTTGGTTAACAATTGGGTCGGGTCGGGTTAACACGGGTCTTAAATTTTTGTTTATAGTTTGTAACTTTTTAAGATATACCTAAAAGTAAAAGATTTGAATGTAGTAAAAAAAATGATAACTATATCTTAAGCATGTTTATATGTTTGTTACGTTATGTGTAAAAAAGTTCTTTATTAAAATAGTGATGATTTAAAAAAAAATATAATTTGATTATAATAATTTAATTTGATTATATCTGTTTAGCTAAGATTACAAACTTAGTATAATAAGTGACCATTTTTGCTGATTATATAACTTTACATTGAAAAGTTATTATCTAAGTGGTAACAAAACTAAAAAACTGACTCTAAATCCATATGTTTTTATTATGTTATCTACTTATCTTTTTCAAAACATCCCACTTTTACTAAATCATGTTTAGTATCCATCACATATTTGGACCATACAAATACTTATGCACATTCTTTCTTCTTTCCTTTTCGTCTTCTTCAGTTCTTCACTTCTCTGCCACTCACAAAACTAAAACCACCTCCATTTCTCACAAACAAAATCTCCATTTTAATGAATTTACCTAGGTCCACAACCTTATTTAACATGTGTCCAGCATACTTTTTACTAAAAAAGTTTCTAAGATAACATAGGTCCATGGACCTAGTTTAGAGGTGAATAGATCCGCCCTTGGTGGACTCTCAGATCAAAACCAAACACATTTTCTGGCAAGATCAAAATCCCCTCCTTGCAAACTTCCCCGGCAGGCTAACAAACAGATTGATAGAATGATAGAAGAGAAAAAGAAAATTATAGATTCTACCCAACTTTTGATGTAATTGAAATCTTAGTATAGTAAACTGTTATTTGAGTTTATAGACTTGTGGCACGTATACAAAATCCGGACTTTTAATTTCTTTTGTGCTCTGTAAGTACATAATATTATAGTTGACCACAATACATCTGCAAGGACCGTTAGGTGTACAGAGAATAGACTTGAGTAATCATAATTACAACACTTTAACTTATTTAGTTTAGTTTCAGTTAAACAAAGTTATAAACATGGCAATCACATGAATGAAACCGAAACCAAAATCAAGTTAAATTATACTATAAAATAAAGGTCTACAAATCATAACACAGTTTTGTTTTACGTACATTTAATTTCAAGCAGAATTCAAGAAAGCATCAAGGTTGATAGCAGACGATCCGCCATCTTTGAATAGACAAATTTCTCCATTTCTCTGTCTCCCATCACCAATTCCACACACCTCTTGATCTCTTTCCCTTCCACCATTTCATCCCCCTCCCTTTTCTTCACCCGAATTCTAGATTTCCACACATCTTCAAACATCTTCCCAATAGTCCCTTGATCACTCGATCGTGGAAAAACCATTGTAGGTACGCCAGCCCCCAATGCCTCTATCGTTGAATTCCACCCACCATGCATCAGAAAACACCCAACTGCTTGGTGGCTCAAAACTACTACTTGAGCACACCAATTCACTATCATCCCGTGTTTTTCCAATTCCTCTATCTTGCTTAATCTTCTTGCTTGCTCACCGTCTCTTATCACCCATAATAACCCGGTTGCAATCTCCTCCATTTGACCCATGGAAAAACTAGCTAATGTTCCAAATGAAACATACACAACCGACGATTTTGGTTTTGTGTTTAACCAATTTATGTAATTTTCCAAAAATCCTTTTCCATCCGACGGAACTAAGGGTCCAATAGGAAGGACCTCAAGCTTCTTTATTGTTCTGATGGACTCAAATTCTAGTTCATCAAATGTGTTAACAAGTACTTTCGGAGATATTTTCAGTACATCAATATCATCTTTTAAAATTTGCAGCATAAAATCTTGTTCATTTGGCTTAGAAGATGGCAAGAAAAATGATGGTAAATCAGCTATTGTTAGAGGTGGCAAACCAGGTAAATTGATTGGATAAGTCGGGTTGTTTTTATTACCCGATATTAAGCCTTCATATCCATTGAAATAGTAATAGTATATATCTAAGACAGTAGCTGGTTGGCACCATAGGAGAGTGGATTTGACACCATGGACATTTGCCACCTTGGCAGCCCAAGGTACGACAATCGTGTAGACCAAGTTGTCAAATGGTTGGCCTTCTGCAGAAGCAGATTTGAGGATTTGTGTAATTGCAGAAGCACCATTTGTTGAAAAATCAGAGAAGTTTTGCTGCCTGGTGGTTGTTTGTTGTACGCCGTTGTCATGGCCATCAGAGAAAGGAGCCAAGATTAGGCCATGAGGGATGGTTTCTTTGTTTAACTGTTGTATGCCGAATATGCTGGTGGAAAAGGTGACCTCGGCTCCCATTATGATGAGGCGGTTTGCTAGGCGGAGAGACGGGTTGATCATGCCTTGGCGGGGGTACGCGACAATCAGGATTTTCCGGTGGCTTGTCATTGCGCCGGAGGGTGGTGGTGGTGATATTTGGGGGAGTGTTTACCACTTGAAAACAATATCAAATGCTGACGTGTGAAAGATGCTTTCAAAAGTCAAAACAAAATACTTTTGGTGCTTATATAGGCCATATTTGAAAGTAGTTGGGTATTCACTTCCAACACTTCTCTGTTTATAATAAGAAAAACAAGTGAATTGAACTAATTGAGATAATAATATAGATCATGTATGAAAGGTTATAATATTTTTAACAAAATAGGTTATGATTTTGCTTAAAAGTGAGCATTTTTAAAGAAAAGTTTTTTTTTTCCATATTCAACAGGTATTCATTTACCCGACCCATTAGACCCGTTTGATCCAAATCCGACCCATTAGACCAGTCTGTTATAAATAATCTGTATCATGTATTCTTATAAGTAATCTAATGAAGTTATAAACCAAGTAACCAACAATCAAATATTAATAATGCTAAGACATATTGTGAACCTGTTTTTGAATTTGATGGTGACTTTATGACAACTACATGCATGGAACCCAAAACCAAACCAAGTTAAATAAGGTCTACAAATGCTAGTATAGTATTGTAACTTCTATAATTGATTTCAAAAATCATTCAAGAAAGCATGAAGGTTAATAACAGACGACCCGCCATCATTGAGAGCTTCTCTGGCCAAATCTTTCCATTTCTCGGCGTTTCTTCTCATTTCTCCATCTCCCATCACCAACTCCACACACCTCTCAATCTCCTTCTCTTCCACAACTCCATCTCCCCCCCTCTTCTTCAGTCTAACTCCGGTTTTCCACACATCTTCAATCAATTTTGCGTTCGTCCCTTGATCCGACCACTGAGGAAAAACCACCTTTGGAACACCATCAACCAAAGCTTCCAACGTTGA
>CM067169.1:5821854-5918757 GCA_034093135.1 Erigeron breviscapus | reverse complement strand
GAGACGGGTTGATCATGCCTTGGCGGGGGTATGCGACAATCAGGATTTTCCGGTGGCTTGTCATTGCGCTGGAGGGTGGTGGTGGTGGTGATAATTGGGGGAGTGTTTACCCCTTGAAAACAATATCAGATGCTGACGTGTGAAAGATGCTTTCAAAAGTCAAAACAAAATACTTTTGGTGCTTATATAGGCCATATTTGAAAGTAGTTGGGTATTCACTTCCAACACTTCTCTGTTTATAATAAGAAAAACAGTGACTTTGAATAATTAGAATAATAATATAGATCCTGTTGAATAGGTTTTAGTAATATTTTTAACAAAATAGGTTCTGATTTTGCTTAAAAGTGAGTATTTTTTAAAGAAAGTTTTTTTTTTCCATATTCAACAGGTATTCATTTACCCGACCCATTAGACCCGTTTGATCCAAATCCGACCCATTAGACCAGTCTGTTATAAATAATCTGTATCATGTATTCTTATAAGTAATCTATGAAGTGAAACAGTAACCACAATCATATAATAATGCTAAGACCTATGTGGTGAACCTGTGGTTGAATGTGATGGTGACTTAGTACCACTACATGCAGGGACCCAAAACCAAACCAAGTTAAATAAGGTCTACAAATGCTAGTATAGTATTGTAACTTCTATAATTGATTTCAAAAATCATTCAAGAAAGCATGAAGGTTAATAACAGACGACCCGCCATCATTGAGAGCTTCTCTGGCCAAATCTTTCCATTTCTCGGCGTTTCTTCTCATTTCTCCATCTCCCATCACCAACTCCACACACCTCTCAATCTCCTTCTCTTCCACAACTCCATCTCCCCCCCTCTTCTTCAGTCTAACTCCGGTTTTCCACACATCTTCAATCAATTTTGCGTTCGTCCCTTGATCCGACCACTGAGGAAAAACCACCTTTGGAACACCATCAACCAAAGCTTCCAACGTTGAATTCCATCCACCATGCATCAAGAAACACCCAGTCGCTTCATGGCTTAACACCGCCACTTGACAACACCAATCCACTATCATCCCTTGTTTTTGCAGTTCATCTATCTTGCTCAAATTTTTTGCTTGCTCACTATCTCTTATCACCCATAGAAAAGGCCGACAACTCTTTAGCAACCCACTGCAATCTCCTCCATTTGATCCACTGATAACTCTCCTCGTGTTCCAAATGAAACATATACGACTGCGGATTTGGTTTTGTGTTTAACCATTGGCCGATGCCATTGTCCAATGAGTCTCTTCTATCTGATGGCACTAATGGTCCAATAGGAAGAAACTCAAGTTTATCTATTGCTTTTATCGATTCCATTTCTAGTTCATTAAATGTATTAACAAGTATTCTTGGAGATATCTTGAGTACATCAATATGGTCTTTTACTATATGTAGATAAAAATCGTGTTCTTTTGGACTATATGGCCAAAATAACGACGGCAGATCAGCCGTTGTCAATGGTGGGAGCCCAGGTAAGTTGATTGGAAGCGTTTGGTTGTTCTTGCACCCGGATATCAAGCCTTGATAGCCATTAAAATAGTAATAGTAGATATCTAACAATGTAGCCGCTTGGCACCACAAAAGAGCTGATTTGACACCATGGGCATTCGCTACCTTGGCCACCCAAGGTTGGATGATGGTGTACACCACATCATCAAATGGTTGACCTGCAGCCGCGGCAGAACTCAAAAGCTCTGCCACCGCACAAGCACCATTTGACGCAAAATCTAAAACGAGTTGTTGTAGGGTGGTAGTTGGTTGTTTACCATTGTCGTTGCCATCAGAGAATGGCGCAATGGTTGCCTTGAGGGATACATTCTTTTCTCAAATGCATTGTATCCCAGAAAAGCTTGTGCAAAACAACGCCAACTTTAAGAAGACAGTTAGCGAAGCGGATGGATGGGTTAAGAACACCCTGTGCTGGATCAGAGACGATCAGGATCTTTCGGTGGCTTGTCATTGCAGAAAAGTTTGAGGGTGGTAATGGTGGTAAAGCGATTTTTAAGATCTAAGAAAAATAGTGTTTAGAATTGTTAGCTAGCACATGAAAGATACTTCAATTTGTATTTGAAAAGTGATAAATTCAATTCCAAAGCTGTGTCTATCTTTGGTAAATGTATCAATTCAAGTTGCATTTAAAAGTGATTAATTCCACTGTGTCAGTCTTGGGTAAATATGTCAATTTAACTAGTAGGTTTATCAGTTTTTATATAAATAATCTCCTAACAATGGTTGTGTTTGTAAAATTAAAAGGAAAATATGTACATGAAAACTTGAAGATTTTTCAGCACCAAACGGTAGTGTCGGTTTCAACCAGTGAAGTGTCGGTTAGGCGGCACCTTTGGCACCAAAGTGCAGGTTTGGGGCATCGTCTAATTGGTATCCGACGAATAAATTCGAATGTGCATTGTGCAACATATGAGATTTTTTATTTTTTATTTTATGATTATGAGTATCAATGCTTGATTTGGGAAGGAACTACAAGAGAAAATCAATGGTGTTGGTATGCCAAAAATATGGGAAGATGTAATTGAATGGTTCAATAATTCGAAATGTCAAAATTCGGTTTGGAGTCAAAGGATGGGTGGGGATTCCCTCAAGTTTTAGAAGTAACTTGAGTATCCCTAACTTGTGGGGATCTCAACCCTTGGCAGCTAGTAGCCTAGTATATATTGGACATGGAGGGAAAGAAATAATAATAGGATATTCAATTAAGTTAATGTTTCGAAGGAGAAGTTAAAAGACACTACAAGAAAAAAGGTCATTAGTGGCCAAAACAATTTGGTCACTAATAGTATAAAAAAGTGGTTACTAAAGTCGTTAAGTGACGAGAATTCAATTCGTCACTTTCCGTCACTAAAAGTCCGTGACTAATTTAGTTAGAAACCAAATAATGAAAGTGGGCACTAATTAGTAACCAAACTAAAGTCGTCACTATATTAGTGTCAACCAATTGCGCCACTAAATTCTGGTCACTAACGAATGAAAGTCGTCACTATTGGGCTCAACTAACGGAGCTTCGTTATCTCAATTAGTCACCAGAAAGTTCGTCACTAAAGAGTGAACTCCGTTAACTCAATTTGTCACTGGAAAGTTTGTCACTAATCAGTGACAACATTTATGGTTTAAATTGTATAAATTGTCAGGACACCTGTGATTTACAATTCATATAAATTCTAAACCACCTACTTTGAATATTCAAATAGATAATATCATTCACAGAACCCCAATAACAATGTTGACATTATAATGAAAGTCAAAGTATCATGTCCATATCAATACTAAATCAATACTAAATCCATATCATCAACTAAAATGTAACATGTTCAAAAGCCTCAAATCAATACTAAAGTATTTCCGATGGAGAATTTTGATTTTGATTTTGGGGAAATTTTGATTTTGTAGTTTTTATATTTAACTAAGGGGATGTTTGGTTAAGGGAAATGGCATAGGAGAAATGGAAATGATTTGATTTCCTTTGTTTGGTTAGGTCCAAGAAATTAGAAGGCGGAGAAATCAAAATCCCGAGAAATACTTTTCTATGTAATCTCATTTCCTTCCATTTTGTAAAGAAATGAACTTTCTTCTCCTTATTTCTCCGTGTTTTTTTTTGTAGGGAAATGTTCCATCTTAACAAAAAGGGGGTTTAAAAGCCAAACTCACGTGCAAAGCACATTTTATCCCCAAATCAAAAAAATTTCTTCCAAACCCTAGTATGTGGTCTTTTGAAGATCTTCACTCATCCGCTGTTTTCCACCAATATTGACCGTCTTCCACCTTGATTGGTCGTCTTCTACCGCTTCCTATTGTGTACTCCTTCAATCTTAAACACCTATCGCATCTGTGGGCAATCGATTTGAAGCTTTTGGATATTCATGGTACTTTTTGTTCTTGATTATTATTAACATATAAAATAAATTAAATTAATATCTCATTTAGTTGTTAGCAAGTCAGAAAATATGAATGCAGAAGATGGCAACAACGAGTCAACAATGGTGGAGCGGATAGAGATGGTGTCGATGGGGCCTACACATAAGAAAAGTTGTAATGAATTTGATTTATGTTGGGTTGTTGTCAGGAAAAGCACATGTTGGTGATCTTTTATGACTAGTCAAATACTGGATGTGGTGGTTTGATTTACCAAATCTTTATCCGCCAAGATTTTTTGTAAAAAAAATTGATTGAATCAATAGCAGGTAGAAACCAATTTGTAAAATTGTATTTCTCTGGATTTTTAACCAAACGCAAGAAATGATTTCTACTCATTTCTCAAATTAGTTTCTCTGTCATTACCAAACAAATTATTTCATTGAATTTCTCAACCAATTTCATTTCTCTCAATTTTATTTATTTCTTCATTTCTTTTCTCTAGATTTCTCCGTACCAAACGTGCTCTAAGTATAATGAATTGGGGATTTGGGGTCATGTTTTAGTACGGTGGCATCAGGGTCATTTTTGTAAATAAATTAGGGTCATTTTTCTAAATAAATTTATTCCTACAATTCAATTTAATTTTGAGTTTATTATATTCAGTAACACCAGGGTGATGTCTTAGTTCGGTGAAACTTTTTATTTTTTCTTTATAATTTAGTAACCAATGTTTTTGTAATTCCTAACTTATTATATGTTACGAGAACCACTCGATTTTTGGTTTTCAACTTTTGATTTAGTGACCACTTTTTGGTTTCTAATTATTTTTTTAGTGACAACTATTTTTTTTTGGCACTAATTTTATTTAATGGCCAAAATTAGTGATGACATCTTATAATGGTGACAAAATGGTTTCTTTAGTAACCAAATAAAAGTTCCTCACTAAAAAAGTGGTCGCTTTTTTTCTTGTAGTGAGAGCATATCCTTAAAGACATTAAAATGAGATTGCTTAAATTGAAAAGTGAGCAAATGTGGAATGGCTGGTCATGTTTGGTTATACAGGGTTTTTTTAATTTCATGGTCAATACTCAATAGTAGATTTTTTTAAAGTTGTATAGGACTGGATAGTTGATCTGTTGATGGATTATTGGTGTATAGAATAGGATATTTGGTTATAGTTTTTGGTTTGTAGAGGGAATGTCCACTATATATATGTGGATAATATTTAAATGTTCGTAATATGTGGTTTTGTGATAAATAAAATAAAAGAAGGGTACTGTCTCTTTTTGGAGGAAAGAAAAAAAAACTTGGTCGACAAGGAGTCGATATATATAAAAAAAAAACTTAACAAGTAAAGTTTCATCAATAGATGGATTAGTATATGGTGAAGCCCGAGACTAAGAAGTCTTAGTTTGAAATCCCAGTCCGAGCAAAATGTTTCCAGGAATGAAAACACGGGTTTGACATGCTATTGAGCCCAAATTTATGGTTAAAAAAACAAGTAAAGTTACACTTAACCACTCTTGTGTTAACAGAAGGTAAACACGGCCCCATCTCCTAGCCACCTCCAGATTCGTATCAAATTTATTATTATTTATTTATGGGCAGATACATGTGAATTAAAAGGGTTTTAATTACTTTTTATTTATTGAATTCGTTGATTACAAAAGGAGGACACGACCTCTATTTATACAAAACACAATAATCAAAATATGGAAACAGGGTCATGGTTAAGAAACCGACTCTAACTCTAATTCCTTGGTGTATCCTCCAAGTCTTCGTGATCTTCTAATTTAGGGAAGTGATGAAACCAATTCTGATCCATTGTCTAACACTCCCCCTCAAGTTGAAGATCGGGATTACCGAAATTCAACTTGCTTAAACACCTATGAAACACGGAAGTACCCACTGCTTTGGTTAAAATATCAGCAAGTTGATCTTCAGATTTAACAAACGGCAATTTGATAATTCCATTTTCAAGCTTTTCTTTAATAAAATGACGGCCAACTTCTACATGTTTGGTTCTGTCATGCTGTGCTGGATTTTCTGAAATCTGGATAGCAGCTTCATTGTCACTCATTATTTGGATGCTTTCTTTGGGAGCAAACCCTATTTCAGATATCAATTTTCTTAAGCACAATGCTTCTGCTAGGCCTCTGGCAATACCTCTGAACTCGGCCTCAGCACTTGACAATGAAACAACTTTTTGTTTTTTACTTTTCCATGTAACCAAATTATCACCTACAATAGAAAAATATCCAGAAGTTGATCTTCGATTACCTTTGTCTCCTGCCCAATCAGTATCTGTATATATCTGAACCTTAAGATGACCATTAGCTTTAAACATCACCCCATGTCCTGTAGTTCCTTTCAGATATCTAACAATTCGCAGAACTGCATCCATATGATCTTCTTGAGGTTGGTGCATAAACTAACTTACCACTCCAACAGCATATGCAATATCTGGACGAGTATGAGCCAAATAAATAAGTTTACTGTAACAACTGCCATTTTATCTGTTAATCGTTTTATATGTGAATGGCAAACGTTTATGAAATAATAAAAATTTTGGATATGTTGGTATACATTCATCTATATATTGGGCCATTTACAGTGTGATAATGAATTTCATGTGTCATATTTGGACTTCTGAAATTAGGCCATGTTATGAGGTCATGATATTGGCCCATTGATGAGCGTCCATTTTGTGATACAAACCCCTATCGAAAGGCTTCATTTCAATGCTTAAATGAGTTAATATTCCGGAACTATTGGTACTTAATGGAATTGTATGTTTATGCAGGTTCACGGAAGATGCGAGAGAGGGAGAATGACATCAGGTGACTCAAGAAGGAAGCCTATGAAGTTACAAGACACAAGGAAGTGATTCGGAAGCCGAACGAAGATGCGAAAGCTGCAGCAGGAGTCACCAGCGCCGCTGGCACCTAGCCAGCGCCGCTGGCCAACCACGAGCGCCGCTCCCTCTGCCACCAGCGCCGCTAGCCCAATGAAGCCAAAGACCAGCGCCGCTGGTAAGCCCACCAGCGCCGTTGGTTGGCCCAGTTCAGTAACCGACTTTCACCTCTATTTAAGCCGAACTAACCCTCAAAACCCTAAGAGAGAGCCGATTCAGCAGCCCTAGCCGCAACAACCCTATATCGAATTGCAGATTTCCAAGGAGGTTTTGGAGCTTCTAACACCTTCCGATCTTCAATCTTTGGTCTAGATCTATCTTTTCTATTTTACTTTATATTATCAAACAATGTCGTTTATCTTTACAGACTTTGTTATTCCTTTAATAATGCTAGGCTAGTAGGCTGAATACTTGTTTGGATCGATGTGATCATGTAGACGTTTATTGTTTTACTTTGTTTGTTGGAATCTGTTGGAGTGTGTTTTACTGTTTATCATAGATCCATGTTTATTAGTAATTCATGATATTATAGGTTCTATATCTGCATGTATTAGTTTAATTCTGATGATCTGTCTATAATCATACACTAGGACTAATGCATAAAGATGGAAAACACTAGTCGGTCTATAACTAGATGTAAAAGGTGATTCACTTGTAACCGAGGGATCCAGAACCATAGTAACTAGGATGAATTGAACATGATGCTTAACAATGTCAGACGCGATCCAGTGACTTGTAACCGAGCACTGTGGTCACCGGAGAGAATTATTATCTGGTCATGGCTTAAGAGCCGGGTAACTAAAAGATGAACTAGTAACACAAACTTTAGGTCATTAATGCTTAAACAATGAATCTAGCGAGAATTTGTTTATAGGGTAGTGTGAGTCTAGCGACAGCACTAGTTACTTAGGATTATTGAATCTAACGAGAATCTGAGCCGTGATTAAGTTTCCAACAGTCTAACAAACAAGTAGGATAGTATTTGGTCGTACCATGAGATCGGAGATGCCAAACAAGTATTTTATTTTAATTACTGTTATTTGCTTTTTCCAATATTTTACGTTGTGTCTTCTGACGCAGTCTGCCCCGGTAATACCGGATATTTACTGTTAAGTAGTAGTTAATTAGGAGTTAGTGACAAACCCCAAACAAACTAGAGTTACACACATTATTAGATTAGGTAGTGCAAGCGTCCCTGCGAACGATCCTGTAATTTACCACTAGACTATACTACACAGACCGGGTTCTCTGCTCGTAAGTGTGTTAGTTTTAGAATAAGTTACTTGTACAACATTATAAATTTAAAAGCTAGAATCAATAATAAAAACGCACATCAAGCTTTTTGGCGCCGTTGCCGGGGACGCGACGCATTCTTAGTTTAGTAGTGTAATTCGATCCTGCTTTGTGTTTCGGCACGAAGTAGTTACTTTTCAGTACTTAGGTTAAGTCAATTAGGTTAAAAGTCAATTAGGTCAAAATTAGGGTTTAGTAGTTAAGTAGTATTTTCATTTCATTTTTAGTTTAAGTAGTTTAATTTAGTTTTTATTTTGTCTTTATATTGGTGCGTTGATCGTTTTCTTGAGTTTTGCAGCTTATTTAGGGAGTGGATGCGTTTAAGATCGGGAACGGTTCTAAGACGCGTCTCCACAAGCCTAAGCAGACTCAGACGGAGGAGAAGACTCACCAGGTCAAACTCTACACCCGTAGGTAACTTAGCTCACCTTTTCAACTTAGAAGACCTCATAGGATCAACCGACACTATGTCTAGACCAAACTCACCCCCTAGAGGCGTCATTGACGAGTTCGACCGACCGATGATGGAAAGGACGAGGGCCGTAGCACCGACACCGGGATCGGCCATAGTCTTACCCAACTTAGGAGATTCGTTTTCAGTCAAAGGACACCACCTTAAGTTAATCCAAGACAACCAATATGACGGCCGAGCCAAATCCGACCCCATAAGCATGTAAGCAAGTTCACTTTGTGCAAAATGTTCAAATACGGAGGAGACGTCACCGATGACGATGTGAAGCTTAGCTTATTTCCGTCGTCTCTCACGGAGAGGCACGTGCTTGGTTCGATGAGCTCGATGAAGGTACCATCACTACATGGAATCAACTTCGCGAACAGTTTGTCTCGCGATTCTTTCCCCGAGTTTACCTAGGAAAATGCTTTGAGACATCAAGGCTTTGAAGCAAGACGAAGGAGAATCACTAGTTGATGCATGGAAAAGGCTTAGGGAATTGATCAGAAATTGTCACGGGAATGGACTTAGCAAGGACGAGATCATGGAAATCTTTTTCTATGGTTTAACCAAGAGTTCCCAAAAGGATTTAGACCTAGCCGGCGGTGGTAACTTTTTGTACAAGACTACAAATGCCGCGTACAAGATAATGGAGGATATGGTGCAAGCAAGCTTAGCTTGAGATATGGGTGATAAGGAACGAGAAGGAAGATCAAGAAGGACCATAGCTAGCATCGAGAGCAGTTCCGACAATGAGGTAATTCATGAGCTTAAAGCTTTATCTAACCGTTTTTCTACTTTTCAAGATAGGTTGGACATTATGGACAAAGACCTCAAGGTGATTGCACACGGGTGCAACAATTGCGGAGGAATGCACTATACCGAGGATTGTGAAGAGGAGGCTACCGAGCAAGTCAATTATGTTCAGAACCAATACCGAGGAGGCTTTCAAGGATTATTCCAAAGAAATCCCAGTAATTCTAATTTTAATTCTAGTTATGCTAGAAACAACTTTGGTTCTTTTCAAAATAGGTGGCAAAGAAACAATGGTCAACCCGAGCAACCAAAAGCGGAGAATGAAGTCAACGAGGATCCAATTGCCAAGCTTACCCACATGATGGAGAGGTACATGGACATGAACGACAAGAAGCACGACTCCTTGGAAAGCTATGCAAAGACGCTCAATGAGAAAATAAGCAATCTCAATCAAAAGGTTGACGAAGGAGCAAGGAATCAACAAGCCTCGATCAAGGAGCTGGAGAGAAGGATAGATAGGTGGATTGAGCAGAATGCAAGAAAGGAAAGCAGCCCTCCAACGGAAGCTCAAGCTCAAACCCTAGCACGAGTCAAAAGTACCAACCCCCGATCGGACGAAATAAGAATGTGAACGCCGTGTTCACCAAAGGTAATGACTCCACTGAGGTTTCTAATGATTCTTGTGAAGTTTCAAATCTGGTACAGGTCAAACGGGAGCAGAATGAAGGCAAAACGGACAAAAACGCAATTCTAGAATCTGTCCAGGCCACCAGCGCCGCTGGGGATACCCTCCAGCGCCGCTGGAAGCCCTACAGGAAACAACCAGCGCCGCTGGCTACACACCAGCGCCGCTGGTGACCCTACAGGTACCAACCAGCGCCGCTGGGACCCTTCCAGCGCCGCTGGTAGCCCCCAGGTAACCATCCAGCGCCGCTCAGACCTAACAAGCGCCGCTCCAGAGTCCGTCAGACCAGTTTCGCGCGAAACCTTGTTTTCAGAAGGAGACGTCGAGGTCCAGTTCAGTGCCAAATGCAAAATCAAGGAACGTGACGACTCGGACAGAAGTGAAGAAGTTCAGAATCCCGACACACCGGATGACAAGGAACAGCTACAGCAAGCATCTGAGGATCCAGGAAGTTTTCTTATCCCTTGCACTGTTAATAATGAATATTTTTCAAGTGCATTAGCTGATTTAGGGTCAAGTATTAATGTTATGCCTACTGTGATTTATGAGAAACTTACCCTTTGTTTGCTAAAACCCGTTAACATGAGCATTCGGTTAGCCGATCAGACTTACCGACAACCCTAAGGGGATTGTCGAACGAGTCCATGTCAGGGTCAAGGATTTAGAATTTTGGACTGAGTTTGTTGTGCTTGATTCGGTAAGTGAAGTAGTGACACCCCTAATCTTAGGACGACCATTTTTGCATGCTGCGAATGCTATAATCCATGTCCTTAAACGTGAAATATCTTTGTCTGATGGTCAAAATACGATTAGAGAGTCTGACTTAGAAGGGGAGGATGAGCTAATCAAAGAAGAGTGTCTTAGGATGGAAATAATGGATAAGGATCAAAACCCTAATGAACAAGTAGAAATGACTGTAAGTGAGGAGACCCTAGAAACCAGACCTAAGAGGAAGATTTGCCATAAAAGCTTTATGGAACTAAAAGAATGGAAAGAAAAAATAGAAGAACAATTAAGGAATGGTAGGGAAATGGCAAATAGAATTAGGAAGATCTTGTAGACATTAAGTGGGAAGAGCGTGTAGCCGACCTAGAAAGAGATAAAATAAATGAAATAATAGCTAGAGAACCGAATGGTAAATTTTATGGTGACCCTAGTATATCTCAAATTCCTTGCTACATACGCTCAAACTGTTTTGAAAATACCTACATAGACCTTAGAGCCACTTCTAATATCTTGCCCATAAGAATTTACAAGAACAATTTGAAGAAATTTAGAGATAAGGTTAGATGGGAAGATTTAGAGATTAGGTTGGTAGGAGGAGCTAAGGTCTTGACCAAACGTACTATTAGAGACCTAGTGATTAGGATAGAGGGACTGGATATCCCCACTGATTTCTTTATAGTTGAAGATGATTCAATTACTAGAGATCATGTGATTTTAGGTCAACCATTTTTGCTTTCGGTAGGTTCATCAGTTAATGTGAAAGCAAAGAAGATAACCTTGACCATGGGATACAACCAAGTAGTCTTGACTAAGGAGGACATTAGTAAGACCAACCCCTTTGGGACTAGATGCAAAGCAAGGAGCTTTGCATGGGAACTTAAGAAAAGGAGGATAGAGTCACACCTTAGGGATAAATCCGACCTTTACATCAAATCACCGACGGGTACCGGCCCTAGGCCTAACCCGTACTCCTCAACCTAGTTCCTAGGCCGAGTCCGGCTGAAGACTCGTTAAACTTAGCGCTTCTTGGGAGGCAACCCAAGCCGTATTTTTATTTTTATTTTATTTTTATTTTTAGGAATATGTGACTAATTGCAACTAAGTGATTGTTTTGAATTTTATCATTGTGATATTTTATGAAGTATGTTTTGAGTATCACAGATGCAAGCTTTCAATGGATCAAGGAAACAAGTAACTTATTGCAATCGTATTTCGTTTTTATTTTTATTTTTTTATGTTTTAGCTTGTTATTTTCCATTTTTATATTTTGATTGAAGTGTGCAGGAGTATATTGCTTTGTAGTCTGAAGGAAACCATGCACTTGGCCAAAAGCTAAGTGTGGGGGAGTTCGAGCATCAAATCGCTGAAGAAATCAGACATCGGAACACGTACAGGAGTCAAAAGCGCCGCTAGAAGTCATCCAGCGCTGCTGGGAGTGCATCAGGGCGCCCCAGCGCCGCTACCACCACCTCCAGTGCCAGCTGCAATAAAAAAAAAATTGAAAAAAAAAAAAAAAAAAAAAAAAAAGTTCTGCACCTGTGCAGATCCAGCGCCGCTTGTTGATCACCAGCGCCGCTCCTCGCCCAAAGGCTCAACCAGCGCCGCTTATCACACCACCAGCGCCGCTATCAGCTCCATTCTGCGCACCAGATCGCCAAAAAACCAAAAAAATCAGAAAAACCCAAAAAAATCCAAAAAAAATAAAAAATCAGAAAAATACCAAAAAGAAAAGAAGATGGAGACGCATCAATGGATCGCCATCAAATGGAGACGATTGAAGTTATCGAAGCTCATCATTTTCAAGTCGCTCCACAAATGCCATCTTCAAACATCAATCATTCAATTCTAGGCCCGGGAAGTTTCGTTAATCCTGTTTTTCTTTCATTTTTACGTGTTTTTCCTATTACCCTTATTATTCTATGTCTAGTACAACGAGGACGTTGTACAATTTAAGTGTGGGGGGATAGAATAGGAAAAACCCTTGGTCTAATTGCTTGATTTTGAAAAAGTTTTCTACTAGTTATTTCATGCAAATTAAAAGTTTTTTGTGTCTGAAAACTGTTTTGAGAATATAAGCTTTGCAAGTAGACAAAAGATGACGATAACTAAGCAACATTATCTTTGGTAGATGAACGGTTAGTTAGGACTGTTAGTTTAACTATAGATTTGTGGCTGTTCATTCTTCCAACTGGATTAGAGCTTAGACTGAAACTGTATGCGATTACGTTTGCCATAGCACACTTAACCGGACTTTAATATGCCTAGCAATTAGAGCTTTCTAGTTATTAGTAGGTATTTTAATTGGACTTAATTATACGTGCTTGTGTAGGAACTATTTTTGATGTATGGTTCGCCTTAATTCTTGCACTATTTAATGTAGACTAGTTTCATGCGGAGTAAGATTATGAGTCATCTGGGGTCTCTGATAATGTCTATTTCATGAATAATCAGTAGATTAAACAAAGTTCAAAGAACTATTAACGAGTAAAATCTAAATAAAACGCATCAAGTTATGTCGCTCTGCGCGTGGGGAACCACCGACCTGTCACCGCTGTCTTGATGTGCACTTTTAGTTGAGTTATGTTGCTCTGCGCGTGGGGAATCACCGACCTGTCACTGCTGTCTCAACTATTAAAGATGATACTATCGTATGATTACTTTAGTGTCTAGCTAGCGAGCATGACTGTAGTGTAGGAGTATATCTAAGTAGTGACTCACAAGTACACACACCTTGAAATAACAAATGCCTTGCTAGTAGCTAGTAGTTCTGATTGCTATACAAACTTTATATAAGTGCTTAACTAGTCATCAAAAGGTAGAAAGATTGAGTTGTAAGACATGTGGAAGAATAGAACTGTTTTAGAGGTATTAACACGAGTAAAAAGTTAGCTTTTAGTTTTGATTGACCAATTATCTCGCCTCTAGCTATAGCTTACTGATTTTGTCTAAAGCTTTCTCAAATCGTTTTGCATGACTACTCTTTCAAATGATTTCAATACAGTAGAATACTTTAACACTTAAGTTGTCCGCTCATCAATGTTTTATTTTCTTGGACTATTTTCTTGAGGACAAGCAAAGACTTAAGTGTGGGGGTATATGATGAGCGTTCATTTTGTGATAAAAACCCCTATCGAAAGGCCTCATTTCAATGTCTTAAATGAGTTAATATTCCGGAACTATCGGTACTTAATGGATCTATGTGTAACAACCCTCAATTTCCGACTAGGACAATTTACTTATATTCATCTAGATATCTATCCCTAGAGGTTTCTTAAGAGATTTTGCCTTCCAGACATTAAGGCATAGTGATACTTTGCCATCTCGTTCAGTAGAATTCCCAAAGATAGCTAGTTGCCTTAGAAATGCCATGAACAATAACTATAATCATTCAACACAATCTCAAGCTATAAATTTGTTCCAATTGAACTTGGTGAAATGTCAATGAACCAAAAACTTCATTTCCATTAAAACTAGTTATATAAATAATAATGTAGGACTCACAAGTTGAGATAACCATCAAAAATCCTTACGAAGGTCCAACAATTTAATCATTTAGTTAATTAAAGTAAATTTGGCCATGAAAATACCATGAGCACCTTAAAAATAATTAAAACTCCTTAAGTACATGAGAATGCTTGAATAATAATAAGTATATATGTACAAGTCCAATATAAATACAAGATTACAACCAATGAGCCTTGTAACAAATGAAAAACACAAAAATATACACATACATACCTACATACACGACATATATATATGTATACACATACTAGAATAAAAATCTACTTACACTACAAACTAATACAAATTAACCTTACAACACATATATACACTTAACCTATACATATATACACACACTTAATAAATAAATAAAAAAAGAAAATGAGAAACCCTACCTTATACTTGGCCGCCCCCCCCCTCACACACACTCTTCACACTTCACATTCACTCTCACAAGTCTCTCACATTTCTCTCTCAAAAATTCTGCACTTCCCCTTCCTTTTCTTCCTCCATTTTTGGCTCAAATAATCAAGAAAAACAAGAACAAAAATCATTCTAAACTATATTAATAATAAGGGTTAAGCAAGGGTTGTTTCAAGATAAGATTAAGGGTTGTTTCAAGCTTGGATTAAGGGTTATTAGGAGCATAAATAGGTCCGAAAATTCTGCCCATTTTTCACCTTCAAAACCAAGTTCTTCAAGGGTATAAATCTTCATCTCTTTACTAGATCTATATTGTTCTTGTTTATATTCAAAGGTTTTATCAAAAGTTTATGTTTTCTTCTTGATTTCTTTGTAATATACACTTGATGAAGGCAAGTTGAAAGGATCTTTCTCCTCATGCATATGCATGTCGAAATCTATGAGAAAGATCCAAGGATTCAACAAGTTTAAGACCCAAAAGTGTTGTTATAGATTAGTAGCTTTTAAAGTGATTTTCCTTTTCATAGATCTATGTGTTTTTGTATATTTTGAAGAATATATTTCTGAGATTTTTCATTAAAAAGATGTTTTTATGTTGTTGAAAGTTAGATCTATAAAGATTGGTATTGAAAAGTGTTGATTTGAATGAATACATGTTAGATCTAAGAAAGTTGAATCTTGTTGTTGGATTATGAGGTGGATGGGCTTGTATTAAGTGAAAAATATGTTAAAAGAGGTATAATAATCTGGAAATTTGATGTTAAGAGGTATAAAAATAAATTATTAATCTTGTAAATGATGAACTCAAGTGTTAATAAAGCAAGAATGGTCATTGGTGTGTTGTTTGGACCCAAATGCTTCTGACAGAATTATTCTTCTGTTTTTGGACGGATAAACTGGGCATGTGAGGGCCGTTTCAAGAAAAACTTTCAAAATAAAAGTTGTAGATAAAAGAGTTAAGTTTAACCTCCAACTGGAATCACTCAAAAACACTAAACCAAACCAAAGATATTATTTTTCTACCAAAAGTGGTCAAAACTGGATTTTTGTCTTAATGTTGAGTCAACTTTGACGATTTTTAATTTCTTAACTAATAGGTTTCAGAAGTTTAAACTTGGTGTGAACTGAGTTCAAAGTGTCCCTAACATTAAAATAAAATTGGGAGATTTTTCTTAAATGTACATCATAGAAATCTTTTATAAAATATATTGAGTCGCACAGCAGCAAGCTTTCTGACCAACTTTGGTTTTGTAATTTTTAGAGGTAGTAAACAATGTCTAAAAATTTAGCAAAAATTCACATAAATATAGGACACATATATGTCTCTGTATAAAAATCACCAACGTCCAAATAATTCAACTTAACCAAAAATGACTACTCAACATTGTATGAAAATAAGTGTTAAAACAGAAAATTCCAAGTAAAAGTTCTTCACAACAAAATAAGCTAAAAGTCACTAGATTGCAACTTTAACCAACTCCAACAATCTCGTAACAAAAGTATTATAAACCTACTGAAAATATGTCAAATAAAAGTTATAAAACTTAACTTGGTTATTAAATGGCAAAGACAAGCCTACAAATCACTAATTCGGTTCATATAAGCACTAACCGAAAGCTTTAATTTGCACACATCACACCACCACCACTATCACGACTTAAGACACCAAAATATAATGAACATTCTGTAAATAATGAAATAAGGATGAAAATCCATTTTGACGCATTTGAATTGCTCGAAAAATGAGGCTTAAATCACTATTTCGGTAAACGATTTATAAGCTTAGAATCCTCAAAATGAGCAAGACACAAGAGAGGTTGAATTGATATGATTTTCCCATGATAAAAGTTGCCTAAAAGGCCTGAGGTTTTAGCCAAAAAGTTATGTGGTGATTTCTAAGAATTTCTATTAATTATTAAATTTAAATGATAATTAAAAGGTAAATAAATAAATAAATAAAGTATATAAATCATGAAATTGGTTACATAATCACAACCAATGATGAAAGTGACTAAAACCTACTGGAATAAAATCATTTTAAGTCAAAGAACAAATGTCATATAAATTAGAAATAATTAAGTAAGTGAAAATCACTAATTAATAACTATTTTTAAATTAATAGAAAAATTACATAAATAAATATATATATCACAATATTCTAAGTTAAAAAGCATAATAATCAGAATATAACCCAAATATAATTAGCCACAAATTATAAAGGCAAGTGAGGTACTTAAAAGTATTTTTAAAGAATTATTTGGTTAATAAATCAAGAAAATGAATAAATAATTAATTAAATAATATTAAATTAAATAAATAGTTATAAATCAGAAAGTATTCATAAATATTAATATTATGAAGTTACTAATGTCAAATATTATAATCAAGCAAAGCACACAATGGGAACCATGATAATCAAAGGCAAGTTACCGAAATCCTAATAACTTATAACTACATGTATAATGAAAGTGACCCTTTTACACCAACACTCTCTACAACCAAAAAGATGCAAATATTAACAATATACTTGGATCCCAAAATTTATGACAACATAATGAAAGTGGCATTTCTTAGTGATGGCTTAAGATAGGAACTTACGTATATTAGTCCTATCGTAGGGATAGTCTTGGCTCGAAATGTGATTGGGGAATATGACGGATATATGATCAAGGAAGCTATAGATGGGAAGTACCCATTTTGGATAAGTGAATATAATATGCGGCATATCAAGGTGAGTCATAGCCCCCTTTTCAAACTCTTTTATATGTTTTACTTACGGGGTGAAAAGCATGATTAATTAAAATGACTTTATCTTATGAAATGATTCTTTGAAATAATGATAATGATATGGAATTATATTGTATGTTCAACGTGTTATATGTTATATGATGAGCTTGAGTACTGTCAAACTGTGGTCCCCTGTACACTACTATTAACTCGTTTGAGGCCTGTAGTTAGAGGGTTGCGCAACTAGGACTTGTCCCCTCATCCACTATTATAGGTAACGGTGGGATGTTTGGTTTGCCTTTGTGGCCACCTTCATCGCCAGTCTGGCCTCGCGGTGCTCTAACTACTATATATTTATGGGCGTCTCCATGGCACGACCCTTGGTTATCTTTATGCACGTGATTGACAGCATGTGCTTATCATTATCTTATCATTTGGGACATAACCGGTCTTAGTAGTGGCTCAAGAACAATCTCATCGAATTACGTCATGGTAGTCTTACCATTGACCAAGAGGTATTGATATTATATTGGATGGAAATTGTGGATTGAACATACGGTTTGGGTATTGGACCTTATATGGAATCTTGAAAGTTGTTGAAATTGGCAATATTGAAGTATTGATGACCAAATGGTTTTGGTATAATGAATGATTAATCGATTGATATATGTTTCTGTCACGATAAATGTGACAAATGAGAACTTTATAATTTACCTTGGATTTCTCACTATTTTGAAATGGATATGTAACGAGGTTTACTTGCAAACCTATGCACTCACCAACTACGTTTTCGTAGTTGACACTTTTCTTCATGCTTTTCAGGAATTAGCCTTTGTCTTGAGGAATTATATGCATCATGATTGTTTGCATTGCACTTTGGAGTCAAAGATCAAACCTTGTGACGGGCAATGAAATCCGCCTTGATCATTGTAGTATATCATCTCATGTATTTGTTATTTGTTTCGTGGACTCAATATCCAAGTATGGTAGACGTATTGTACTCGGGAATTGGTTCACATGCTTGTGCATTGTAAAATTATTCTTGTCAACTAAAGCTATGGTGAATGTTATCTATTACCCTTTGATTTGAATACTCGACTTTCTGTACATCTCATCATTCCGCCGTGGTTGGGGTGTTACAGAAAATGGTATCAGAGACTAAGGTTATAGAGAACATTGGGGTTCCTCCAGGAATTCCAAAACTATAGCCACTTTTCAAAACGAAATTTTTATAGTCGAGTCGAGCATAAGGTTAAGCGGTTTAGTTTGAGCTTTACATGGTAGGACCATAATTAAACGTAAAGTCATGAATCTACGTTTAATTATGAGAGGACCATGTAAAACTCAAACGGCCACTTGGACTTATGTTCAAAAGGATTCCTTTTCAAAAAAAAAAAAAAAAAAGGATCTTTAATAAATCCGTTTTTATGAGCATACGTGTTGCATTTAGACATTCACCTAAGCATATATAGCGATTCGAGACTTGCCTTACTTAAGGATTATGCTAGTTTAGTAGGATTCCCTCTGCACATTAGAAGTGAAATGAATAAGATTGAAAGATATTCGTTGATACATGCTACTCTATGCTATAACATGGGAATTTGGGCATGATTTGATTACAATGTGAAAGCTTATAGTGTGCAATGTGAAAGTTGTAATGTGCAATGTGAAAGTTTAATATGCAATGTGAAAGTTTGTAATGTGCAATGTGAAAGTTTGAATGTGCAATGTGAAAGTTTAATGTGCAATGTGAAAGTTGTGAATGTGCAATGTGAAAGTTTGGAATGTGCAATGTGAAAGTTTGGAATGTGCAATGTGAAAGTTTGGAATGTGCAATGTGAAAGTTTAATGTGCAATGTGAAAGTTTAATGTGCAATGTGAAAGTTTGGAATGTGCAATGTGAAAGTTGTAATGTGCAATGTGAAAGTTTAATGTGCAATGTGAAAGTTTGGAATGTGCAATGTGAAAGTTTAATGTGCAATGTGAAAGTTTAATGTGCAATGTGAAAGTTTGAATGTGCAATGTGAAAGTTTGGAATGTGCAATGTGAAAGTTTGAATGTGCAATGTGAAAGTTGTAATGTGCAATGTGAAAGTTTGAATGTGCAATGTGAAAGTTTGAAATGTGCAATGTGAAAGTTTGGAATGTGCAATGTGAAAGTTTGAATGTGCAATGTGAAAGTTTGAATGTGCAATGTGAAAGTTTGGAATGTGCAATGTGAAAGTTTGAATGTGCAATGTGAAAGTTTGAATGTGCAATGTGAAAGTTTGAATGTGCAATGTGAAAGTTTGAATGTGCAATGTGAAAGTTTAATGTGCAATGTGAAAGTTTGAATGTGCAATGTGAAAGTTTGGAATGTGCAATGTGAAAGTTTGAATGTGCAATGTGAAAGTTGTAATGTGCAATGTGAAAGTTTAATGTGCAATGTGAAAGTTTAATGTGCAATGTGAAAGTTTAATGTGCAATGTGAAAGTTTGAATGTGCAATGTGAAAGTTTGAATGTGCAATGTGAAAGTTTAATGTGCAATGTGAAAGTTTGAATGTGCAATGTGAAAGTTTGAATGTGCAATGTGAAAGTTTGGAATGTGCAATGTGAAAGTTTGAATGTGCAATGTGAAAGTTTGAATGTGCAATGTGAAAGTTTAATATGCAATGTGAAAGTTTGAATGTGCAATGTGAAAGTTTGAAATATCCCCCATCCTATTTCTTACGACACCACCATTCATTATGGACATATGACGACGGCGATATCATCGGTGGAGCATCTTTCCACGAACGTTGGACGATATACTCTGAGAATTGTAGACCCAAGATATGACGCGACTCTATCCTCTTAGAAACCACGCATAACCTTGGTATTCGATCTGAAATGGTGCGAAACATATGTAAACGTCGAATGAAGTTGGAGACTTATGAAAGACGAGTGGTATTAAAGCCAAATTACGATTTGACGACGCCAATAAACACATTCCGATATACATTCTAGAAGACACATTTTGGGATTGTAGCTCCGAAATTTGGTGCGATATCTCTATAATAACACGCGTACACGAACGGTTATCCATATTATCTAAGTTGGTGCGGCATATATTGACGTCATCGAAAGTTGGAGTCCATTGAGCAACGATAGACATAGAAGTGATTTCTTTAAACCGCGCAAGGAGTTTGATTTGAGCCTTAATGATTCTTTTGTTTTTGTTTTCTTATTCATTCATTCAAAACCAAATTCTGTATCCTTGATTTTTCAAAGTAATGGTCACCACCGCTTCTCTTCAAAAGTCAGTAACCTAACAACATACAATTCACTTACGCAACACTCAGCAATGGCGAAATCAAGCAAGTAGTACCCTGCTCTCGCTGCGACGTCAAGGGATGCGAAAGACTTTCAGACATCAGTCGTCCACAAGTGGAATACTTGGGATAACGATATAGCATAGAAGATGTTATTGGATCATGTACATAAAGTAGGGTGGAGAAGATTTGTGGTGTATAAGTCAAAGTACATGGAAGCACAATCGAAGAGTATACTAAGCCTTAACTTGGAGAAAGAATTGAAGGTCTTCCCTATCTATGTTCATCGACCAAAGAGAAAGATTGAGTGGTCAACGAAAAGAAGGTCGTGTGACATGAAGGTCACCTTCGGTTAAGTATAAGGATTCCCCTAGAACTTAGGAGATCACTAGCAATGTTGGAAGACGAAAGTGGTTAGAAGAAGAAAACCAAGGACAATGAGATAATTAGGATGTGTCGAGTAACCCTCAAGATGGAAGAGTAACAAAAAAGAATTCTGAGCTATCCTTTTCTTTTTCAAAACACCAAAGCAAACGGATATTTGCTACATGAAGGAATCAGGAATTTGGAGAAATGAAGATCGTCAAGGATGGTGAGATAAAGTGAAAAGTAGGAAATCCCTTACATTTTTCTAGAGGAAAAATGTTAAGGGGGTAATCACAGCAAAGGTAGATGCTCGAACAAGGAGTATGAAGTGCAAGATTATACTTTATCTTCCAAGAAGAGTTATTCACTAGCATCATTGAAGATGATTTGGAGTAGAATATGAAGTGAAGAAACGTCATTCGACCCAAACAAATGAAGTGAGGGCATTGACACCATTTACCCGATGTAGTTCCGGTAGCGTTCATCTTTACGGCACTCCACACGTTATCCTCCGAATATCAATTGGAAAGCCTCTATCGAAAGACAAGCTAGTAGTAGAACATATCAACTGAGCCAAAAGAAAGCGATATACACTCAACACCCGAGTTTAGAAGCACGGGGAGTCGTGAAAAGTATCCCTCAAGGTCAACGGTCGTAGGGAGGTAAGCTAAAACAAGATGAATCTGAGTGAAAAACAATTTGCAACACATGGTTAATCGTCAAGGACCATGGACCCATGGAGTAGTGCGCCCAAGCAGGGTGAAGGAGAAAACAATATGGAATTGCTAAAGCTAGTAGTGAAAACAAATAAGAAATACGACGCTAGAAGTCAAGGCACATGCTACGACAATGATTAAGGAAGTTGGGCGCTGAACTAAGTTCCAGACAACTAACAAACTCCGTGAAGAGCTAGTTATGGAATGTTTGAACGGAAGGGCGATAAGGATAATTCGCATCTGTGAAGAGTTAGGATCAAAGGATCCGTATCACCATGATCTGATAAGTACCTTTGAGATAACTGCAAGGACTAGCGACTGCTTGTGTGCTGTTCAAGACGACGATTACTCTAGTTGGAGATGGATTAGAGTGACGAAACGGTAAGGAGTATGGTGACCCATAAGAAAACGAAAGGAAAATGGAGGAAACCGAATGGTTGAGAAAAGGATAAAGTAACCGATGTTTCCCCAAATTCATATTATATCACAATTTCTAAGGACATTAGGTTATTGTATTTGAAAAGAAGCTTAGCTTAGAAAGCTAAAAATGGATATAAGGCTCAGGAGAGCAAGGTAATTGAAAGTTTTGTAGAGGTCAGGAGGACCTAAGAAGGATTATTTTAAAGGAGGAGTTCATACGAATAAGGACATCGAAGTGTTTACCTTGAAATAATGGTGGTGATATGACAACTTAAGAGCATAAGGATTGTGTAAATCCTATCATGAGGAATGTGTAGGTATAGCAAAGAAACCAGATAGATTATACGTGCGACGTTAAAAGAGATTTGTCGGTGATGAGTCATAGATAATGGTCCTTCTAGCGTAAAAGGAAGTAATTAAAGGTACCTTAAAACGATTTAAAAAAAAAACCGATATCGGCAAAAGCAAGAGGAACTAGTAACGATATGACGAAGCGAATGATGAAAGAGGTGACTTTGGGAAAATAAGAGTGAAGTTAAAGGACAAAGGTGAGTGTGAGGAACAAGATGGAACTATCGTCAAACAATTTATGATTCCCTCGCACGCTATAAAATAACAAAGACAACACTATAAAACCCTAAAATGAGATACTACGAAGATGTACTGTTGAAATTTTAGTGCAACTTGGCACCCCAGTTAGTATCACTTTTGTTTAGCAAGTGATTAGTCACAAACGAAGCCAATATTTTCAAGAAGCGGCAAGCGTGTCCAACGTCAAACCAAAGAAGGATGAAAGTAGGCGAGGAACTATTGGAACGATTCTTTAATTGGGGTAGAAGACGATAAAGGAAAGCATGCAAAGTAACAATGGAAAGGAATAGCCACCAACGATCGACATTCCAACGTTTCTTACTATCTTATTATAACTCACGTTACGAACCGTTTGTTCATTTTACACCTCCGTATTGATATTCTTATTATCATCCCATTATTTAGTATTGATCTAGGCAAGAATGACAGCCCGCAACGATTACATGCGATTAACCTCCAGTCGCCTCAAGAGGTGAGCGACATTCGTAACCTTTTTTTTTGTTTCGAAGTTTCTGATCAAGAGGAATTTAGGGAACCGAGGAATGGATGCCCCTATCCCTAAAGTTAAAAGCTCGCAAGAAACCAAGAATCGTGATAAAATCTTGTTTGACTTTCACACATTTTATGTCTCCGTGTAGACACCCATACCGTTGGTCTATCCATTTTTACTACCGTACGAATGATCGAACTTCGAGGACGAAGTATCTGTTAAGGGGGTAATGATGTAACAACCCTCAATTTCCGACTAGGACAATTTACTTATATTCATCTAGATATCTATCCCTAGAGGTTTCTTAAGAGATTTTGCCTTCCAGACATTAAGGCATAGTGATACTTGCCATCTCGTTCAGTAGAATTCCCAAAGATAGCTAGTTGCCTTAGAAATGCCATGAACAATAACTATAATCATTCAACACAATCTCAAGCTATAAATTTGTTCCAATTGAACTTGGTGAAATGTCAATGAACCAAAAACTTCATTTCCATTAAAACTAGTTATATAAATAATAATGTAGGACTCACAAGTTGAGATAACCATCAAAAATCCTTACGAAGGTCCAACAATTTAATCATTTAGTTAATTAAAGTAAATTTGGCCATGAAAATACCATGAGCACCTTAAAAATAATTAAAACTCCTTAAGTACATGAGAATGCTTGAATAATAATAAGTATATATGTACAAGTCCAATATAAATACAAGATTACAACCAATGAGCCTTGTAACAAATGAAAAACACAAAAATATACACATACATACCTACATACACGACATATATATATGTATACACATACTAGAATAAAAATCTACTTACACTACAAACTAATACAAATTAACCTTACAACACATATATACACTTAACCTATACATATATACACACACTTAATAAATAAAATAATAAAAAAAAAGAAAATGAGAAACCCTACCTTATACTTGGCCGCCCCCCCCCCCCTCACATACACACCTTCACACTCACACACTCTCACATTTCTCTCTCAAAAATTCTGCACTTCCCCTTCCTTTTCTTCCTCCATTTTTGGCTCAAATAATCAAGAAAAACAAGAACAAAAATCATTCTAAACTATATTAATAATAAGGGTTAAGCAAGGGTTGTTTCAAGATAAGATTAAGGGTTGTTTCAAGCTTGGATTAAGGGTTATTAGGAGCATAAATAGGTCCGAAAATTCTGCCCATTTTTCACCTTCAAAACCAAGTTCTTCAAGGGTATAAATCTTCATCTCTTTACTAGATCTATATTGTTCTTGTTTATATTCAAAGGTTTTATCAAAAGTTTATGTTTTCTTCTTGATTTCTTTGTAATATACACTTGATGAAGGCAAGTTGATAGGATCTTTCTCCTCATGCATATGCATGTCGAAATCTATGAGAAAGATCCAAGGATTCAAAAAGTTTAAGACCCAAAAGTGTTGTTATAGATTAGTAGCTTTTAAAGTGATTTTCCTTTTCATAGATCTATGTGTTTTTGTATATTTTGAAGAATATATTTCTGAGATTTTTCATTAAAAAGATGTTTTTATGTTGTTGAAAGTTAGATCTATAAAGATTGGTATTGAAAAGTGTTGATTTGAATGAATACATGTTAGATCTAAGAAAGTTGAATCTTGTTGTTGGATTATGAGGTGGATGGGCTTGTATTAAGTGAAAAATATGTTAAAAGAGGTATAATAATCTGGAAATTTGATGTTAAGAGGTATAAAAATAAATTATTAATCTTGTAAATGATGAACTCAAGTGTTAATAAAGCAAGAATGGTCATTGGTGTGTTGTTTGGACCCAAATGCTTCTGACAGAATTATTCTTCTGTCTTTGGACGGATAAACTGGGCATGTGAGGGCCGTTTCAAGAAAAACTTTCAAAATAAAAGTTGTAGATAAAAGAGTTAAGTTTAACCTCCAACTGGAATCACTCAAAAACACTAAACCAAACCAAAGATATGATTTTTCTACCAAAAGTGGTCAAAACTGGATTTTTGTCTTAATGTTGAGTCAACTTTGACGATTTTTAATTTCTTAACTAATAGGTTTCAGAAGTTTAAACTTGGTGTGAACTGAGTTCAAAGTGTCCCTAACTTAAAATAAAATTGGGAGATTTTTCTTAAATGTCCATCATAGAAATCTTTTATAAAATATATTGAGTCGCACAGCAGCAAGCTTTCTGACCAACTTTGGTTTTGTAATTTTTAGAGGTAGTAAACAATGTCTAAAAATTTAGAAAAAATTCACATAAATATAGGACACATATATGTCTCTGTATAAAAATCACCAACGTCCAAATAATTCAACTTAACCAAAAATGACTACTCAACATTTTATGAAAATAAGTGTTAAAAAAGAAAATTCCAAGTAAAAGTTCTTCACAACAAAATAAGCTAAAAGTCACTAGATTGCAACTTTAACCAACTCCAACAATCTCGTAACAAAAAGTATTATAAACCTACTGAAAATATGTCAAATAAAAGTTATAAAACTTAACTTGGTTATTAAATGGCAAAGACAAGCCTACAAATCACTAATTCGGTTCATATAAGCACTAACCGAAAGCTTTAATTTGCACACATCACACCACCACCACTATCACGACTTAAGACACCAAAATATAATGAACATTCTGTAAATAATGAAATAAGGATGAAAATCCATTTTGACGCATTTGAATTGCTCGAAAAATGAGGCTTAAATCACTATTTCGGTAAACGATTTATAAGCTTAGAATCCTCAAAATGAGCAAGACACAAGAGAGGTTGAATTGATATGATTTTCCCATGATAAAAGTTGCCTAAAAGGCCTGAGGTTTTAGCCAAAAAGTTATGTGGTGATTTCTAAGAATTTCTATTAATTATTAAATTTAAATGATAATTAAAAAGGTAAATAAATAAATAAATAAATAATTATATAAATCATGAAATTGGTTAAATAATCACAACCAATGATGAAATAAATAAATAAATAAATAAATAAATAAATAAATAAATAAATAAATAAATAAATAAATAAATAAATAAATAAATAAATAAATAAATAAATAAATAAAGAAATAATTAAGTAAATGAAAATCACTAATTAATAACTATTTTTAAATTAATAGAAAAATTACATAAATAAATATATATATCACAATATTCTAAGTTAAAAAGCATAATAATCAGAATATAACCCAAATATAATTAGCCACAAATTATAAAGACAAGTGAGGTACTTAAAAGTATTTTTAAAGAATTATTTGGTTAATAAATCAAGAAATGAATAAATAATTAATTAAATAATATTAAATTAAATAAATAGTTATAAATCAGAAAGTATTCATAAATATTAATATTATGAAGTTACTAATGTCAAATATTATAATCAAGCAAAGCACACAATGGAAACCATGATAATCAAAGGCAAGTTACCGAAATCCTAATAACTTATAACTACATGTATAATGAAAGTGACCCTTTTACACCAACACTCTCTACAACCAAAAGATGCAAATATTAACAATATACTTGGATCCCAAAATTTATGACAACATAATGAAAGTGGCATTTCTTAGTGATGGCTTAAGATAGGAACTTACGTATATTAGTCCTATCGTAGGGATAGTCTTGGCTCGAAATGTGATTGGGGAATATGACGGATATATGATCAAGGAAGCTATAGATGGGAAGTACCCATTTTGGATAAGTGAATATAATATGCGGCATATCAAGGTGAGTCATAGCCCCTTTTCAAACTCTTTTATATGTTTTACTTACGGGGTGAAAAGCATGATTTATTAAAATGACTTTATCTTATGAAATGATTCTTTGAAATAATGATAATGATATGGGAATTATATTGTATGTTCAACGTGTTATATGTTATATGATGAGCTTGAGTACTGTCAAACGGTGGTCCCCTGTACACTACTATTAACTCATTTGAGGCCTGTAGTTAGAGGGTTGCGCAACTAGGACTTGTCCCCTCATCCACTATTATAGTTAACGGTGGGATGTTTGGTTTGCCTTTGTGGCCACCTTCATCGCCAGTCTGGCCTCGCGGTGCTCTAACTACTATATATTTATGGGCGTCTCCATGGCACGACCCTTGGTTATCTTTATGCACGTGATTGACAGCATGTGCTTATCATTATCTTATCATTTGGGACATAACCGGTCTTAGTAGTGGCTCAAGAACAATCTCATCAAATTACGTCATGGTAGTCTTACCATTGACCAAGAGGTATTGATATTATATTGGATGGAAATTGTGGATTGAACATACGGTTTGGGTATTGGACCTTATATGGAATCTTGAAAGTTGTTGAAATTGGCAATATTGAAGTATTGATGACCAAATGGTTTTGGTATAATGAATGATTAATCGATTGATATATTTTTCTGTCACGATAAATGTGACAAATGAGAACTTTATAATTTACCTTGGATTTCTCAACTATTTTGAAATGGATATGTAACGAGGTTTACTTGCAAACCTATGCACTCACCAACTACGTTTTCGTAGTTGACACTTTTTCTTCATGCTTTTCAGGAATTAGCCTTTGTCTTGAGGAATTATATGCATCATGATTGTTTGCATTGCACTTTGGAGTCAAAGATCAAACCTATTGACGGGCAATGGAATCCGCCTTGATCATTGTAGTATATCATCTCATGTATTTGTTATTTGTTTCGTGGACTCAATATCCAAGTATGGTAGACGTATTGTACTCGGGAATTGGTTCACATGCTTGTGCATTGTAAAATTATTCTTGTCAACTAAAGCTATGGTGAATGTTATCTATTATCCTTTGATTTGAATACTCGACTTTCTGTACATCTCATCATTCCGCCATGGTTGGGGTGTTACAGAAAATGTATCAGGTTCACAAAGATGCGAGAGAGGTGAATGACATCAAGTGACTCAAGAAGGAAGCCTATGAAGTTACAAGACACAAGGAAGTGATTCGGGAGCCGAACGAAGATGCGAAAGCTGCAGCAGGAGTCACCAGCGCCGCTGGCACCTAGCCAGCGCCGCTGGCCAACCACGAGCGCCGCTCCCTCTGCCACCAGCGTCGCTAGCCCAATGAAGCCCAAGACCAGCGCCGCTGGTAAGCCCACCAGCGCCGCTGGTCGGCCCAGTTCAGTAACCGACTTTCACTATTTAAGCCGAACTAACCCTCAAAACCCTAAGAGAGAGCCGATTCAGCAGCCCTAGCCGCCCAGCATAACCCTAGATTGAATTGCAGATTTCCAAGGAAGTTTTGGAGCTTCTAACACCTTCCGATCTTCAATCTTTGGTCTAGATCTATCTTTTCTATATTACTTTATATTATAACAATGTCTTTCATCTTTTCAGACTTTGTTATTCCTTTAATAATGCTAGGCTAGTAGGCTGAATACTTGTTTGGATCGATGTGATCATGTAGACGTTTATTGTTTTACTTTGTTTGTTGAATCTGTTGGAGTGTGTTTTACTGTTTATCGTAGATCCATGTTTATTAGTAATTCATATTGTTATAGGTTCTATATCTGCATGTATTAATTTAATTCTGATGATCTGTCTATAATCATACACTAGGACCAATATGCTAGGATGGAAAACACTAGTCGTTCTATAACTATATGTAAAAGGTGATCCACTTGTAACCGAGGGATCCAGAACCATAGTAATTAGGATGAATAGAACATGATGCTTAACAATGTCAGACGCGATCCAGTGACTTGGAAACGAGCACTGTGGTCACCGGAGATAATTACTATCTGGTCATGGCTTAAGAGCCGGGTAACTAAAAGATGAACTAGTAACACAAACTTTAGGTCATTAATGCTTAAACAATGAATCTAGCGAGAATTTGTTTATAGGGTAGTGTGAGTCTAGCGACAGCACTAGTTAATTAGGCAAAGTGAATCTAACGAGAATCTGAGCCGTGATTAAGTTTCCAACAGTCTAGCAAACGGGTAGGATAGTATTTGGTCGTACCATGAGATCGGAGATGCCAAACAAGTATTTTATTTTAATTACTGTTATTTGCTTTTCAATATTTTACGTTGTGTCTTCTGACGCAGTCTGCCCCGGTAATACCGGATATTTACTGTTAAGTAGTAGTTAATTAGGAGTTAGTGACAAACCCCCAAAACAAACTAGAGTTACACACATTATTAGATTAGGTAGTGCAAGCGTCCCTGCGAACGATCCTGTAATTTACCACTAGACTATACTACACAGACCGGGTTCTCTGCTCGTAAGTGTGTTAGTTTTAGAATAAGTTACTTGTACAACATATAAATTTAAAAGCTAGAATCAATAATAAAAACGCACATCACCCATATGTTTTATACTTCTGAGTAACGGTGGTAATAAGAAAGATGTATATACGAAGCCTTAATATAATGTACGGTTTCAAATAGTGTCGGTGGCCGTCCAATAATGAGATTAATGGGACAAATGGCCAACATAACTTTACATAAAGATTGAATTTTCGTAATCTTCGTTGTTTGTTATTGATCATGAACCTAACCCCTTAGCTGGATAAATATTAATTGCCTTATGGAGATGACAAATAAAGTTAAAATGACAATTTAATACTTAAAGAGTATCATTTACTTTTAATTAGAATTCGTTGTTTCAACGAAAAATATTATATGTAATTAATTAAACAAGTAGACTGTAGAAAAACACTGCTAACTTGTTTTGGCCATAACTTTCAAACCGTAACTCCGTTTTTGACGATTCAAATCGCCACGTTTTCATAAAAGAGTCTATTTTCTAATTAAAGTTGAGTTCAACCTGATGATGTCGACATAGGTCGAGTTCGACCACCTAGGTCGAGTTCGACCTTGAATAGTCAACCATATTTTATGCCTATATATATGGGTCTTTTCACTTACTTCTTTGGTTTTAGGATCAAAAGAAAAACACACACACATAATCTTCATCAAAAATTCAGTTTTCATAAACAAGAAAAGATAAGTATTTGTGTTCATCATCTTAATCATTTTATTGTGCAATAATCGAACACTTGGTGTATGCAATAGGTCAACTTCGACCATTTGTGTACTCTGGTGTTGAACTTTTGCATAATTGTAATTATGATTATGGGTAACATTTCATGCCATTGATCATCTTGTTGTACAAATACTTGAATACTTGGTGTGTGCAATAGGTCAATTCAACCATTTGTGCAACTTTGTGTTCGACTTTTGTATAACTATGATTTTTGGGTAATATGGAACGTTGGTGTTGACCTTAGCAGATATTGAATATACTTATACATGGCTTGTTGCAATTTCATTTAAGCTTATACTACTTTTCAGGTGAGTTTCTTAGCCCCAACGTTTATCTTATTTTGGGGTGGAAAGTGTACTTGTTGTTAAACGGTTGTCGGTTGATTCACTTTGTTATGATATGGAACGAGATGTTAATTGGCTATTTGTTGATTGTTGATGTGATTACTTGTGGTTTAATGGCGCATTGTTTATCATGTAAGTCGTAACGGGTTAATGATATATGGCGCATTGTTTATCATGTAAGTCGTAACGGGTTAACGATATATGGCGCATTGTTTATCATATAAGTCGTAACGGTTTAATGGCGCATTGTTAGACAAGTAAGGCGTAACGATTTATGTATAATGGTATTGTAATTGAAATGTTGATTGTGTTGATTTGTGCTAACGTGAAACCTTTTAGGGTTTTTTTCTTTGAAATGTGATTAGGTATTCTAATCCTCGTGTATCATCAACGGTTGATATCCCGACATACTTGATTTTCTATTTAAACCTACGAACTCACCAACTTTATGTTGACATGTTTTAGTACACTTTTCAGGTAATCAGGTTAATCAAAGACAAAATGGATGATTATGTGCTTGCATTGCTAAGATTGGACTTGCTTCAGACTTTCTGGATCCGTGATCCTTATTTCCGTTAATGGGTTATGCTTAGGATCAACTACTATTATTTAAACTTTTTCTTTTAAATATTGATTGATTGTGTATCTTTGATAAATGTTGATTATTGTATACATTTGAGTGAACTTGTGGATTGTTTCAGTCCTATGAATGCATTTAGTTTGACTCTACATAATTTCCATGTCGTGCTGTGCTTTTCTAAGTGATACCCCATGATTCCGCCATTGTTGGGGTGTTACATTTACCCACTAACCTTTGATATCTCTCTTTATCAGCAGCTTTAGCTTCTGTCTTCACAAACAATTTCTGATTGATGACCATAGGTGTGTCAGCAGGTTTCCAGTCCATCATCCCTGTTTTAGCTAACAGATCGAGTATATACTTCTTCTGACAAATGAAGATTCCACGACTTGACCTTGAAACTTCTATTCCGAGGAAATACTTGAGATCTCCCAAGTCTTTCATTTCAAATTCTGTGAACAAAGCTGTCTTCAGTTTCTCAATCTCTTTTACATCATTTCCAGTGATAATCATGTCATCAACATAAATTATAAGACATGTCACTAGATTCCCTCTATGACGAAGGAATAATGTGTGATCTGAGTTACTCTGCCGATATCCAAACTTCTTCATAGCAAGAGTAAATCTTCCAAACCAAGCTTTGGGAGACTGTTTTAATCCATACAAGGACTTCTTCAATTTACAAACTTCCCCTTGTTTGAAACCATGAGAAAAACCTGGAGGAGCTTCCATATAAACTTCTTCTTTTAGTTCTCCATGCAAAAACTCATTCTTCACATCAAACTGATGAAGAGACCAACCCTGATTTGCTGCTATTGAGAAAATAACACTTATTGTATCTAATTTTGCAACTGGAGAAAAAGTCTCTGAATAATCCATACCATATGTCTGAGTGTAACCTTTTGCTACAAGTCTTGCTTTGTACTTTTCTACATCACCATTTGGTTTAAATTTGATTGTATATATCCATCTGCAACCTACTGGCTTTTTACCCGATGGCAAAATACATTTCTCCCATGTATCATTTTTAATGAGAGCTTCCATTTCAGTATCCATAGCATCCTTCCACTGTTTTAATTTCAAAGCATGCTCTACTCCTGATGGAAGTTCTTCTGAATATAACTTTTCTATAAACTCTTCAGACATATATCCTTCTACAATATTAGCAAAGTTACCTACCGGATACTTTGCAGATCGAGAACCTTTTTCTAGAGAATATCGCTTTGTAGGTATTCCTCTAGTTGACCTTGGAGGCAAAACATATTTTTGTGAGACTTCTAGAACTGTTTATGAAATTACTTCTTCTATAACCTCTGGTTCTTTTACAACATGAACTGGTTCTTCTTCAACATGGATATGCTCCTGCACTTCATTAGCTGGAATAATATCACTCAAAGTCTGGCTGTTTGATTCAGAATTACTTACCTCAGATATCAGGCCTGGACTTGGGTTGTCACCTTGAGAGGAGGACTGTAAATCTTTGGAGGAAACACTTGGAGCAGTCTGAATCTCTGATGAATATCGAAGCCAACTCAGTGTGTTATTTTGCTCCTCCCCCTGACCACTGAGTTCCTGAGAATAAAAGTACTTGGTCTCTGATGATATGCCTATACGGAGCTCTGGCTCCGTATCCGAAGCAGAAGCAGATTCACCTTCGCACAGGTAAAATCACTTATATATGTCCAGAACGGAGCTCATCCTCCGTTCAATATAGCTACTTCGGAGCTTTCAAGGTAACAAATACCCAGCTCCGAGAAAATATATAACAAAGGTTGGATATAGATCTTTCACATGATTATCCGATTAAACAATACTTAAAGCTCCGACTAACTCGGACACGGCTTGGTAACAAGATTAACACAAATCTCCTCAAGAAGGAAATAAGATATTCTCTAAAGAGGAAGAGATTTACCCTAAATCTCTTACCCTCCTTTCCAAGTTTTCTACCCTCTATATAAAGAGGAGGACATCATACGGCATAATCATCTTCTACCCTCTAAGATACTCAACTTATATGCCACGCCGGCTCCTAAAGTCCGGCACAATACACAACAATTAAGGCGTCAAGCGGCCGCAACCCTATTACCTTTAGGGAGTTGCCTTCAAACCATCACCAAAACTATCACCTCTATACTCACACCTCCGGTTGAGCCATAGTGCGATTATTTGATCAAACAAATTGGCGCCATCCGTGGGACTCCTAAAAAGAAAATAATACAACAAGAACACAAGAACCCCACCCACGATCATAATAATCAAAACCCATGGCTGACGGAGAATACTCTCCAAGAACACCGGGTTCTGGGGGACCCAGAACACCCCCGGGAGGGTCCGATTCCCAGGGAGGGTTTTCCTTTGACACACCCGGTCAGAACTATCGCCCGCCTATTATCACAGCGGGTAGTCATAGCTCGACCTTAGGTAAAACATCAAATACTCAAGGTACTCCTGGAAGACCCGAAACCCAGAGCCAGGATCAAGACAGGTCCGTGGTGATGCCCCTAGAGTGATACCCGAGCAGATCTTCACCGTTAGACCGTGCTACGGAACGATTCGCTCTGGAAGAACGCGCACTAGGAGGATCCGCGTCATAAGAACGCATTACGGAATGAACTGTCCTAGAAGAACGCACGCCGGGTAGATCCACGCCAGAACCAAACGGGTCTACGGTGACGTTGCAAGGTCAAGGACTGGAAAGACCAGCGTCACAAGGCCTGAATCTGTTCAGAACTTCTACGCTTCACAGATCAGAATGCAGGAGGGCCAACAATAACCCCACTAGACCAAGGACCAAACAGACCTGTGGTAACACCGCTAAGGAGCAGCAGCGGGTTCGTGTTGACATCTCCCCAGAGGCAAAGTCCGGAGCAAACCAGAACGGGCTTTACCTCCTTTGCTCAAAGAACACAGTTACCCCAGGGAGGCAATAACCGAGCATCGACGTCGGTAGAGCACGAAATAAATGATGCATATGTGCAAGCTAATTACGATACCCTAAGCACAATCCTGAATCGCCTAAGGGAAGCAGGTCAGGTCTGGAATGTTACCAGGAATCTAGAAAATGAATACGATTCTGACTCAGTGGATGAATATATCGATGCGGAGCTTACCCAAAGAAGAACAAATAGGGAAGCGCCCCCTCAACAAGAAAGACGAACACGGATAATTGCGACTCCGTCAAGGGCAGCAGGAATACAGATAGGTTAAAGAGTAAGTCCAACTGCTCAAAGAGAAGAAATATCCCAAGAGCCACTCCAAAGGCGCTCATCCAGGATCAACAGAGGTCCGGAGAACACACCGGGACCTCGGCAAAACCAGGAAGGGCCAAGAGGAAACCAGCGAGGGTCCCTGCACACCAGAAGGAATGTGGTCCGTTCAGACTACGATTCTTATGAATGGGAAGATCTGGATCCGGTAGACCTGTCCCATCTGGTTAATACAGAGAGCCCGTTCTCTGTGGCCCTACAAAGTCACCCATTACCAGTAAAGATGAAATATTCACAGCACTTGGGATACTATGATGGAAAAAGTGACCCGGATGACTTCCTAAAAAAGTTCATCGGAGCAGCCTTAATCCAAAGATGGGATATGCCGACTACGTGCCACGCATTCTCTTACTCACTAACGGATGATGCACGGGAGTGGATTGATGGTTTACCCAAAAATAGCATCGAAAGTTTCGAAACACACAAGAATAAATTCAGATCCCAGTTCAGTATGCAGAAAAAGCACAGGAAGACACACATCACTTTGCACAACATTAAGTAAAAAGAAGGCGAAAAAACAAGGGACTTCATTGTCAGATACACCAATGAAACACAACAGGTGCGAGGACTACCAGAGAGTCAAAGGATATCGGGACTTATCCATGGATAACTGGTGAGATAGAAGTTTAACTTAATTTTCCTAACAAGTTTTAAATTTATATTACAAGGTTAACTTCTCTACTACACTCACTCACGGGCAGTGGACCCGTTCGTTTATAGTATAACAAATAGGTAAGACCATAATCGTTCTCATGGACTATGTCTAAGAATGCAACTAGGTGTAAATCTAAGATTGTTGGGGGTTTGTTTCTAATTAAACTAATAAAAATAAAATGCAAATCCGGTATTACCGGGGCAGGCTGTGTCGGAAACAACGAAAAGATTTTGAAAAGTAAACAGAAGACAATAATAATGAAAACAATACATCTACTTGAAAACAGTTCACATGCCGCCTAGATCATCTACCATATTACTAATAAATGTTCAACGACTAATCACGACCAAGCTTCCTGTTAAGTCCCCCGGTCTAAATGGTCAAGATTCCTGTTAAGTCACCTAACCCTTTGATTAAGCTTCCTGTTAAGTCCCCTAATCAAGATTATAATCTAAGTCTGTTTTTATGACCTAACCTTTATAGTTTTAATGGGATTCCTGTTAAGTCACCCAAGCAGTTTGGCTTCCTGTTAAGTCCCCAACTTACTTTAACTAAGTCAAACATAAAAATGGTTCAACAACTATAAGAAAATGATATCACTATACAAACATGATCATATTATCCAAGCAGATGCATAATTATCTAGCTACTCATAGCAAAACTAATAACACTAACAATCATCAATAGAAAAGAATCCATAATAATAATTGTACGATAATTTAAATAAGTCTTGCAACAGTAACCCTAATAACAATAATAATAAAAGTACGGAATAATAAAGAAGGAGATCAAACTAAAGAGGTGAAGTACTGTTGGTGCCGAATTCTAGCTGGTCACTTTAGCCGTTGTGACGTACGCACACGCCACCACCGAACACACTACTCGTATTTGATGAACCCTCCAAATCATTATTAATTGCGGCTACTTTTTGAATATTAATTGAATTATGAGTTGATGCTTGATCTTCCGGATGATATGGAGGTGTTAAAAGGGTTTAGATCTAGTAATGGTTGATGGTTATGATGATTATGATGTTAAGGATTAATGATTGATTATGGAGGTGTAGGAAGGTTTAGATCTGGTGAAAATACCCTAGAAACGACCACAAGTCGCCTGGAAGAAGTGAGCTACGACCATAGGGTTTTTGAGGGGTATTTATAGGTTTTCGGGCAAACCCTAGCTGAACCGACCTTGGGAGCGGCGCTGGCAGAAGTCCCAGCGCCTCTGGTGATGTCCCAGCTCCGCTGGTGATGTTCCCAGAGCCGCTGGTGATGTCCCAGCGCCGCTGGTGCTTCAGGATCACTTCCAGCGGCGCAGGGGGCTTCAGGCCCAACATAAAAGTTGTAGATCTTTCTCTCCCCTTTCCGTGGATAGCTTACTTGCCCCTCCTCCTCTCCGTAGATCTTTCTCTCCCCTTTCCGTGGATATCTTACATGTCAGAAACGGAGTCCGTATGAAGAAGTTATGCCCAAAATACTAACAGGTGGTCGTGTGCTTCATGTTGCCCTCAAATTCTTCATGTTCCGCTTGCTACTATTCGTCCAAGAGTCTTGTGGCTTCGTATTAAGCTGAGTAGAGATGTTTGCCTTCACTTGCACGCCTTGTGAACCTATCATAATATGTCATCCCATTAAGTACCAAAAGTTCACATTTCTTAACTCATTTAAGCATCAAAACACGACCTAATGATATGGGAAATAATCACAAAATGGACGCTCATCATATACCCCCACACTTAAGTCTTTGCTTGTCCTCAAGCAAATAGTCCAAGAAAATAAAACAATGATGAGTGGACAACTTAAGTGTTCAAGTTATTCTACTTCATTAAAACATTTGAAAGATTAGTCATGCAAAATGATTTGAGAAAGCTTTAGACAAAATCAGTAAGCTATAGCTAGAGGCAAGATAATTGGTCAATCAAAACTAAAAGCTAACTTTTTACTTGTGCTAATACCTCTAAAACAGTTCTATACTTCCACATGTCTTACAGCTCAATCTTACTTCTTTCTGCTGACTAGTTAAGCACTTAATTAAGGTTTGTAAAGCAATCAGAACTACTAGCTACTAGCAAGGCATTTATATTCATTCGTTTGTGTACTTGTGAGTCACTACTTAGACATACTCTCACACTACAGTCATGCTCGTTAGCTAAACACTAAAGCAGTTATACGATATTATCATCTTTAATAGTTGAGACAGCGGTGACAGGTCGGTGGTTCCCCACGCGCAGAGCGACATAACTCAACTAATGGTTAGAGTTTATACCTTACATCAAGACAGTGGTGACAGGTCGGTGGTTCCCCACGCGCAAAGCGACATAACTTGATGCGTTTTATTTAGATTTTACTCGTTAATAGTTCTTTGAACTTTGTTTAATCTACTGATTGTCTTTCTTAAGATACTACATTATTCATGCAATAGACATTATCAGAGACCCCAGATGACTCATACTCTTACTCCGCATGCAACTAGTTCACATTAAATAATGTAAGAATTAAGGCGAACCATACATCTAAACTAGTTCCTACACAAGCACGTATAATTAAGTCCAATTAATATACCTATACTAATGACTAGAAAGCTCTAATTGCTAGGCATATTAAAGTCCGGTTAAGTGTGCTATGGCAAACGTAATCGCATACAGTTTCAGGCTAAGCTCTAATCCAGTTGAAAGCATGAACAGCCACAATCTATAGTTAAGCTAACAGTCCTAACTAACCGTTCATCTACCAAAGCTAATATTGCTTAGTTATCGTCATCTTTTGTCTACTTGCAAAGCTTATATTCTCAAAAGAAAAATTTTAAAAATTGCATGAAATAAGTAGTAGAAAACTTGTTCAAAATCAAACAATAAAAACAAGGGTTTTTCCTATTCCACCCCCCACACTTAAATTGTACAATGTCCTCGTTGTACTAGACATAGAATAAGGGTAATAGGAAAAACACGTAAAAATTAAAGAGTAACAGGATTAACGAAACTTCCCGGGTCTTAAATTGCATGATAGTTGTTTGAAGATGGCATTTATGGAGCAACTTGAATGATACAGATCTTCAAAGACTTGAGTTGGTTCCATTTGATGGCGATCCATTGTTGCATCTCCATCTTCTTTTCTTTTTGGTATTTTCTGATTTTTTGATTTTTTTTTCCCGGTGATAACAATGTGCCAACAGAGGTTTGAGAGGTTCTTCATAAGTGTTGAGTGATTAAGAGGGGTTAGAAATGTGTTTACAAGGTTTAAAATGAAGTTCGAACTGCTGCTGGACCTCCCAGCGGCGCTGGTAATCACACCTGTGCAACCAGCGGCGCTTTAGTGGTCCCAGCGGCGCTGGTCAGACCTGGAGCTCAAAATCAAAGTTGTAGTTCTCTGTCTCCCCGGTTCCGTGGCCTGGTCACTCGTCGAAAACGGACATCAGATGAAAAAGTTATGGCCAAAATACCAAGATAGCGCCAAACTCTTCATGTGAACTATATTTCCTCCGTCTTGAGTGTTAAATCACGAACCGATTCTTCTCCAAATCGTCACTAAACCTCTTTGAGCTCTTGTAACCTTGTTCCTTGATATCCTCCTCTTCACCACTTGCAATGATCTACAAAGCTCATGATTTACCTATCGTCTGCACATCTAAATCAAAATATCAAAACAAAACTAAAATGAAAACATGATTACTTGCTTGTTCAACCGAAATCGAACAGGAAGCAATATTATTATTGAACAAAATAACCTAATGCATGAAAATGAAAACAAAGACATGGGTTGCCTCCCAAGAAGCGCTTAATTTATTTAGGAGTCTTAAGCTAGACTCCTTCACTACTTATTCATCAACGACATAAGAGCCTAATTCTATGCCCTCGTCTTTATAGCTATCCTCCTCATAGTAGTGCTTCACTCTCTGCCCATTGACTATAAAACTACCCCCGCTATTGTCGCGTAACTTTACCTGTCCCGGTGGGTAACCCTTTACGACTTCATATGGTCCTGCCCATTTTGATCTGAGTTTCGGCGCTTTGAGCTTAAAGCGGGAATTAAACAAAAGCACCTTATCACCTTCCTTGAATTCTTTCATCCTAATTCTCCTATCATGCCATGCTTTTGTTCTCTCCTTATGGATACTAGAGTTTTCATAGGCTTGTTGTCTAAATTCTTCTCATGCATCTAGTTGCCAGTACCTTTCCTTCCCAGCTTCATCTAAATCCATGTTACAATTCTTAATTGCCCAATAAGACCTATTCACTATTTCTAATGGTAAATGGCACGTTTTTCCATACACTAACTTATAGGGTGGTTCCTATGGGTGTCTTATAGGCTGTCCTAAATGCCCAAAGTGCATCATCTAACCTATTCGTCCAATTCTTAGGGTTATCCTTAACTGTTTTCTCTAAAATTCTCTTAAGTGCCCTATTGGTGTTTTCTACTTGACCACTAGTCTGAGGGTGATAAGCTGTTGAAAACCTATGGTTGACTCCATATCTCTTAAGTACCTTTTCTAATTGAGCATTTGCAAAATGACTACCCCTATCGCTAATCAAAGCTTTAGGCATTCCAAACCTACTAAACAAGTTCTTAAGGAAATCTACAACTACCTTAGCATCATTAGTGGGTAAAGCCTTAGCTTCCGTCCACTTTGACACATAATCTACTGCTACTAGAATATACTTAAACTTATAGAAGGTGGAAATGGTCCCATGAAATCTATTCCCCAAATGTCAAATACTTCGCAAACCTGTATGCTCCTCTGTGGCATCTCATCTCTCTTGGTGATCGATCCTTGGCGCTGGCATGCATCACATAACTTAACCAAAGTCTTGGCCTCCTAAAAAATTCCAGGCCAATAAAATCCTGCCTCAAATACCTTCCTAGCTGTAGTCGACGGGCCATAATGTCCTCCTGTGGGTCCTGAATGACAGTCATCTAATATCTTCCTACTCTCACTTTCCGACACACATCTCCTAATCATACCGTCTGCACACATCCTAAACAAGTATGGCTCCTCCCAGTAATAATACTTAAGGTCTGAAAAGAACTTTTTCCTATGGTAATAGTCTAAATGCAACGGCAAAACTCCTACATCTTTGTAATTAGCAATGTCAGTGAACCAAGGTGCATCCTCCTTATCATCTACTTATATCCTCATCAAATTCTCTTCGGGGAAGGCTTCATCTATCTCTTCACAATCAGGTTCCTCCTCATCTAGGTTATCTAATCTACTAAGGTGATCTGCAGCTACATTTTCTGCTCCTTTCTTATCCTTAATCTCCAAATCAAACTCTTGAAGCATTAACACCCACCTAATTAACCTAGGCTTAATATCTTTCTTATTGATGAGGTATCTAATGGCTGAATGGTCAGTGAAAATGGTTACTTTCTGCAACACTATGTAATTCCTAAACTTATCTAGGGCAAAGACTACCGCTAGCAATTCCTTCTCTGTAGTTGTGCAGTTCCTTTGGGCCTCATTAAGGGTTTTGCTAGCATAATATGGCCTAAAATGCTTATCTAACCTTTGACCTAACACAGCTCCTACGGCGAAATCACTAGCATCGCACATTATCTCAAAAGGTAATGCATAATCAGGTGATACTACTATGGGGGAATCTATAAGGTGTTTCTTAAGTTTCTCAAATGCCTTAATACAATCCTTATCAAATTCAAACCTAACATCTTTCTCTAAAAGTTTGGTCATTGGCCTAGCTATCTTCGAAAAATCCTTAATAAATCTCCTATAAAACCCTGCATGACCAAGAAAACTCCTAACTCCTTTGACATTAACCGGAGCCGGTAACCTAGACATCACATCTATCTTAGCCTTATCTACTTCTATTCCTGCTTTAGACACCTTATGTCCTAATACTATTCCTTCCTTAACCATGAAATGACACTTTCTCCCAATTCAACACTAAATTAGTTTCTTCACACCTAGCTAACATCTTATCTAAATGACCTAAACACGAATTAAACGAATTCCCGTAAACCGAGAAATCATCCATAAACACTTCTACCGACTTTTCTAACATATCCTGAAAAATAGCAGTCATACCTCTGAAAAGTAGCTGGGGCATTACAAAGTCCAAATGACATCTTCCTATAGGCATAAGTTCCATAGGGGCAAGTAAATGTTGTCTTCTCTTGGTCTTCCGTATGAATGGGAATCTGAAGATACCCTGAAAATCCATCGAGAAAACAAAAGTACTCGTTCCCTGCTAAGCGTTCTAACATCTGGTCCATAAAGGGTAAAGGGTAATGGTCCTTCCTAGTAGCCTCATTAAGCTTCCTATAATCTATGCAAACTCTCCATCCCGTCACAGTCCTAGTTGCTATCATCTCATTGTCCTCGTTAGCCACTACTGTCATTCCTCCTTTCTTCGGTACGCAGTGAATAGGGCTTACCCACTCGCTATCCGAGATGGGAAAGATAATTCCTGCATCTAATAACTTAATCACCTCCTTCTTCACTACTTCCTTCATATTAGGGTTTAGACGTCTCTGTCTCTGAACTACTGGCTTCGAGTTAGTTTCTAGGTGAATCCTATGGTTACAATACGAAGAATCTATGCCTCTAATGTCAGCTATCTTCCACGCAAACACCTTCTTATGTGACCTAAGGACTCTCATTAAAGCTGCCTTCTCCTTCTGACTCAGCTTCGACGAAATGATAACCGGGAGTTGTGACTTTCCTTGGAGGTAAGCATACTCCAATCCTTGCGGCAACGGTTTCATCTCAAGATCGGTTGGCGGTTCTTCTAATGAGGTGATGAGGTTATTTGGTGTCTGCACTAAGGTCCCGTCGAATCCATCTTCTTCTAACTCTCCTAAATCCCATGGATGTTCTGGTGATCCTATTTCTAGAATTTCCTCTATTTCCTGATTTGCTCTATTATCAACATCTACTATTTCGACTTCTTCAGCACAAACTCCTATATCATCCTTCCCTAAGTCAGGGTCTCCCTCCATGGTTAAACTAAGCTTCCTTCTACCATCCTATGGTAATCCTTCGTTCTGCTACTTCTATTACGGCTTTGGCTGTGTTCAAAAATGGTCTTCCTAAAATTATTGGTACTTTCTTATCTTCCGGTATGTTCATAACTACGAATTCTGCCTGAAAGTGTAGGTCTCCTACGTACTAACTATCATGTTGTAGTCTTTCCTAAAGGGCGCTGAAAGGTCTGATCTGCTAATTTAATGGTCATCATGGTAGTGTCTAAAGCTTCATCACTTAACTTAATGTATATAGACCAAGGCATTAGGTTAATGCTAGCCCCTAAGTCCGCTAAATAGTCACAGGTAATTTTATTCCCTAACGTACAAGGTATAACAAAGCTACCTGGATCTTCTAACTTCGGGGTGATGAACTCATCTCCTTTTTCCAGAATTCCTTTGACTTCCTCTATTCCATGCACGTCCTTCGGCATCCTGTCCTCCTTGAGCAAATCCTTAATGTATCTGGCATACCCTGGTGTTAGCCTAACCAATTCCGTAAATGGTATTGTCACCTTGGTTCCTAAGATCGTATCCTTGAAAATTTCTCCTCTCTGCTCTACTCTGCACTTCCTTAGCTTCTGCGAGTACGGAACTGTCGCTGTAGGTTTCGATCGCGTCTGGAATCTGTTTTGGGGTAGCCAGTCGGCACTAGTGAGTTCCATGGGCGCTCGGCGGTGATCTGGGTGCAGCAGCGGCGCTGAGAAGCTCTCCATCGGCGCTGGGAAAGCTCTCCAACGGCGCTGGTTGCATTTTCCTGGACGGAGAGCGGAGCTGGTTTGACCCACCAGCGGCGCTGTCAATTTCTGGGTAAGGAGCGGCGCTGGCTCCTGCAGTGGGTGTCCCAGCGGCGCTGGAAGGGGTCCAGTGGCGCTGGTTCTTCAGTCCAGAATCCGTTTCCTTGCTGTTTTGCCTGACCGCTTCAGTTTCCACTTCCGCTTCTGCTGGTTCTTCTTCTTCATCCTTTTCCTCAGCTTCCAGAGGATTCGGGGTGATTTTGTTGCCTTTCCCCCTTGTGGTAATTCCTTTCACGGTCTCCTCCTTTGAAAACAAACGATCGTAAATCAAATCGAGCACCGTTTTGACCTTGCCTAACTCTTCCTTAACCTCTCGAATATTCTGATCATTTCTCTCTACACTATCCTTTAGCCTTTGTATTTCTCCACTAAACTTCTCTTCCATCTCTTCTCTTAGAACATACTCCTTTGGTTTTGGTGGCTCTTCATCCTCCAAGCTCATCTCTTGCTCTCTTCTATCCAAATCATTCAACACTCCATAAGCATCTTTTGCCTTCATATACTCAAACATGCCACCTCCCATGATATCCAACTCATTCCTTGTTTTGCTTGTTGCTCCAAAGTAAAAGTACTCCAAAATATCCTCCTTGGTTTTATTGTGACCGTGACATTCCTTGACCATCTTCTTCATCCTTCGCCATGCTTTTCCGATGCTTTCGTTGTCCGCTTGCTTGAAGGTATGTATCCTTTCTAGGAGTATTATTCTGAGGTTCCTCGGAAAGAATCTGTTGCAAAACTTTTGTCTCAATTCTTCCCAAGTGGTGATACTGTCCGAATCTAGGTTCTTGTACCAATCTTTAGCGGCTCCCGTCAAGGAGAATGGAAACGTCATCAACTTCGCCGACTCTTCAGTTCCTTTTCCATAGTTAAACAGCTTAGACACTTCATCAAAACTAGAGATATGGACGTAGGGGTCCTTGAGTTTCTCCCCATCGAATGCAAGTCTCTCCACAAGCTCAAAGTGATGCTTCTTGATATTAATAGGGATCTCTGTCTCGGGTACTGATTGCAGGCTCGCTTCCCACCTTTCTTGCATCCTCCATCATCGGTCGGTCGAATCCTAACTTATCTGCCATCTAATTCAAGAATCTACCGAACTCTATTTGAATCGACCCTAAAGTAGTACTAACTAATAACAGGACAAAAAGAAGACTATCTAAAACTAATCTAAGAAAACAAAATCTTTTTGTATTTTTAAAATTTTCAAATTTTTATGGTTTTTCGAATTTTAAGAAAAAGTAAAAACAACCTAAACTAAACTAACTTAAAAAGACTAAACTAATCCTAAAAAGACTAAAACTAACTTTTCCGTGTAAACACGAAAAAGGTCGAATTACCCTAACCTAACTATATTCCTAAGTGAATAGTCCCCGGCAGCGGCGCCAAAAACTTGATGAGCTAGATTTAACTTAAATTTTCCTAACAAGTTTTAAATTTATTTTACAAGGTTAACTTCTCTACTACACTCACTCACGGGCAGTGGACCCGTTCGTTTATAGTATAGCAAATCGGTAAGACCAGGATCATTCTCAGGGACTATGTTCTAAGAATGCAGCTAGGTGTAATTCTAAGATTGTTGGGGGTTTGTCACTAATTAAACTAATAAAAATAAAATGCAAATCCGGTATTACCGGGGCAGGCTGTGTCGGAAGACACAACGAAAAGATTTTGAAAAGTAAAACAGAAGACAATATTAATTAAAACAATACATCTACTTGAAAACAGTTCACATGCCGCCTAGATCATCTACCATATTACTAATAAGTTCTTAAAACAAATCAACAACAAAAAAAAAAATAATAACAAATAAAAAAAAAAAACAAAAAAAACAAAAAAAAAAAATAAAAAAAACACCAAGCTTCCTGTTAAGTCCCCCGGTCTAAATGGTCAAGATTCCTGTTAAGTCACCTAACCCTTTAATTAAGCTTCCTGTTAAGTCCCCTAATCAAGATTATAATCTAAGTCTGTTTTTATGACCTAACCTTTATAGTTTTAATGGGATTCCTGTTAAGTCACCCAAGCAGTTTGGCTTCCTGTTAAGTCCCCAACCTACTTTAACTAGGTCAAACATAAAAACGGTTCAACAACTATAAGCAATTAATATCACTACATAGACATGATCACATTATCCAAGCAGATGCATAACTATCTAGCTACTCATAGCAAAACTAATAACACTAACAATCATCAATAGAAAAGAATCCATAATAATAATTGTACGGTAAAAATAAGTCTTGCAAGAGTAACCCTAATAACAATAATAATAAAAGTACTGGACAATAAAAGAGAGAGATCAAACTAAAGAGGTGAAGAACTGTTGATGCCGAATTACTGCTGGTCACTTTAGCCGCTGTGACTTACGACACGCCACCACCGAACACACTCCTCGTGATTGATGAACCCTCCGAATTATTGAAGTGCGTCTGTGTTGAATTAATTGTTGTTGATAATTGATGCTTGATCTTCCGGATGATATGGAGGTGTTACGAGGGTTTAGATCTGGTAAATGGTTGATGGTTATGATATTATGATGTTAAGGATTAATGGATGATATGGAGGTGTTAAGAGGTTTTAGATCTGGTGAGAATACCCTAAAAACGACCTACAAGTCGCCTGGAGGAAGTGAGCTACAAATGTGAGGGTTGAGGGGTATTTATAGGTTTTCGGGCAAACCCTAGCTGAACCGACCTTGGGAGCGGCGCTGGTAGAAGTCCCAGCGCCGCTGGCTGACTCCTAGCTCCGCTGGTGATGTTTGGCTCCCAGCTCCGCTGGTGATGGTCCCAGCGCCGCTGGTGGCTTCAGGATCACTTCCAGCGGCGCTGAGGCTTCATGAGCGGCGCTGGGCTTTATCAACACAAAGTTGTAGATCTTTCTCTCGCCTTTCCGTGGATAGCTTACTCGTTAGAAACGGAGTCCGTATGAAGAAGTTATGCCCAAAATACTAACACATGGTCATTTGCTTCATGTTGGCCTCAAATTCTTCATGTTCCGCTTGCTAGTCTTCGTCCAAAGTCTTGTGGCTTCGTGTTAAGCTGAGTAGGACTTGTGAACCTATCATAACATGTCATCCCATTAAGTACCAAAAGTTCACATTTCTTAACTCATTTAAGCATCAAAACACGACCTAATGATATGGGAAATAATCACAAAATGGACGCTCATCATTAATAGATCTCATTGAACATTTGAGCACCGATTTGCCTGAAACCTACGATGGCTTAACAGGCAAAGCCCACATATGGTTGGACGCAAGAGAAACCACGAACGCCGATTTCTCCTCAGGAAGAAAGAGGAAAGAATACTGAGGAAATGGAAGATTCCCCCGGTATGGCCGTGACGATAACCAATGGGCAGGTAGAGACAGAGACAGTGGGATATACATCCTGTCCAGTCTCACCAAAACTCCGAAGCAAATTTTACTCACGGAACGGATCGCTTCAACCTTCCCGACTCCAACTAAGCTCATAACGAAGAAGAAAAACATGGAAAAATACTGTGAATACCACAGGGACCATGGACATGACACAAATAATTGCAGAAACCTAAGAAGAGCTATAGAAGAGGCCGTGGAATCAGGAAAGTTGGACCACCTTGTTAAAGGGATCCGCCAGACAAGAATAAAAAGCGAAAAAAAAAGAAAAAACACCACCAGCACAGATCCTCATAATACGCTCCGAGGTGTACACAGATCATCACAGGAGCAGTATTACCAATTCGCCACTTAAGAGATATAACCCCTTCAAACGAACCGATCATCATCGAAGCTGACATTGGGGGAACCAAAATGAGGAATGTCCAAATAGACGGTGGTAGCGAGTGTGATATTCTCTACGAAAAATACTTCTCCAAATTACCAAGGAACGTCAGAGAAAAGCTGCGAAAGGTTGAAAGGCCACTCATAGGATTCGCAGGAGAGCGAACATGGCCCATCGGGGAGCTCCGGATAGATGTAACAATCGGAAAATACCCTAACTGGAAAACGGAAAAAATTACATTTTTGGTATCACAGCAGACTCTGGAAACAATGCAATCCTTGGGAGAGAAGCAATGCGAAAGTTTGGAATCATAGCATCTACGATCCACTCGCAAATAAAATTCCAAAGTGAAACAGGAATAACCACGTTGTTATCCCACCTTCACACTGAACGAAGGGCGCATCAGGGGAGCAGAGGAAGCTCATCAGATAACGAAGATAGAGAGCCCTCCATACACTCAGAAAAGAAAATGCAGCCCCCAGAAACACCAACGTTCAAACAGAGGACACACAAAAGGAACCAAGGAGCCAAGAAGTACAACAGATTCAGAGGCTCAGGGAGAAAGACGGGGGTCCATAAAGACCTCCGTCAAAAAGTGAACTCCCTAAAAAGACAGAAGGGATAAGCCCGATTAGCTACCGGATAAGTCCAAAGAAAGCTAGCAGCTAGGAACCTTACTATGTAATGTCCTCCTGCCAATTATTTTGCAATAAAATAAAGCTTTCAACAAAACTATAAGATCGATCAAAATAACATTAAACGCGCGTAAAAATAAAAAGACTTCATAGGTGTTCAAGGGGATGCCCATCAAGACATTTATGGAGCAACAAAAGGAGCCTCCCGAGTATAAAGGGAAAGGCAAAAAAACCACCCAAAGACGGAGCCATTTAAATGACGAAGTTAAGGGTAGGTTAATTTATTGCAGGTACAAAGATAATATTACATTAGCCTCCCCCAACATAAAGGGAGGTCCGCCAAATATCCACAAATTGTCAGAGGTGCACAGGCCATCAAAAGTTTAACAGAGGAGCATAAAAAGAAATTGTTCTTAAGCGGTGCTCCACAAACCATTTTCAAAAAAAAAAAGATGTTCCACCACAACAATCATCAGGAACGATAAAAGGATTCATGGAGCAACCTGTAGGAGATCCGAGGGAGAAGCTTCGGGATCAGCGGCAAGATTACGGAGGTATGCAGAGTCAACATTGGCCAAGGCATCGAGTGCAGAATCAAGGCGAGTAGTTGTGTCTTCTGGGATGACACGGCCCTCTAGATTTACCAGACCTTCCGTAGCTAGAGCACGCATCAATCCTACCTCTGCATCTTCTCTGTTCAAATTACAGACTCTTGACAGCAACTCGCCAACCTCAGGGTCATTAAGGAAAGACCTGCATACATGGGGAATAACTTCAACAATCAATCTCCCATACCTCCCCGATTTCTCCGCAAGTGCATCATGTGCCTCCTTCACGAAGATAAACTACAAACGAAGATAAACTAAGTTCGTAAATTCTAAGTTCGTAAGGTGAAACCAAACGAAGATAAGATTAACTTCGTAAAGAGAATTCAAACGAAGATGGCCTAAATTCGTAGACAAATATTTGAACGAAGATAAGTTAAATTCGTTTGAAGAAGATTCAAAACGAAACTGAAGATAACTTCGTTTTAAGAATAACTTCGTAGGAAGTTCAAAAGCCAAAGAACGAATTTAAGATTAAATTCGTTTGGCTAAGTTCGTTGAGGAAAACGAACTTAACAGCAGTTTTGAGTTTTCGAAGAACACAGAAAATAAATAATCAAACGGACGATCTAAACCTTCGATTGGATATCGAAAGGCTCTGATACCACTTGTGAGTCCCTCGATAGCTCTGGATCGCTCTCGAGATCGTCTAAGGTTATGTCGTGAGTGCGGAATCCTCACGAGATAACTGTTTGATTAGTTATCAAGATTATTGCTAATTAACAAGATTGTTAACAGCCTTAATTAAGCTATATTCGTTTGCTAATGATCACAAACGAACTTAGAAGCAGTAATGGTGTGTGATTAGACGACTGGATTAACTCAATTTAGGTTTTCAGTCGTTTATATATGTTCCAATTTGATATTGGGCTTGCTGGGCTTTGTTCTAACGAACTTAGCAGCCCAGCCCTTAGAACGAAGATAATCTTCGTTCGTTCCTAACGAAGATCATCTTCGTTAGTACTAAAACCATCAACATCTTATGCTTAGTTATTTTCCTAGTACTTTATGTACAAGAACCTAACATATATTATGATTGTACTTGTATGACATACACAACAACCATCATATATAAACATATATAAAACACCAAAACATGTAATCAATCATTACTAAAACATGAAGTCCATAATCTATCAATTACATATAAATGAATAAGACATAATCAAATCTAAGTTGCTGTTGTCACATCAACATGCATCAACAGTGTAACTCATTAAGCTTCCTATAATCTATGCAAACTCTCCATCCCGTCACAGTCCTAGTTTCTATCATCTCATTGTCCTCGTTAGCCACTACTGTCATTCCTCCTTTCTTCGGTATGCATAGAATAGGGCTTACCAAGCTATCCTTCTCCCGAACCTGGTTGCCCAAAGCTATCCTTCTCCCGAACCTGGTTGCCCAAAGCCTTCACTTCCCTCTCCTTCTCCGAGATGATCCTCTGTGCATCAGTCCTTGCAGTGCTTAACTCAGATTGAAGAGCCCCACAGTCCAACTCCAAGTCCACCACCTTTGCCTCTAGTGCAAGTTTCTTTGCCATCAAGCCTTCATACTGCTCCTTCGTAGGCCCAGATTCCTCAGAGGCCTCCCGCAATCTTGCATCCAATGCACTGCCAATAATAGCACTGCAGAAGATTGAGCGGTTGAAGAAGGCAGACAGTTCTGGGACCTCCATGCTCATCAGTCCGTTAACCCATCCAGCAGGAGCAATGTTTTGCAAAGAGCGATGGCAGGAAGAAGCATCAAGAACCTCCTCAAGAGGGTTGAAGGCTGCAGTAACAAAGGATGAAGGTTACATGACGAATGAATAACGCAAAGACAAAAGCCAGCAACGGACTTACATGAAGACTGAAGAGGCACTTTCCCAGCCTTGGTTATCCACTTCTTTCGGGGACCACCAGCACTCTTGGATGAACTTTTCCTCTTCCACAGGCGGCTAGCAACGGTATTCTCCTGAGCTTTCTCTCTTTCATCAGCATCTTCACCAGCACCATCTGAAACATCAACAATGTCCTGTTCTTCCACTGGCTCCTGAGTTGCAGGGATCGGTGTCTCAGGCAACGCATCAGCAGCAGGCCCCTCCTGCACCACAGATGATCGGGTAGACGGAGGAGCCAGAGCCACTGGCTTGAAGACTACGCTGGACAATAAGGGTTGCCTATCAATCAGTTGCCTAAAAGACATCTCTGTAACAAAGGTAACCTAGATCAATATTCATCACATTTGCCAAAAGAAAAAGGAACAAAAACAGAACCTGCAAAGGAGTTAACCTACCCTGACCATCACATTCAAAAGCAACATCCAATGTACCATACTCCCAACACCTTGCAACTCGAGACTTAAACAATATAGCCTCTGGATATATACACAACTTTAAGCTATAAGAAGACAGGCGATCAACATCCACCTGCCTCACACTGAAGACACTGGGAGTGCCTATGGATTTATTTTTCAACCTCTCCCTATCTAATAAACCACTATGAGCAACAGGAATCAATGACTGATCAACAAAAACAAACAAATTCTTCGAATCCCTAACCTCTACACCACCAGCAACAAATAGTTCATAATCACCGTTTTTGGAAACAGTAACCCAATCCCCGAACTCTTTAAGTTTGTAAAAGATGTTAAACAAAGCAACCGATGGCTCTATACTATTGGCACTACAGAGAACTTGGTAAGCTATGATCTTCGCCACACCAGTTGGATGAACAGTAGAAATATGGCATTGATAATAATCTATAACGGCGAGGAAAAAGGATGACAACGGAATCCTAAGGTTACCAAGGGTGAAAGCTTTCACATATAGACCAACAAAACCCGCCGGGGGATCGCATATGGATTGCCCTCTTTCCGGATAATGAACTAAATTAGGGTTTTGCAAAAAAAACGTAGCTACGAAACTCTGATAAGCAGAGCGATCCAACACATTGGTGATATTTTCTATTCCTCTTTTTGACATTCTGATTATAAGGAATAAACAAAAGGATACAGAGGAAATGGTTTACCTGGATGGAGACTGGCGAACAAAGAAGTGCGGGAGTGGAGTTTAGAAATCGAAGTCAAGGCAGAAGAAAACCCTTTTCTTTTTGGCAATAAATTGGTATTTATAGGGGTAATAAATCACGGGTAACTACCCAGTGATAAGTTACCCCGGGTCTTGTGCCAACAAGTTTCCATTGAGGGATAAGCCCTCATTATGACAAAACGACTTTAATGACATTTACATGTCTGATTAAGGAGCTACGAGACACGGAGAAACGGAGCACATTTCCTTTAGCTTCGAAGGTATGATGATTTTTTATCTTTTAAGTCTAATGCGATTTTCTACAGATAGAACCTCCCATCAGACTGGGGGGCTTGATGATATACCTATACGGAGCTCTGGCTCCGTATTCAAAGCAGGAGCAGATTCACCTTCGCACAGGTAAAATCACTTATATATGTCCAGAACGGAGCTCATCCTCCGTTCAATATAGCTACTTCGGAGCTTTCAAGGTAACAAATACCCAGCTCCGAGAAAATATATAACAAAGGTTGGATATAGATCTTTCACATGATTATCCGATTAAACAATACTTAAAGCTCCGACTAACTTGGACACGGCTTGGTAACAAGATTAACACAAATCTCCTCAAGAAGGAAATAAGATATTCTCTAAAGAGGAAGAGATGATTTACCCTAAATCTCTTACCCTCCTCTCCAAGTTTTCTACCCTCTATATAAAGAGGAGGACATCATACGACATAATCATGTTATACCATCTAAGATACTCAACTTATACGCCACGCCGGCTCCCAAAGTCTGGCACAATACACAACAATTAAGGCGTAAAGCGGCCGCAACCCTATTACCTTTAGGGAATCGCCTTCAAACCATCACCAAAACTATCACCCCCATACTCACACCTCCAGTTGAGCCACAGTGCGATTATTTGATCAAACAGTCTCCAAAAAATCATAGTTCATCGTAGTAAACATACGATGAGTTTTCGGATTGTAACATCTATACCCCTTTTGAGTAACGCCATATCCCACAAATACACACTTTTCAGCACACGGTTCAAGTTTATTACGATATGATTTTGGAATATGAACAAAAACTGTACATCCAAACACTTTAGGTTGTAAGGTAAGAACCGGTGGAAGCTTATGATATTCAGTGAGGGCTTTCAAGGGGGTTTTCATATTTAGAATCTTTGTAGGAAGTCGGTTAATCAGATAAGTAGCAGTGGCTAAAGCTTCTGGCCAAAAACTTTTCGGAACTAGAGATTCAATTATAAGTGCCCTAGTCATTTCCAATAGAAGTCTATTTTTCCTTTCTGCAACACCATTCTGTTCTGGAGTGTGAGGACAAGTAGTTTGATGAATTATTCCTTTTGATTGAAAAAACGAATGCATTTGTGAATTCACATATTCTCCACCATTATATGTTCTCATAATTTTGATAGATTTTTGAAATTGAGTTTGGATCATAGTATAGAAAATAGTGAATCTATTATAAACTTCATCTTTATTTTTTAGAAAATAAATCCAAGTCATCCTAGTGCAGTCATCAACAAAAATCACAAAATACTTGAAACTATGACCCCCAATAACAGGAGCAGGACCCCACACATCATAATGAACCAACGAAAATGGAGTTTGAACTCTAGTATTAGTAGGTTTAAATGTTTGCCTATGACTTTTAGCTAGAATGCAAGTCTCACACTCAATTTGTTTATTCAAAGGAAAAAGTTTTGGAAACAAAATATGTAAATAACTAACTGAAGGATGACCAAATCTTCTATGCCATAACCATGCTTCTTGTAACATCTCAAAATCTTTATCCCGTATATTTTGTTGACTTTGACTTGTTAGTTGACCATGCTTCGACTTGTCTAGATTTCACTTAATTTTTCGAATCAATTAAGTGACGTTGTTAAATATATATATAATACACCCGAACAAAAAAAAACCCCCAGTTAGTTCTTTTACGAATAGTTATAATGTAATTATATAAATGAAATATTATTATGTGTTAATATGATTAATCATATGTATATATGGGTATACATTTTGGTTAGTCATTTGATTATATAGGTATATATTTGACAACAATATATATATAAGTGATTAATATATAACTACTTGGATATATTATGCAATTTATATAAATGCCATTAAAATAATTAGGCATTAGAGTATATAAATTAGGGGATATATTATATTAATAAATTTTATAAATATTTGAAATATTTTCTAATGAAACTATTGAGAAAATAGTGATTCTAGTCAAGCTCTACCTAGTCAAGTTCTACTTAGTCAAGTTCTACCTAGTCAAGCTCTACCTAGTCAAGCTCTACCTAGTCAAGTTCTACCTAGTCAAGTTCTACCTAGTCAAGTTCTACTTAGTCAAGTTCTACCTTGTCAAGTTCTACTTAGTCAAGTTCTACTTAGTCAAGTTCTACCTAGTGAAGCTCTACCTGGTCAAGCTTTACCAAGTCTAGCCTAACTTAGTATAAATAGATGCATAACATAAGAAAAAAAGAGGAGTGATAAAAAGATAGATATTTAACAAGAACTTGTAATCTTGATTTAGTTTTGGTCAAAGCTTGTTGGAATATTAAAACTTCTAAACTCTTTGAGTTTTAGTTTAGTTTCCTAATAAAGTGGTCGACTTGAAAACGTAATCAGCTTTAGGTTCTGTATTTATCTAAAACAATTTAGAAGTGTTATCAAGTTGAATTTAAGGGCTCTATAGGACTGAAATTTTCAGTCATCTTGCAAACATCATAGAAGATTCATCTGGATGAATTAGAAGTCGAATCTTATATTTTTGGAAAGTCCAAGTGTCGGTGAAATTTCATAAGAACGAAGTTTCTTCTGGTTTTGCTCATAAGAGTGCTTAAAACGACGATCTTCAAAACTGGTCGGATTTCTGACGAGGCTACAGGTTTGTTTTTGTAAAAATCATATCTCTTTCATTAAAGCTCTTCAAGAGCCAAACCTTACATTTTTGAAAAGGCCTTTGAGTGCCCAACAAATGTCTAGAACTGAGTTTTGTTGTATCTGGTCTTCTTGACCTCCCAAAGTCATTGTCAAGTAGATGGCGCAAAGCTGGGAACATGCTGAAATTTCTTTATTTTGCACTTAGGCTTTGTAGTAGCTTATAAGTTGATCTTATATCATATGTATAGGTTACGGGGACACCTAGCAAGCTTGAAGAACTTGTTTAAGTGCCATTATACACGTGCTAAGGTAAGATACACTACTTTGACACGCTGAGGGTTCAACAAAAAACATGGTTTTCATATAATAACTTCCCAAATGATATTTTTATTGCTTATGGTTATTCGGGGTTATACGGGAGGTGATATGGGCTATGTAGATGACCAATGAGGCCTGAATTACAGTCCCCATGATGTGAAATGAAATGATTTGATATCTAATGATATCTAATGATGTGAGATGTATTGAAATGTGCATGATTGTATGACTTGTTCATCTAGTTCACTAGACTTTTTAGGTTGCCATGACACGTGCACGTTTAAGGGCCCAAACGTTAATATGATATGTGTTATTGTTTAGGTAATATGAACACCTAAACACTTAAACAATAAAGATGTGAAATCGAGCTCGTAAATCAGATGTGAAAGTGTTAAGCTTAACCCGTACTTGCCCTTGCCCGGCGGGTGCGAAGATGTGGTTGCTTGGGTGGCTCCTTGCAACATGGTCATAGATGTGAAGAGTAATACGGGAGGTCTGACCCACCCCATTTGTCATGTACATACGGATTACTCCTGGATTGGCTTTCCATTCCTTAACGACATTGATGGACAACCGTAAGGTTTATTCATCTAGTCGGGTGTGACTTATGTTACACTTATAAAGATGTTAAGATGTTATATGTGATGATGTAAAAGATGATTAGGCACATTAGGATGAACTATCCTATATAAAAGATGTTATTGCTATGTGAGATGAATTGTGATGATGTGTGCCTTAATGATGAAATATTACTTTTATAAAGTTTTAATTGGACAAATGCTTTATAAATCATGTGTTATCTTACTTAGCTAATTCGTTAGCTAACACTTGTATCTTGAAATGTGTTGCTCCCTCAAGTTTAGCAAGTTTGAGCTAGATGATGAATAATGTGCGAGGCATAGGTAGATTACAATGAGGATGGCTATAGTTTACCCGTAGTTGCTTCTCATTAGACATTTGACGTTTATTTAGATGTTATTGACTATGTAATTTCCTTGATGTCGGTTGTTTAATGTTGGACAACCGTTGGATTTCCATCTGAACTATTGTGATGAAATTGCTCGTAACACCATTTAATAAACGAACCAAACTGATCCTTTTGGTTTGATCTTTTAAAGTTTACTTCCTCGATCTTTTGATGCCGTTAGGCGAAAATTTTTGGAAATCCCTATTTTTAAACGACGGGTGTTACACTTCTCTTTCACTTGTTCCATAAGCCAGCATCACTATTCCACTTTCAACAACTTCATCAACATAATACAGTCCTTCTCTCTGAGTGCCTGATGAGCGTCCATTTTGTGATAAAAACCCCTATCGAAAGGCTTCATTTCTATGCCTAAATGAGTTAATATTCCGGAACTATTGGTACTTAATGTAATCGTATGTTTATGCCGGTTCACGGAAGATGCGAGAGAGGGTAAATGACATCAAGTGACTCAAGAAGGAAGCGTATGAAGTTACAAGACACAAGGAAGTGATTCGGGAGCCGAACGAAGAAGTACGAGATGAAACAGCAGCCACCAGCGCCGCTGGCAGCCAAGCCAGCACCACTGGAGAAGACCCAGCACCGCTCACTACTAACCAGCGCCGCTGGCCCAATAAAGCCCAGCGCCAGCGCCGCTGGTAAGCCCACCAGCGCCGCTGGTCGGCCCTGATCAGCAACCGACTTAATTCACTATTTAAGCCAAACTAACCCTCAAAACCCTAAGAGAGAGCCGATTCAGCAGCCCTAGCCGCCCAGCATCAACCCTAGATCGACTTTGCAGATTCCAAGAAGGTTTTGGAGCTTCTAACGCCTTCCGATCTTCATCCTTGGTCTAGATCTTATCTTTATATTTACTTTCTTTTATCAAACAATGTCTTTCATCATTTTCAGACTTTGTTATTCCTTTAATAATGTTAGGCTAGTAGGCTGAATACTTGTTTGGATCGATGTGATCATGTAGACGTTTATTGTTTTACTTTGTTTGTTTTAATCTGTTGGAGTGTGTTTTATTGTTTATGGTAGATCCATGTTTATTAGTAATTCGTGAAATTATAGGTTCTATATCTGAACATATTAGTTTAATTCTGATGGTTGTCTATGATCATACACTAGGACTAATATGCTATGACGGAAAACACTAGTCGGTCTATAACTAGGAGTAAAAAGTGATTCACTTGTAACCGAGGGATCCAGAACCATAGTAACTAGGATGAATTGAACATGAAGCTTAACAATGTCAGACGCGATCCAGTGACTTGTAACCGAGCACTGTGGTCACCGGAGAGAATTATTATCTGGTCATGGCTTAAGAGCCGGGTAACTAAAAGATGAACTAGTAACACAAACTTTAGGTCATTAATGCTTAAACAATGAATCTAACGAGAATTTGTTTATTGGTTAGTGTGAGTCTAGCGACAACACTAGTAATTAGGCAAAGTGAATCTAACGAGAATCTGAGTCGTGATTAAGTTTCCAACAGTCTAGCAAAGGGTAGAATAGTATTTGGTCGTACCATGAGATCGAAGATGCCAAACAAGTATTTTAATTTAATTACTGTTATTTGCTTTTTCAATATTTTACGTTGTGTCTTCTGACGCAGTCTGCCCCGGTAATACCGGATATTTACTGTTAAGTAGTAGTTTATTAGGAGTTAGTGACAAACCCCCAAAACAAACTAGAGTTACACATATTATTAGATTAGGTAGTGCAAGCGTCCCTGCGAACGATCCTGTAATTTACCACTAGACTATACTACACTGACCGGGTTCTCTGCTCGTAAGTGTGGTTGTTTTAGGAAAAATTACTTGTACAACACCATAAATTTAAAAGATCAAATCCTAACAAAAAAACACCATCAAGCTTTTTGGCGCCGTTTCCGGGGACGCGACGCATTCTTAGTTTAGTAGTGTAATTCGATCCTGCTTTGTGTTTCGGCACGAAATAGTTACTTTTCAGTACTTAGGTTAAGTTATTTAGGTTAAAAGTCAAATTAGGTTAAACTAGGTCATTAGGTCAAGATTAGGGTTTAGTTGGTTAAGTAGTATTTTCATTTCATTTTTAGTTTAAGTAGTTTAATTTAGTTTTCATTTTATCTTGATATTGGTGCGTTGATCTTTTTCTTGAGTTTTGCAGCTTATTTAGGTAGTTGATGCGTTTAAGATCGGGAACGGCTCTAAGACGCGTGTCTACAAGCCTAAGCAGACTCAGACGTAGGAGAAGACTCACCAAGTTAAACTCTACACCCGTAGGTAACTTATCACACCTTTTCAACTTAGAAAACCCTTTAGGATCATCTGACACTATGTCTAGACCCAACTCACCCCCTAGAGGTGTCATTGACGAGTTCGACCGACCGATGATGGAAAGGACGAGGGCCGTTGCACCGACACCGGGATCGGCCATAGTCTTACCCAACTTAGGAGATTCATTTTCAGTCAAAGGACACCACCTTAAGTTAATCCAGGACAACCAATATGACGGCCGAGCCAAATCTGACCCCCATAAGCATGTAAGCAAGTTCAATAGTTTGTGTAAAATGTTCAAATATGGTGGAGGCGTCACCGATGACGATTCGCAACTTAGCTTATTTCCGTCGTCTCTCACGGGAGAGGCACATGCTTAGTTCGATGAGCTCGATGAAGGTACCATCACTACTTGGAATCAACTTCGCGAAAAGTTTGTCTCGCGATTCTTTCCCCCGAGTTTAGCTAGGAAAATGCTTCGAGACATCAAGGCTTTCAAGCAAGACGAAGGAGAACCACTAGTTGATGCATGGAAAAGGCTTAGGAAAATGATCAGAAACTGTCACGGGAATGGACTTAGCAAGGACGAGATCATGGAAATTTTCTATGGTTTAACCAATAGTTCCCAAAAGGATTTAGACCTTGCCGGCGGGGGTAACGTTTTGTACAAGACTACAAATGTCGCGTACAAGATGATGGAGGATATGGTGCAAGCTAGCTTAGCTTGAGATATGGGTGATAAGGAACGAGAAGGAAGATCAAGAAGGACCGTGGCTAGCATTGAAAGCAACTCCGACAATGAGGTAATTCATGAACTTAAAGCTTTATCTAACCGTTTTTCTACTTTTGAAGATAGGTTGGACATTATGGACAAGACCTCAAGGTGATTGCACACGGGTGCAACAATTGCGGAGGAATGCACTATACCAAGGATTGTGAAGAGGAGGCTACCGAGCAAGTCAATTATGTTCAGAACCAATACCGAGGAGGCTTTCAACGAGGACTATTACAAAGAAATCCTGGTAATTCTAACTTTAATTCTAGTTATGCTAGAGATAACTTTGGTTCTTTTCAAAATAGGTAGCAAAGAAGTAATGGTCAACCCGAGCAACCAAAAGCGGAGAATGAAGTCAAGGAGAATCCGATTGCCAAGCTTACCCACATGATGGAGAGGTACATGGAGATGAATGACAAGAGGCATGATTCCTTGGACAAGTATACGAGGTTTTTGAATGAGAAGGTTGCAAATCTTGATCATAAAGTGGATATCGTGGTAAGAGATCAACAATCCGCCATCAAAAGTTTGGAAAACAAGCTGGAGAAGATGATGGAACAGGGTGCTAAGAAGGAGAGTGGCCTACTTGCAAGCAATGCATAAGCTAATCTTAAGCCAAACCCTCAAGGAAACCCTAGCACGAGTCAAAAGTAACAACCACCAATCGGACAAAATGAGAATGTGAACGTCATGTTCACCGAAGGTAATGACTCTACTGAGATTTATAATGATTCTTGTGAAGTGTTCAATCAGGTACAGGTCGAACGGGAGCAAAATGAAGTCGAAACGGACAAAAATGCAATTCTGGAATCTGTCCAGGAGCCACCAGCGCCGCTTGGTACACACCCCAGCGCCACTGGAAGCCCTCCAGGTGACACCCAGCGCCGCTGGCTACTTGCCAGCACCGCTGGTGACCCTCCAGGTGCAAACCAGCGCCGCTGGGAGCCCCCAGGTTGCAAACCAGCGCCGCTCAGACTCATCCAGCGCCGCTCCGGAGTCCGTCAGACCAGATTTGCGTCAAACCTTGCTTTCAAAAGGAGACATCGAGGTCCAGTTCAGCTCCAAATGCAAAATCAAATATGGGAGCAACTCGGACAGAAGTGAAGAAATCCAGAATTTTGAACCACCGGATGACGAGGCACAGCTACCGCAAGCACCTGAAGATCCAGGAAGTTTTCTTATCCATTGCACTGTTAATAATGAATATTTTTCAAGTGCATTAGCTAATTTAGGGTCAAGTATTAATGTTATGCCTACTGTGATTTATGAGAAACTTACCCTTTGTTTGCTAAAACCCGTTAACATGAGCATTCGGTTAGCCGATCAGACTTACCGACAACCCAAGGGGATTGTCGAACGAGTCCATGTCATGGTTAAGGACTTAGAATTTTGGACTGAGTTTGCTGTGCTTGATTCAGTAAGTGAAGTAGTGACACCCTTAATCTTAGGATGACCATTTCTGCATGTTGCGGATGCTATCATCCATGTCCTTAAACGTGAAATATCTCTGTCAAATAGTCAAATTAGAGTCGAATTGCCTGTTATAGGCCCTAGGGATGTCGATTCTGTGGAAACATGTCTGAATATTGAAAATAAGAACTATTATAAATCTTTAGACATGAGCGAACTAGTTTGGGGGGCCCGTAGTTTCTCAAATAATGAAGGTTAATATTTTTCAAGACCACATAGGAGAGGATTAAATGTGCTATACAGGGAAACCCAAGTTAAGGAACTGGAAGAACTTTTAGGAGAAACCGAAGAGGGATTAGATAAAGAAAATAGGTTATTAATGAAAATAAATCAGTTCTTAGATAACCTGGGTTAGGATGACATAGAAGATCGACCTTTATCAGAGTATAACCCCTACTTATCTACCTCTGCCCTAGGAGATCCCTCAATCTTTGAAGTTTTTGGTTCAATGGGGAATATAGGAAGTAATGTGTTCATAGACGCTAGGGCGATGGTGAACATTTTCCCCCTAGATTTTTACAACAAATATACTAAGCGAAGTCTAGGTAAAGTGGTCTGGGAAGATAAGATGATTAAGATGTTCAAAGGTGTTAATGTTAGGGTTCGTGGATTTGTCGAGAAGGTGATAGTGTCAATTGGAGATTTAAGATTCTCGACGGAGTCTTTTCTAGTCAAAGAAAATGTGATGACTAGGAATGAGTTCATTCTAGGTTAACCTTTCCTTAAGATTGCATGCACCGATATTAACACCGAGTTAGGGGAGTTGACACTAGAATCAGGAATTAATGTACTGAAAATCGTGAAGAAGGGTATAAATGTACATAATCCTTATGGGTTCTATAGCGAGACTAAGACTTATCAAGGACAAGGTGAAAGGATGAATATCGAATCATACTTAGAAGATAAATCAGACATTTTCATTCGATACAACTGTAAGTCCCAACTCAATAGATGGTACTACTGAAGACACCTCTATGTCGATGGTGGAGTTACTTTGCAATATATGCACTGAACTGGAGACGACCAGTTACAGTGTGTATATACCAAGTTCTAGATAGATTACTTATGTAAATGACAATAAGTAAAGAACAATGCAATAATACAAATAACTTGTAAAGTAACTTGATGAGACAATATGTAATTTTCAATGTGTAATTTATTTAATGATGTTAAACAAATTACAAGGTTGTTGCGGAACCAAGATAATACAAAGAATGTAAATATCCTAACAACCTATGAAATACAAAAGATCTACACTCGGAATCTCTCAAGACAATCGAAACACTTAAAGTTGTGAAATGTTCCTTTTAGCGATTGAGAGAATATTGCACAAGTTCACCAAGAATATTACAGGTTTGCAAAGTGTGAATTCTATCGAAGAGTATTCGAAGAAGTGATATTCTTGGTTGTGCAATGACTTGTATTTATAGGCAAAGTTAACATTGGGATGTTAACTTTAGCCGTACAAATGTGGTTGAGAGCATTTAAGGAATAGAATTTAATTCCTTAAAAAGCAGTGTAAAGTCGCATGATAAAGCAACTTTACATAAACCACCTTTATGTACCTTTTATTACTTAAATAATAAGATAAGGCTTATTATCCGGGTAAAGGTACATAAAGCATACAAGTCAATTCCTCGTAATTAGTGTAAAGCTTTGTAAGGGCTTTCCACTGATGGTCTCCAGTTTGTAACTGACTAGAATGTCAACTGGGCTTCGCTGCCATTGTCATTCTCTATCTTCCATTTGTTGTCTTCGACTTCAACTGGAATGTTTCTTCAACTTGGTCAGTTCTCAACTAGAGGAAGTCTTCAGTTGCGTTGACTGTACGGTGCAACTGGACTTCAATATATTTCTCGACAAATCATCTAGGTCTCCAGTTCACTGGCCAGTTTCACTGGACAAATCAACTGGGTCTCCAGATGCAACTGGAGACTGGCCAGTTTACCAGGTGAACTGGTCCTAACAAATTCCCCCTATTTGTCTAGAAATATAGTCTAAGTCTTTTTCTTGTTCTTGTCTCTATACAATTGTGAACTATAGAGACTTGTTCGATTTAAATCTATCTAAGTTTTCTAAGGCATTTTTATAGATCAATAAATGCCTTAGGTTTTTCTTTTAGGTTTGTTAGATTTTAATCTATTATCTACCTTGTGGTTACAAACTGGTAACTTCATTTATACAAGGAAATGGAATTTATACAACTTACAGAATGTAAATACAAATTACAAGTAGATAACTGAAGAAAGAACTTAATGAGATGGCCCTTCGCCAGTTCTTCTTCTCTTGGTCACCAAAGAAATAGGTTGTGAGTCTTCAGGGTCAATATTCAGCTTTTGCTCCAGATTTTCTTTGTGCTGAATCTTGCCCCTTAGGAAGTTCACCCATGCTTTCTCGAACCTATTCTTTTGTGCCTTCGCATCCAAAACATTCACCATCTCCACCCATTCGCTGAACCCATATTGCATAGCACCAGGATTGTCAGTTTTAACCAGTGGCCCATTGGTATAACTAACTTCAACTTGAAAAACTTTGGTGCCTGGCTTGATTGTTACATTTACACCATTGATAGTACCACTATGTCTTCTGGTTGACATGATCTGGGAGTAATAACTTCTTGCTTCAGATTCATTTGTTATCTTTATACTCCCAGCACCAGCAGCCAGTACAACGGACTTGATGTCTTCATTGGATACCTCGACAGTTGGTTCAACGAATGTGCTAAGGTCAGCATCTCTTGACAGTGGTCTTCTTGGTTGTGGAATCCTTCTTGGTGGATTCAAAACCTTCTTCACAACCTTCTTAACATTTGCAATTCGTTTAAGAATCCCACTGGCCCTATTCTCCTTGTCCTTCTCCACTGAAATGTTCAAGCTTTTGGCATCGAATTCAGCTTCATCCTCAGGATAGTGTCTGTCCAGTTCTACATCCAGCATTTCTTTCAACTGGTCAACTATCCTGGGATCATTCTTGATCCTGACATACTCCTCCTTAGTGATACCCAAAAGATTGGCATCACTCATATCAAGTAACTTGATTTGTGCAAGATGTGCCCTGGCTTCAGCTTGGTTTCTTTGTTTTATCTTCTTTCTTTCTTTGATATCATTTCCAAGTCTGGCCAGTCTTCTGCTATCACTATCTGAAACTGGAGGAAGTACATCAGCATTACCAGTTTCAAGCATTACATCAGTGGCCGGCTGGGCAGATGCATCACCAGCTAAACTTTTTCCTTTATCCAAAACAACATTCCCCCTATCACCATCATCACCAGATCCACCAACTCTTTGCTCACCAGCTTCAGTACTGGTAGCCACAATCAATTCTCTTCCAGATGGAGTCCTTCTAGGTGCAACGGGTGGAAGGACTGCACTTCTTTCCCCCTTGGCAGCATCTAGACCTGCCCGAATACCTTCCCATTCAGAGGGGTGAGATGGCAACCGGTCAAGAGGCTGCCATGACTGCATGTCCTTACACTCTTTGAAGATTCCACACATCATCCTGAAGGACCTCCATAAATGGTTGGTCTCTTTTGACTGGGTCAAAACATTGGCAGTTACTTGTTCTTGACCAGTTTTCAATTCATTTAGGATCTTGGAGTCTTCATCCAACCCAGAGACAACCTTATCCTTCACTTCATCATCCTTCTTCTTCAGATTTTCTACTTCAGTTGTCAGTCTATCTAAAGATTGAGCATGTAGAGATACCTGGGTGTTCAAACTTTCAATGCTGCCTCTCAACTGGTTGATCTCACTGGTGAGTGGGGCCAGATCAACCTGAGGAGTGGCCAGCTTGGTGATCTCAGATATCACCCTTTCAACCAATTGTGCTTCTCTAGCACCCAGCGTATCCTCTATTTTCTGACCAACCGAAGTCATCAACTGCTCTCCAAGTCCAGTTACATCTAGGCCAGGTTTTTCAATCAATTCCTTAACCTGCCTTTTAATCTCTTTCAAATCAACTTCTGAAGTTCTAACAGTGTTTCCCAGCAAGTTGGAGATTGAGGTTGTAACCTTGGAGTGAGTTAGGTCAAAGGCTTCCTTTAAAGTACCAGCCAGATTGTTGCAGCCAGTGACCAACTCATTTAGCTTTTCAAACACCAAGTCTTCATTAGATGAAAACTTGTTTATCCCCAGATCAACCACTTTGATGTTTGTCAGGTGATCCTTGTGGTATCTGGAGAATGACTTGGTGTTTTTGTCAAGTGTCTTCTGAATCTCCTCCACCCTGGTTAGAAGGTTTTGGAGATCGGCTTGAAGTGAGACAACTTGACTGTCTAGTGACGAAGGAGAAGGTGTCACTGGACCAGCAGCAGTTACTACTGGAGCAACTGGAGGAGGTAAACTTAAGGAAGTCTCCCCAGTTGTCAAACCAGCAGTTGAAGATATAATAGGAGTGGTGGATGAAGAAAGGAATGGAAAATCAAAGTGTTGTTCATGCTGAGAATGCTCAGGTGTGAACAACGGCGTCGGTGGGGGTGGCATTTCTCGAGCAAATGAGAATTGCCCAGTTGGTGAAGGAGCGGTATATGTTGGGAAAGATATATCAGTAGGCACATTTTCTTGGGAGGGTGAAATTGATGCGTCTGGAAGGGAGACTGGAGATGAAGGGTCTTGAGCTTGTACAGAAGCATCAAGAATCTCCAAGTCTGTTTCAGTACCTTCAGAATCCGAAGATTCTATAAGGATTTCCTCGTCATTGACATTCATGTCCAGATCCATGAATGTAACTGAGGGCTGACCAGTTTCCTGGTCAGTCTCCAGATGACCTTCCCCAGTTTCCTGGTTGGGTGCATCTGTTGGTGGATCAGATACCGAAGTATTTTCACCAGGGATAGATGTAATTGGGGTTGCTTCAGTTATGGTTGCTCTATCCTCAACTACAACATTTTGAGGCCCGCCCAGTTGCCTTTCTGACTCACCTTCAATAGGTGCATCAGTTGAAGCGAATGCCAGTTGCATTCGTTCTGGAATTTCGACCTCTCCAGCTTCAGATACCAGAGAGTCTAAATTCCTTAACATATCTGGAGCAGTGTACGGTGAATCTGTACTATTATATGCTTCTCTGCCCAGAATATGCTTAAAACAAAGAGAGGGGAACCTTGAAAAGGGGATACACACACCCCTTGTGCCCTTCAACTTTTGTACCAGGCCTCTAAACAAAATATCTGCAAAGTCCACTCTCAATCCGTTCCACAAGCAGTAAGCCATTTCTGCTTGTGAGGAGTTAATCTGGTCAACTCCACCAGAACTCCCACCCATGCTCTCCACCAGGTGGATGAAAAAATACCTCCATGAAGGTGTAAGACCCTTCATGGTCATCACACCTTTAGTCTTCAACACCCCATTCTCCAAACACTCCTTGTGTCCCATTTCAAGAAGTACTTGGCGAAAATTTATATTTGGGGGTAAGACGACTGGAGATTCACCCTCTCTCCAGTAATTGAGGCGTAAGGCATCCCTCAATACATCAGCTGACAAGGTACACTGGATTGTTCCATCCTTTAATGTGAAACTGATGGAGGAACAATCAGAAGAAAGACTGGCAGTGTACCAGAACTCACACAAGTAGTTGTGAAACAACTTGCGTGGGTTAAGAGAGAATGAGGGTCCTATTGGAGAATCCTTTAAAAACTTTTGGATTCTTCCAATAAGGGTATTGGACCCTTGAGATCCTCGTAAGCTTGCCATCGGATTGTTTGGATTTAATTTGATGACCGAAGCATTACTAGGAGCACCAGATGCCGGTTTGACATCTGGTGAAGGAGCATATGGAACAGTCAAGAGATTTACATCTCTTGAACGAGATGATCTAGGAGCCATAGAAAAAATGAAAATGAAATTTGGGATTTAGGGTTCTTGATTTGTGAAGCAGAGAGAAGAATGAAGCAATTTTGATGATTGGGAAGTAAATGAAAGAATGTAGAAGAGAAGTAAATGAGTTCGGAGTAAATAAGGGTATTTATAAGGGATTCAAGATCCCAATGAAATACCAAAAATCATATTTTAATAAACAAAATCCCTTTTGAAGATATTTTCACAAAGTTAGTTTGAATTTTGAAATAAAATCATAATTTTCCATGTCAACATTAAATGCTACCATGTCAGCATTAAATGCTACGATGGCTTATCTTACCCACGCGCCCACTCACTTTTTGTTTTCCCAATACAAACAGTTTTCAAGTACTAAAATGGCTTGAAACACGTCAGATCACGATACCAAGTGGTTTAAAACACTCGAGTATCATCACGTGTCACACATATTGACCAAGTATTTCTAACGTTATAAAAATAAGACAAGACTGAACCTGGTCACTGGAGGATCAGTCCAGTGCCAGTTTCCAACTGGAGAGTTCTCCAGTTGCATTTTCAAACAAAAATGAATTTTAGTCAGAAAATTATTTTGAGTCTTTCCCCCTAAAATGATGATCCAGAAATCAATTAGTGCCAAGATAGTATCACAAAGGCGTTCGATAGCCTGGCGAGCAAAGATTATCTGGACATCCTCAACTGGAGAACTTCATCAGTGTCACTGACGCGTTCAATAACAAAGAAAGCTCCAGTTTTAAGGATTTAACATTCCCAGTTCGCTGATGAGATGTTTAAAGGTTTTCTCATCGAGAGGTTTTGTAAAAACATCAGCTAACTGTTTGTCAGTGGGGATGAAATGAATTTCAATGTCTCCTTTCATAACATGATCTCGAATGAAATGATACCTGATGTCAATATGCTTTGTTTTGGAGTGCATCACTGGGTTGTGAGATATAGCAATTGCACTCGTGTTGTCACAAAAGATTGGGGTCCTTGTATACTTTTGACCATAATCTAGTAACTGGTTCTTGATCCAGAGAATCTGGGCACAGCAACTGGCCGCAGAAATGTACTCTGCCTCAGCAGTGGACATAGAGACTGAAGTCTGCTTCTTGCTGGTCCAACTCACCAGTTTTCCTCCAAGGAAACGACAACCACCAGTTGTTGATTTTCTATCTATCTTACAACCTGCATGATCAGAATCTGAATAACCCATTAGATCTAATCCTGAGCCTTTGGGGTACCAAAGACCAAGATTAGGACACCCTTTCAGGTATCTAAAGATACGCTTTACAGCGTGCAAATGTGATTCTTTAGGGTTAGCCTGAAACCTGGCACATAAACATGTTGCAAACATTATATCTGGTCGACTGGCAGTTAAGTACATCAGTGAACCAACCATACCTCTATAGTCAGTTATGTTAACTGGTTTGCCAGTTGGTCAGAGTCCAAATTTAATGGTGCTGCAATAGGTGTGTTTTTCGATGGGATTGAATCATATTTGTATTTTCTTAACAAATCTCTGACATATTTTCCTTGGTTTATGAAAATTCCATTTTCAGTTTGCTTAATCTGAAGACCTAAGAAAAATGTTAATTCACCCATTAAACTCATCTCATACTCAGATGACATGATTTTAGAAAACTTTTTACACATTGCATCATCAGTTGAACCAAAAATAATGTCATCAACATAAATTTGTACCAATAAGATATTACCTCTTTCTTTCAGGATAAACAAGGTATTATCTATTGCACCTCTTTGAAAACCATTTTTAAGAAGATGTTTAGTTAGAGTATCATACCAGGCTCTTGGGGCTTGTCTTAGACCATACAATGCTTTGTTCAGTCTATAAACCCAATGAGGATGCTTCTCATCAATGAAACCTGGAGTCTGCTTAACATAAACTTCTTCTTCCAATGTTCCATTAAGGAACGCACTTTTGACATCCATCTGGAAGACCTTGAACTGCAGATGGGCTGCATAAGCCAAAAATATTCTTATGGCTTCAAGTCTTGCAACTGGAGCAAAAGTTTCATCAAAGTCAACGCCCTCTGCTTGACAATAACCCTGGGCAACTAGTCTGGCCTTGTTTCTTACAACATGGCCATCTTCATCCATTTTGTTTCGGTAGACCCATCTGGTACCAATAGGTTCTTTCTTTAACCCTGGTGGACAAGGAACAAGCTCCCAAACATTGTTCCTTTCAAACTGGAGGAGCTCTTCTTGCATAGCTTCCACCCAGCTTGGGTCTGCCATAGCCTCGTCAATCTTCTTTGGTTCAATTAAAGATAAGAAGGTGACGTTTAAGCATTACTCACTGGTGGCTCTTCTAGTCTGAACCCCACTTTTTGGATCTCCCACAATCTGTTCAATTGGATGTGCTCGAGTCCATCTAGTGTAATGACTAGGCTGGTGAACTACAATATCAGTGCAAGTCACCTGGCGATCTTCTTCAGTTGCAACAACTTCTAGAGAAGGATCAGTCCAAACAACTTCTACATCCTCATCAGAGTCAATGAGGTCTCGATTAGCATCATGAAATTCCTCATTAGAAGGCATTTCATGAAGAACTGGAGAAGTAGGTGTTTGAACTGGTGCTGATATTGGAGTGGCACGTACATCAGATCCAATCACCAATTCTTGTGGTAAGTTGAAATTGATGAAGGGATAGAATGATGTGTCACTGGTGCTTTTCTTCTTCTTAACTGGTTCCAATTTGTTGTAACTGGAAACATCTTTTGGTGAAACAACTAACGGATGAACTTGGTCAGCTTCACCAAAATTGATTGGAACGACTGGAGTAGTATCAAGGCTTAGTCTCTTGTTGATTGCTTCAGTTGATTCATCGAATGTGACATGAATTGTCTCATGAACCTTTTGGAGTCTATAATTATAAACTCTAAAGGCCTTTCGAATATCTGAATAACCTAGAAATACTCCTTCATCAGCTTTTGCATCAAACTTTCCAAGCTGACTGGAATCGTTTAAGATATAAACTGGACAACCAAATACATGAAAATATCCAATATTTGGTTTACGATTCCTGAGTACTTCATAGGCAGTCTTCTTATGTCTCTTGATGTAGACTGACCGGTTTTGGGTGTGACAAGCAGTTGCAACTGCCTCAGCCCAAAAACTGGTGGGAAGACCAGATTCAGATAGCATGCTTCTGGCTGCTTCTATCAGTGTGCGATTCTTTCTTTCCATAACTCCATTTTGCTCTGGAGAGTGTACTGATGAGAAGTTTTGAGAGATGCCAGTGTCATTGCAAAATGTTCCAAGTACCTTATTTTGGAATTCAGTACCATTATCACTTCGCAACTGACAAACTTTTCGAGTATACTTGAGCTCAATTCTTTTGATGAGAGAGATGATTTCAGCAGGTGCATCACTTTTGGATCTGATGAATACCACCCAGCAGTATCTGGTGAATTCATCAACCACAACTATAGTGTACTTCTTTTTGTGAACCCATCTTTTCTTGATGGGTTCGCTGGACTTCTCTACAGAAGTCACAGTAGATTGTTGTGGTGTTGAACTGGAGGCTGCATCTGGAGCTTTTTCACCAGCTCCAGGTGCAGGAGTAAAAACGATTGGTATTTGATACTTACTCCCCTTATTTTTACCAGATTTTGTTCCAGATGGAACATTCTTTAGTTTAGGTATTGAAGGGAGTGGTTTAATATTTTGTTTGAAAACTGGAGGTAATAAACCTCCTTCCAGATTGTTAATCCGGCAGTACAACTCTGAACCTGCCGAGACAAAAGTTGGAGTTGACTTTCCAGATTAACCAAAATATTATTTTCTTCAGGCAGTTGAACCTTGGACCTTGGTTCAACTGGAGCTTTAGTCTGTCGGGTCTTGGGCACCTTAGACTTTTGAGGTAAAGGCTTGTTACTAGTGGCCTTTTTGACTGGAGCTTTAGCCTGTTTGGCTCCAGTTTTAACCTCAATGGGGGTGGTCTCAGAGGTTTCAGTTTCAACAGCTTCAGGTTGCTCATAAGGTGTTTCAACCTTGAGAGCTGGAGGCAATGCATGAAGATCTGGTATGAGAGCTGCCATCTCCAGATCTCCAGATTTCCATGCATTCTTCTGGGCATCGATAGTTCTTGAAAATGCATCATAGTTTTTACCAGATGCTTTTACCCATGACTTGATAATCTTTTGTTCTTTTTCAAGATCAGAAAATAGTTTTTGATTATCAAGTTCCAAAGCCTCAATCTTTAAAACTGACTCCTTGAGAGCCAACTGGACACTTTGCAAATCATTAAGTTGTGGCTTAATGTTGTTCAGTTCAATTAAGATAGTGTCAAGATATCTTTCACTATCAGCTCTTACAGTTTCCACAAAAGCTAAATCACCACTTAATGATTCAGCCAGGTCCAGTTTCAGTTCAGGGTCAATCTGGTGATCATAATCACATACCTTTTTCAAGATGATGTCCACCCATCTTCCAGTGATGACATCTTCTTTTGCCACGTGCTGCTGCTGTTGATCTTCCAAGGCCATGAAACACATGTCCCTTTCCTCTTCTTCATCAACTGATGAGTCATCAGAGTACTCCCATTTTCCCTCAGTTTGTGCCATTAAGCACTGATCCTTTTCCTTTTCCATGGACAGGAGGGCAATCTGGGCCTTAAGCTTCTTGTATTTTGCTTTGTAGCTATCATCAGGCCGATTGAAATTAGGGACAGGGGGCCAGTTTGGTTGTTCAGCTGACTAGATCTGCATTCCTTCATAAAGTGACCTTTCTTACCACACTTATAGCAGGTAAGATTGGTTTTATCCAGAGAGCTGGAGCTGGAAGCATTGTTGGGGCCATTAAATCTTTTAGATTTATGCTTAAACCTGTTAAAGGTTTTAGCAATCATGGCGACCAGATCATCATCGTCAGTTTCATTACAACCATCACTGTTTTCAGTGGTCAGGCCAGAGTTCAAGAAACTGTTTAACATCTCCTTCATTGAGTGTGCCTGGACACTCTCTGCAGACATTAAAGCAGCACAAGGTCGCTCAGGTACACTAGCAACCTTGGAACTCTGAGCATGGTTCATGACATCTTGCTCAGCCACCAGTCTTGCAGCATTATTATCTTCAGTGAATCTGAAGGCTCCATAGAGCGATGCAAGAGTATGGTTGTGCAAGGTTTTACCTTGTCTCAAGACAAGAACCATGTTTTCCCATTTGGAAGGAAGAATATCACAAAACTTCTCAAGAAGAATATCCTTATCCTTCTCTACACCAAGCCTCTCAGCTGATTAATGAGGCTAGAAAATCTGGTGTATGTACCAGTTAGACTTTCATTGGGCAAGGCAAAGAAGGATTCATACTTCTTGTTCAAGGCAACTTTTCTAGTGACAATAGTATCATCACCTCCTTCAAACTGAATAACTAATTCGTCCCACATTGTTTTTGCACTGGGAACAGCACAAGTGTTGGAATTAGATCTTCAGGAACAGCCCCAAGGATCATGTTCTTGAGTCTGGTGTCCAGATCAACAAGTCTACGATCCTCATCAGACCAATGGTCTTCGGGCTTTTCTCTTGAACCTCTTCTTCCAGTTGGATCAAGAAAAGGACTAACCCCAAGAGACATGGGTATATATGGTCCATCCTTAAGGATTTTCAACATATACCTCTTAATACCACCAAAATGCAAAAGCATTCTAGCCTTCCATGTACCGAAAGTCTCACTGTTTCCATCGAATTTGGGAACAGGAGTGTTAGAGTAGTGTACATGGACGTGGTTTGGGGTAGAAGGAGGAGGAGGATTAGTATTAACATTTTGAAAAGGTTGGGCATTATTATTCAAAGGGATTTCACCTTGACCAGAACCATCTCCACCTTCAGTAGTGTTCATCTTAGCAGATCTAGGCAAGTTTATTAGCCTTCTGCTCTGATACCACTTGTAAGTCCCAACTCAATAGATGGTACTACTGAAGACACCTCTATGTCGATGGTGGAGTTACTTTGCAATATATGCACTGAACTGGAGACGACCAGTTGCAGTGTGTATATACCAAGTTCTAGATAGATTACTTATGTAAATGACAATAAGTAAAGAACAATGCAATAATACAAATAACTTGTAAAGTAACTTGATGAGACAATATGTAATTTTCAATGTGTAATTTATTTAATGATGTTAAACAAATTATAAGGTTGTTGCGGAACCAAGATAATACAAAGAATGTAAATATCCTAACAACCTATGAAATACAATTGATCTACACTCGGAATTTCTCAAGACAATCGAAACACTTAAAGTTTTGAAATGTTCCTTTTAGCGATTGAGAGAATATTGCACAAGTTCACCAAGAATATTGCAGGTTTGCAAAGTGTGAATTCTATCGAAGAGTATTCGAAGAAGTGATATTCTTGGTTGTGCAATGACTTGTATTTATAGGCAAAGTTAACATTGGGATGTTAACTTTAGCCGTACAAATGTGGTTGAGAGCATTTAAGGAATAGCATTTAATTCCTTAAAAAGCAGTGTAAAGTCGCATGATAAAGCAACTTTACATAACCACCTTTATGTACCTTTTATTACTTAAATAATAAGATAAGGCTTATTATCCGGGTAAAGGTACATAAGCATACAAGTCAATTCCTCGTAATCAGTGTAAAGCTTTGTAAGGGCTTTCCACTGATGGTCTCCAGTTTGTAACTGACTAGAATGTCAACTGGGCTTCGCTGCCATTGTCATTCTCTATCTTCCATTTGTTGTCAACTGGAATGATTCTTGAACTTGGTCAGTTCTCAACTGGAGGAAGTCTTCAGTTGCGTTGACTGTACGGTGCAACTGGACTTCAATATATTTCTCGACAAATCATCTAGGTCTCCAGTTCACTGGCCAGTTTCACTGGACAAATCAACTGGGTCTCCAGATGCAACTGGAGACTGGCCAGTTTACCAGGTGAACTGGTCCTAACAACAACCCTACGGGTACCTGCCCTCGGCCGAACCCGTATTCTTCCTCAACCTAGTTCCTAGGCCGAGTCTGGATGAAGACTCGTTAAACTTAGCGCTTCTTGGGAGGCAACCCAAGCCGTATTTTTTTTTTTATTTTTATTTTTCTTTTTTTTTTTTTGTTTTTTTTTTTTTTTTTTTTGGTTTTTTTTTTTTTTTTTTTTTTTTTTTTTTTTTTTTTTTTTTTTTTTTTTTTTTTTTATTTTTATTTTTCATTTTTAGGAATATGTGACTAATTGCAACTAAGTGATTGTTTTGAATTTTATCATTGTGATATTTTATAAAGTATGTTTTGATCACCAGCGCCGCTGGCTACTAACCAGCGCCGCTACCCACCTGTCCAGCACCGCTATCAGCTCCGTTCTGTACACCAGATCGCCAAAAATCCAAAAAAATCAGAAAAACCCAAAAATCAAAAAAAAAATTAAAAAAATCAGAAAATACCAAAAAGAAAAGAAGATGGAGACGCATAAATGGATCACCATCAAACGGAGACGATTGAAGTTTTTGAAGCTCATCATGTTCAAGTCGCTCCGCAAATGCCATCTTCAACAACAATCATTCAATTTTAGACCCGGGAAGTTTCGTTAATCCTGTTACTCTTTAATTTTTTACGTGTTTTTCCTATTACCCTTAGTTTATATGTCTAGTACAACGAGGACGTTGTACAATTTAAGTGTGGGGGGATGGAATAGGAAAAACCCTTGGTCTTATTGTTTGATTTTGAACAAGTTTTCTACTACTTATTTCATGCAAATTAAAAGTTTTTTGAGTCTGAAAACTGTTTTGAGAATATAAGCTTTGCAAGTAGACAAAAGATGACGATAGTTAAGCAACATTAGCTTGGTAGGATGAACGGTTAGTTAGAAATGTTAGCTTAACTATAGACTTGTGGCTGTTCATGCTTCCAACTGAATTAGAGCTTAGACTGAAACTGTATGCGATTATGTTTGCCATAGCACACTTAACCGGACTTTAATATGCCTAGCAATTAGAGCTTCCTAGTTATTAGTAGGTATATTATTTGGACTTAATGCTATACGTGCTTGTGTAGGAACTAGTTTAGATGTATGGTTCGCCTTAATTCTTACACTATTTAATGTGAACTAGTTGTATGCGGAGTAGGAATATGAGTCATATGGGGTCTCTGATAAATGTCTATTGCGTGAATAACGTAGTATCTTAAGAAAGACAATCAGTAGATTAAACAAAGTTCAAAGAACTATAACGAGTAAAATCTAAAAAACGCATCAAGTTATGTCGCTCTGTGCGTGGGGAACCACCGACCTGTCACCGTTGTCTTGATGTGAACTTTTAGTTGAGTTATGTCGCTCTGCGCGTGAGGAATCACCGACCTGTCACCGTTGTCTCAACTATTAAAGATGATAATATCGTATGACTGCTTTGTGTCTAGCTAGCGAGCATGACTGTAGTGTAGGAGTATATCTAAGTAGTGACTCACAAGTACACACACTTTGAAATAACAAATGCCTTGCTAGTAGCTACTAGTTCTGATTGCTACACAAACCTTATATAAGTGCTTAACTAGTCAGCAAAAGCAAGATTGAGCTGTAAGACATGTGGAAGTATAGAACTGTTTTAGAGGTATTAACACGAGTAAAAAGTTAGCTTCTAGTTTTGATTGACCAATTATCTCGCCTCTAGCTATAGCTTACTGATTTTGTCTAAAGCTTTCTAAAATCGTTTTGCATGACTATTCTTTCAAATGATTTCAAATTAGTAGAATACTTTAACATTTAAGCTGTCCGCTCATCATTGTTTTATTTTTCTTGGACTGTTTGTTTGAGGACAAGCAAAGACTTAAGTGTGGGGGTATATGATGAGCGTCCATTTTGTGATAAAAACCCCTATCGAAAGGCTTCATTTCTATGCCTAAATGAGTTAATATTCCGGAACTATTGGTACTTAATGGAATCGTATGTTTATGCAGGTTCACGGAAGATAAGAGAGGGGGTAAATGACATCAAGTGACTCAAGAAGGAAGCCTATAAAGTTACAAGACACAAGGAAGTGATTCGGGAGCCGAACGAAGAAGTACGAGATGAAACAGCAGCCACCAGCGCCATTGGCAGCCTAGCCAGTGCCGCTGGAGAAGACCCAGCACCGCTCACCACTAACCAGCGCCGCTGGCCCAGTAAAGCCCAGCGCCAGCGCCGCTGGTCGGCCATGATCAGTAACCGACTTAATTCACTATTTAAGCCGAACTAACCCTCAAAACCCTAAGAGAGAGCCAATTCAGCAGCCCTAGCCGCCCAGCATCAACCCTAGATCGACTTTGCAGATTCCAAGAAGGTTTTGGAGCTTCTAACGCCTTCCGATCTCCATCCTTGGTCTAGATATTATCGTTATATTTACTTTCTGTTATCAAACAATGTCTTTCATCTTTTCAAACTTTGTTATTCCTTTAATAATGCTAGGCTAGTAGGCTGAATACTTGTTTGGATCGATGTGATCATGTAGACGTTTATTGTTTTACTTTGTTTGTTAGAATCTGTTGTAGTGTGTTTTACTGTTTATCGTAGATCCATGTTTATTAGTAATTCGTGATATTATAGGCTCTATATCTAAACATATTAGTTTAATTTTCATGGTTGTCTATGATCATACACTAGGACTAATATGTTATAACGGAAAACACTAGTCGGTCTATAACTAGGAGTAAAAAGTGATTCACTTGTAACCGAGGGATCCAGAACCATAGTAACTAGGATGAATTGAACATGAAGCTTAACAATGTCAGACGCGATCCAGTGACTTGTGACCGAGCACTGTGGTCACCGGAGAGAATTATTATCTGGTCATGGCTTAAGAGCCGGGTAACTAAAAGATGAACTAGTAACACAAACTTTAGGTCATTAATGCTTAAACAATGAATCTAACGAGAATTTGTTTATAGGTTAGTGTGAGTCTAGCGATAGCACTAGTAATTAGGCAAAGTGAATCTAACGAGAATCTGAGCCGTGATTAAGTTTCCAACAGTCTAGCAAACGGGTAGAATAGTATTTGGTCGTACCATGAGATCGGAGATGTCAAACAAGTATTTTAATTTAATTACTGTTATTTGCCTTTTCAATATTTTACGTTGTGTCTTCTGACGCAGTCTGCCCCGGTAATACCGGATATTTACTGTTAAGTAGTAGTTTATTAGGAGTTAGTGACATACCCCCAAAACAAGCTAGAATTACACATATTATTAGATTAGGTAGTGCAAGCGTCCCTGCGAACGATCCTGTAATTTACCACTAGACTATACTACACTGACCGGTCTCTGCTCGTAAGTGTGGTTGTTTTAGGAAAAATTACTTATACAACATCATAAATTTAAAAGCTCAAATCCTAACAAAAAAACACCATCAGTGCCACGCCCAATAATCCTTCCCGTCCTGATATCATGTAACAGACAAAAAGTTGAATGCATGAGAACTGAGCAATTAAGTTCTTTTGTCACATGGCTTATTGACAAAAGTTTATGCGATAATTAAGGCACATAAAGACAATTGGTTAAATTAATGTTTGAAGAAATTTTAACAGTTCCCCCATTCATAACATCCATTTTACCCCGGTTGGCAGCCCGTATATGAGTTTTTCGAGGTTTAGAAAAATTTGAAAAATTAGATAACTCATAAGTCATAGTGTCAGTTGCACCGTAATCAAAAATCCATGACCCGTTCAACTTATTATATTGGGCCATATGTTCTTCTCTTTTTATTCTAGATGGGTGTTTGATCAAATAATCGCACTGTGGCTCCGACCTGGGGTTTGAAGGTGTTGGTGTTTTAGAGAGGAGATTCCCTTATGGTAAGAGGGCTGAGAGGCCACTTTACGCCTGGGTGTTTAAGGTTTTTATCTCAAGAGGTGAATGAATGCTCTTAGACGTGAATTCATCTCTTTATATAGGGGTTAGGAAACTTGAAGAGGAGGAATAGGAGTTAGAGTAAATCTTTCCCTCTTTTGAGAATATCTTCTATCTTTTAAGAAGATTCGTGATAATCTTGTGTCCGAGATATGCGGACCCTAATATACTTTTCATACGATATACACATTCCTCCGGAATTAAGAGCTCCGGGAGTGTTTCTGTTTTACGGAGGCGGTGCTTCGTATAGATGTCTCAGTTTTCTCCTTAGGTATCTGATACGGAGGTAGAGCTCCGGGTAGGGTACATCATCAATGGGCTTATATTTGATCCACAAACAAGCCCATTTCCCCTTTTTTTGTTTTCGGCCGATCCATACCAAACCCTATCCCCACACTTTGTTTCATTATTATTATTAATATATATATATGTGGAAAACAATAGTGTGATCGTGTGAGAGAATGAGTATTACATCCCAATCTCTTTCTACCTTTCACCACCGAAAACTGGTCCCTTCTTCTTCAATTTTACCGGCCGCCGCAACCCCACCAAAACCTTTTTCTGATCGACGGTTGTCACTGTTATCTTTAGTGGTGATGTTGTTTCGAGCGGTAGGGTTTGACTGGGCTTTATCCTTTTCTGATGATATAAACCGCCGCCCCTTTTTGTTCTCCGTCCAACACGCCGCATAACCAACTAATCGGAAACACTGATCTTTTGTGTGCCGTTTCATACCACACTCGTCACATGTAAGATGTGACTTGTCATCTTGGGCCATCGATTTGTTCTTATCATCGAATCGATTGTATCTCTTGGTTGCAAAACCAAACCCATCTTCTTCTTTAACAACCAAATCGGTGGCTATTCCTTGTGTTTCTCCAGCGGCGGCGGTGTTTGCTCCCAAAATACTTTGGTGAGCGGCCTCCTTCCGAATGGTAGAATAAGCAGCTTCAAAATCGCCGATCTAATCCACTCCAAAATTAAAACAATTTTTGATCGGATCGAATCTTGTTATAGGCTTTGATATCCTCTGTACACTTCATTGGATTCGGATCGATACGATCAATCTCGCCCCAAATCCCTTGAAGTGAAATCCAAAAATCTTCTATGGATTTGTCAGCTTGTTTGGTTTCGTTGGCTTTAACATGAAGATTGTAAGCTTGTAACTTATCCTTGCCACTACTATAAGTCATGACAAGAGCATCCCACAACTCTTTGGCGGTGGGATATTCCTTTTACTTCAGCACCAGTTGTCACTACTGGTAACCCGTTTGAGGCATTATGTGCCTTAAACACAGATGATGCCAGCATCCTCCCAGCCCCTAGTATGTCCCAGCAGGACCCAGACCCAGATGCAACAGCATCTTCAGATTCAGCAGACGTAGAGGAGGTTGAGACTCGGAATCAGTATGACTGTCAGATTAATACTGATAAGGCTAGTACTTCCTTAGTTGAGCCTATTGGTCCTACTAATGATGATTTTGAGGATGAGTCTGATAGTGATGAAGTGATATGCGATGAAGGTGATACTGCTCAGTTCATGAAGATATTTGGTTCATAAAGATAGACTACTAGCTTTGTTTTCATTTTTGTTTATATTGCTAGTTTGATTGTTCTTGGGTGTTCTGGGTCTGTCCAACCACTCATTTTTTTCATTTCCTGCATCACGGGTCCCCTTTATTATCTGTGGGGGGCCTGTGAGGGCATTTACTATGTAAATGTTTAAGTCAACTGGCATTCAGCCATGTTGCCTGTTCTTTCTTGTGATTTATAAAATTTCTAACCAGGGGTGACGGCCTTTTACCGGAAAAAAACTCTTTGGCGGTGGAAAACTCGGTTAGATTACCGGCAATATTCGGCTCTATATTTTGGATGAGCCAAGAGAATACAATAAGGTCCTCTTGCTCCCAAGTTTCAAACTTTTCGGATGAGGACTTCTCAGGAGGTAATTCAGTTAAGTGATTTAATAATTTTTTTGATTTTCCGCCTATGGCAACTCGAATCATTCGAGCCCATAGAGCATAGTTTTGACTGTTGAGCTTGAAATTGATTTGGAGGTTGTCGGATAGTTTTGGATTTTGAGATTGGTGATTGTTGTTTTGGAAAACGTTTGTTAAATGTAATGCCAAGTCGTTACCAGAGCCGCCAGCCTCTTCTCCAGCCATGGTGGCTTAGGTTTGATTTAGGTGATATAAATTGAGGGATAAAAACGGTAGATGATGAAACCCTAAGTTGATTTAGGGCTCTGATACCATGTGAATTAAAAGGGTTTTAATTACTTTTTATTTATTGAATTCGTTGATTACAAAAGGAGGACACGGCCTCTATTTATACAAAACACAATAATCAAAATATGGAAACAGAGTCATGGTTAAGAAACCGACTCTAATTCTAATTCCTTGGTGTATCCTCCAAGTCTTCGTGATCTTCTAATTTAAGGAAGTGATTAAACCAATTCTGATCCCATTGTCTAACAATACATTATATTGACCTCACGTGAAACTCGTCTGAGATTAATCACTAGTATTATAATGCAACTTGAATTATTGATACATTTTACCAAAAGACAGATCCATCGACAAAGATTTTGAATTATTTAATGACTATCAATATTCAATATGCAACTTAAAGTATCTTTCATGTTCTAATTGATTTTATAATCGTAACATCATTCTCTTAGATCTAAAAAACAATCATTCCTTTACCACTGTGACAACTCGTAATTTATTAACGACGGGTTAGTCTTAATCTCGATCATTACTATAATTTCGTCTAAATTAGATATTATGACGTGGGAATTATTAGATAATTGAACATTTGATATAGTTCAATTAGACGTATCCTGATGACGTAGACTATTAGCTATTTAGACGAATGTCGAGTCTTAAAATAACTTTAAATAAAGATTTAAATGTTATGTATTGAACACATTAAATCGACTGTTTAAACTTAATACTTTCAAAGTTTAGTTTAATTAAATTTTATTGGCTTGTCTTAACTAAAATGAGACGAGGGAAAATACCTTTACTTTACATTTTAACCTTTTGGTCAAACGATATTTAATTGTAAGCATTTTACCAAATTAAGGGTACCAAAATACTCAAATTAGGCCACATGGGCCGTTCCTTTTCTTTGTGGTCAGAAACAAAACACCAAAACTTTTCCCACCTTTTTTTCTTTCTTTGGTCAACACACACACACAAAACACACACACATAGAACACAAAACTTTTATGCTCTCAAATCAAATTCTGAATAAAGGAGAAATCAAAGGGGAATTTAAAGGGATTAAATCTTTTAGTGGATAATCAAGGTTTTAGCATCACATCATCTTCATCTCTTGCACTTATTTCTCAAGAACACAAGTTTTGGTAAGTTGGCTTTTTATTCAATCTTTTGATTTTATTTAAATTCAATTAAGGGTTTGTTTCAGTTTTGTTAATGGAATTAGAAACCTTTAAATTTGATATGAATTTAGGGTTTTGATGATAAATGGATATTTTGACTTAGAAATTAGGTCTTGGAAATCAAATTGGTTGAAATGGTGAAATGGTTAGTAAAATGGAATGTTTTCTAGGTTTTTGAACATGTTTAAACTTGTTGGAATGAAAAGAAACTGGTTTAGAAACGATTTGGTTTGCGGAAAATGGTCAAAAAAGGAGTTTGTGCACGATCAGGTCGAACTCGCGCCGCGAGTGACCCATCTCGCGCCGCGAGGTGTGTTGTTATTGAGCAAACCTGCACTTTGAACCGCGACTCGCGCCGCGATCCCTCCAGGTCGCGCCGTGACTTTTGGTGTTTTTCACAAAAATCTGATCAGAGCTTTTTCTCGAGTCGTGAGCCATATAGGTCGCGCCGCGAGGTCAGTCCAGGTCGCGCCACGAGGTGACCAGGTCGCGCCGCGAGGTTCAGTGTTTTTCGACTTTTTCAGTTTACGATAACTTGAACACTTGGACTTGGTGAATATCGAATGGTACATTAGACTACCTTATAATGACAATGTCATTGATATTACCAAATAAAGTTAAATAAAATGAAAGTTTATAACACATTCTCGGTATGGCATTCTAGGGTCTATAGCTAAGTAGTTGTACGTAGGATACTTGTCGTCATGAGTTTTGATCCTCATTATTGGTAATCATATCATAGGTTTTGGATAACGTGGAGAATTGACTGTCGATCTTCTTGAGCTACATTATACCTTTGAGCACTTATATCGCTAAGGTGAGTTTATGGCGCCCATTTTCCTTTTACTTTGGGCCTGAAAAGCATGTGTTATTGTATACACGATTTGTTAAATAAATGATTGTTTATATGTATGTCATGTGATTTGGCTGCGTAGATCATTTGACTTAAATTTGCCATGTTAGAGGCTGTCGAAAATGTGTATACGTGTCATTTATGAAATGTTGAATGAAATGACTTTGAATTGCCGTGTGATGGCTGATTAAATGGTTTCTTGTGTTTGACAACTAAAATGCTTCCCCCTATTGGTTGTACAGTCATCAGATTTAGATATACTGGTTGTCTTGTTATAAAGTAAAAGAGATGTGTTAGATTTGACATACTGACTGTCTTGTTATAGAAGTGTTGTCAGATTTAGATATACTGACTGTCTGGTCTTCTATAAGATGTGTCCAGATTTAGATATACTAGTTGTCTTGTTATAAAGTAAAAGAGATGTGTTAGATTTGACATACTGACTGTCTTGTTATAGAAGTGTTGTCAGATTTAGATATACTGACTGTCTGGTCTTCTATAATCATAAGTCAATTGTGTGCTCACAATGACGAATAAACACTGGTCAAACATACTGTAAACTCACCAACTATTTCGATAGTTGATCCTCTCAAATTTCATGCTTTTCAGGGAACCAACAGTAAGTATTGGAAGCGTATATGGCATTATAGAAGCCATCTTTTGAACTTTGGACATACAATTAGCGTCAGACCTCTGAGGACTTTCGTATTATTAGTCCTAATTGTACTAAACTGTCCAAATGTTATTATTGTATTCAGTGGGCCCTTTTCCAATTGAGGATAGTTTGTATCCATGTATTGGGGTCCACATCTGAACGATTATACTTGTAATAAACTCGTATTTGGATTAATGGAAGTAATCTCTATTTACCTTCTGGTTAGTACGCAATTATTTGTTAACCCTGTATTTCCACTACAACGGGGTGTGACAAAAATTGGTATCAGAGCCAAGGTTATAGTTAATACAGAGTTTTTCCGCTGGAAAAACTCAATCTATAGCCATTTCGTTTCAAAAGGAAATCTAAGTCTATTAAGGTTTAGGATACTTATTTCAAGAGTTATATTATTTGTCTATAATTAGACCTAACCTTATCAACTACGTCCCGATTATGTAAAATAATATAAGGCTCAAAATAAATACCTTAGATTGTGTATATACGTGTTAGTTTGGACTATATTAACAACATACTGTAGATGTGGTGGGAAGGCTGCGGGTGACCCTATATATAAGAATCGAAGGTATGTTAGTAATAGAAACCCAAATTGTATGTGTATACATTAGACAAATATCTCTTTGAATCTCATGTTGCATACTGTCTTATTCGATTTATTCGAACTGTCTAATTCTTTAGACTTATACGACAAATTGTCTATCTTTTCAGACTTATCATGTCGGACGGAGTTAGCTCTAATGCTGTTGTACCTTGTACACCTCCAGTTCCTGTGGTAGCAAACTCCAACCCAGTTGTTCCTAACTCTTATGAAGAGGAACCAATGGAAGTTTCGGGCAATGAATCTCGCCCCATTAATCTGGTATCATCGTCCAGTGAATCGGTGAATGAGCATGTATCTATTCATGTTCAACAACCCCTGTCAACCAGTAGCTCCATATCAGAGGAGGACTACTGAGGGAGCTCGTCTGCCTTATGCTCCTCGAGATCCTAATGCTCCTGGTCCTTCTGCACCAGTTCAGGACAACCTTGGGTTTGGTCCTTCATTCTTTCTGGGCGATCCGTATGTTGCGGGTCCCTTCAGAGTGCTTGTTTACAATCCTGATGTGGTTATTCCAGTTACAACTGCAGCTGATAGGTCGGAATATGCTCTCCGACAAATGTCAAGGATGAACAACTCTCTCATCCGTACTCAAGAGGCTATTCAGAACCAAGCTCAAGCACTGACTGGAGCTTATCTTCATGCTTCTAATGCTATGACGGTTGCTAAGGAAGGGAAAGAGACTATTAGAATGATGGTCTGCATACTGTTTGTCTTTGTTGTCTTGGTTGTGGCGTTGCTCGTTGTAATCCTTTTCAAGATGTAATCTGTAGTAGTAATGTATTGTAAGCCTAAGTACTTATAACAACTCATACTTTTGTATTGAGTTGTAGTCTTTTGGTGGATGTATTTCCCACGTATTGTGGATCGTATCACTCTGACTGTATAGTGTATCATCGTGGATGTTGTTCCCACATGATTTTGATTTGTGGATGTAGTTTCCCACAAGATTTTGAAACGTACAAGTCAGATTATGTAAAAATTTCGGGTATAAATGAAATATGATCGTATTTTGGCTTACATACTTGTTCAGGCTATGTCACTTGCTCATTTCAATTCTAGGAATATAGTGTTATATATTTCTTGTCTTGTTTAGTTTATGAGTTCAAGTAAGTCGATGAATTGTGACTTGTGTTTGTATCCTCATATATCTTGAAAAGCTACATTCTGTGTTGTTCTTACGAGAAAACCTCTAAATGACATTTTGTTTCATGTCATAGAGTTATGGCTCCCAAGACGCGAAGTAAGATCCAGAAAAAGGCTCCAGTTAAGAAAACTGCTCCAAAGAGAGCTACTCGATCAACTCCTTTGAATACTGAAGCTGAACAGGAAGAACCTGTGATTCAGCAAGGACCAGAAGTTGCTGCAACAAATGTGAACACTGGTCCTGGACCTCCCCCAATTGTCGGAGGGGAAAATAATATGGCGGCATTTGTAACACAACAACTATTGGCCGCTATGCCTACCTTAGTCGCTTAGATCACTGCGAGCATGAACGCTAATAATAATCATCATGCTGATAATAGTAACAATGTTGAACCTACGGCTGAGCAAGTTATTCCTCGAGTTCATCTGCATGGGAGTGACTTTAAGATCTTTACTCAATGCAAACCGAAGGAATTTCATGGCACCGAGGGTCCTGTTGGTTTAATCAATTGGCTGGAAAGCATAGAGGCAGTGCTTCATATCAGCCGTTGTGCTGAAGAGCACAAAGTGGAATATGCCGCTGCTCAATTTCAAAAGCACGCACTGTCATGGTGGAATGAGCAGATTAGGACTCGTGGTCGAGAGCAAGCAAATAGCATACCTTGGTTGAACTTTAAAAGGATGTTAATGGAGAAGTACTGTCCGCGGGAGGAAGTACAGAAAATGGAAGGTGAATTCTGGAATCATACGATGGTTGGATTGGACAACGAGAAATACACTACTCGTTTTCACCTGACATCCGAAGGTTGGTGTAAGTGCACGTCTATGTCAATAGCAGTCTAGATTGTTTGGGCTTATATTGTAATATGTCTTTGTATTGTGATTGTCATTAATAGACTTGGTATTATGCATAGAATACTAGATTAAGTTTAAGTATTAAATGTATAATTTATCTGCTGTATGAAATGCGACCTCGTAATTGCAGGGTCAATTACGAGGCAAGAATATAGGAATACGACCCCGTATTTGCAGGGTCAAATACGAGGCAGGACAAGATTGCGACCTCGCAATTGTGTCGAGCTGGGCTTGGATTTGCGAGGCTAACTCGCTGAAAGTCCATTCGGGTGTTTCCTATAAATACCGAACCCTAACAGAGTTTAGGGTTGAACATTTGTCGAAATATCAAGCAGGTATTGCAGGTTATAGTCATCAAAGGTTGTTCCGCTAGCCCGAAGAAGATCTGCGAGGCAGCAGGTGATCTAGGGGCTTTGTTGTGAATCACCAAGTTATAGAGAGGGATTCCGCACCTCTTGATAACTGGAGCAGGCTATTAACGATCCGTGCCAGGGGACTTACAAATGGTATCAGAGCCTCTTGGTTTAATACCGGAAGGTTATAGCTTGTGGTGATAGACAACGTTTGATTTAGGGTCATTTAGACGTGATTCTTTCACGAGTTTACGACCGGAAATCTTGTTCGTGACATATCTTGGTATTTGCAGCCGTCGAAAGTGTGTTATTGGCTTTTGGGTTTGAATTCAAGAGAATTAAGGGTTTCAGCATCGTTTGCGACCTCGTGGGCTCGTATTACCTCATCCAGCTCGTATTACGACCTGGGTAGCTAATTACGACCTCGCCAGTTCAATTGTGACCTCGTATTTTGTTTGCGACCTCGTGAGCTCAGTTACGACCTCACAGTTCAATTACGACCTCGAGTTCTAATTGCGACCTCGTATTTCTTTGACCTCGTGAACTTTGCGACCTCGTTTATTTTAAACAGTTCGTGAACTTTGCTAGCTCGGGAAAAATGACGTCTCAGTTACCCGCAAACTATCAAGCTTTGCTGAATCAAATGATTCTAATGGATCATGAAACCAGAAAGGCCAATTCACCACCAAAGTTGATAAGCCTAGACAGATACTTCAATTGGAAGGGCAGATTCGAGTCATACTGCAGACTGATGGATGTGAGGATGTGGATATGTATTACAAATGGTTATACTCCTTCTACAGTGCCAGGTGACACTCCGGGTTCGAGCAGTGCTAGGCTAGCTTCATATGAACAAATGGATGTTGATAAAAAGAAAGATTATGAGGCTAAAAGCAAGGCATTAGGATCTCTTCGAATGGCTCTCCAAGGGGAAGTTATGCATCTGTTTGAAAAGTATGATACAGCTAAAGGCTTATGGGATGTACTCAAAGAGCATTGTGAAGGTGACGATGATCTCAAGAAGAGTAGGAAAGACTTGTTGAAGAAGCAGTATTATGTATTTACTAGCTTCAAAGATGAATCTCTTGATGAGACGCTGGTTCGTTACAGTCATTTGCTGGTTGAGCTCGCCTACTTTGGGTATAATCCTGATCCAGAAGATGTCATCGAGAAGTTGTTGGAGGCACTTCCAATCAAATGGGAAGGTTTTGTCACTTCTATCCAACAAAATCCCGAATTCAGTAAATGGACTCTGGAACAGATTATTCGAAAGCTGAGAATTCAGGATATGAAACGAAAATCGAAGGAAGCAGGTAGCAGTGATTTTCTTCAGCGGCCTGAACTCTATCATAGCAAGTCAAGCATTCCTTCTGGAAAATCTTCAAGTGAAGGGATCACTGCCTTCTACAGTGAAGATGATGAAAAGTTGAAAATGATGATGGATTCTGACAACAACTTGTTGTATGTAACGTCTCCGGAATCAGCTATGGTTGTCCATAATGGGAATCAGAAGAGTAGTTCTCCAAGCTCGGGTTACACAGGGATGCCGATGAGCATAAGATCTGCTGAGGGACATTTGGGCATGCTCGCTTCATTTGTGTCTGCTCATGAGAAGTTAATTGGAGGAAAACTGACTGATCCTGATCTGGTTAGGGAGGATTACAAGCAAGTTGATCCAGATGACCTGGAAGAAATGGACCTGAACTGGCAATTGGCTATGTTAACATAGAGAGTTCAGCGATTCACTGATAGAACCGGAAGGAAGGTCATAGACGGCAAGGTAGGGTTTGATAAAACCAAGGTGAAGTGTTTCAACTGTGATGGTTTTAGACATTTTGCTCGTGAATGTCAGAGGCCAAGACGGGACAACAATTCAACTACAGGTCGTCAGAACTTCAATCAGGGTGGTTCTATTGCAGGTTAGAATTCAGGGCGTCAATATGCTAATACTGGGAACCGTAGCTCAGGAGAGATCGACAACTCAAGAGCATTGGTGGTTCAAAATGATGGTACATATAATTGGGGTTCAACTAGTGCCGATGATCAGAATCATGCATTCATGGCAGAAATTCAAGACTTTGATGGAGGGATGAACGATCTTGTTGATAATTCATTCGACTATACATTGTATGCCAGCACGGATGATCATGATAGTTTTCATCAGAAGGTAGAAGATAAACCAGGACCGTCTGAACCAGTAAGAGCTGAAGTTAAAATAGCTTCCACTGAAGCTAAAACTACTTTGGAGCCACAGAAAAAGGACAAAGATGTAAAGATTGAGATACCTGATGATTTGAGCACAGAAGAGCTTGTTAAGTTTGTTGCTGATCTTGAAGCACCAGAGCAACAGGTAAGTCTTTCTTTGCATACTTTTGTTTCTGTGTGTAAGCATAGCATAGGTTTATCCAGCGAAGTAACTGAGCTTAAAAGGGAGATTGAGTTAGCTAAGACCCACTTAAAAGATGCTACTAGTGATAGGACTAAGTTAGCAACGGATGTTATGGTATTTAAAGGTCATGCTAAAGAATATCTTAATCGGATAAAATCTGAAGAAGATAGGTTTGAGTCCCTTAGAGTAAAATATGCACAGTTACTAGGCAGAAAACAAATGCTGGATGTAGACTATGAAAGGGTAGTTAAAGAAAGTGCTAATAAAGATAAAGAATTAGCAGATTCTAGGGTACAGATTGTGGAACTAAGTGGAAAATTGAATAAAATGAGAGACATAGGAACTATGATGGGACACCTTAGGGATGCTAAGTCTAAAGGTGAACAACCCAGTTTTGTCCAGAAATATAATGTTGTGCCGCCACCATTTTGTCACAATTATGATAGCTTTCGGAATTTGACCTTAGAAGAATCAAATAAAACTGATTCTGAAAATGTGCCCAAGACTACCCCTTCTGAGACTAAATCTATTGATGTTCCTATTCCTGAGACATCTAAGTCAGAGGAATCTAAGAACAAGACTAGTGAAGCTAAGGCTCACTCAGACCCAAGTGAAGCCAAACAGACAACAGATTACAAATTGAAAGGTGTTGAAAAAGAAGTTGAATTTGAAACTATTGTCTACTACACTTTAAAAGGTAATGGCAAAGTATTCTCAGCAAAGGAGTCAGTTTTTAATGGTAAATATCCTAAAAACATTGATCAAATTTGGAGCATTGAAGAACCAGTAAAATCTGACAACTTGCCAAAACCATGTAAGGATTTTCAAGATAAAGTTTTCAAGAAAGGTTTTGTTCAAACTTCCACAATGGATTCAGAAGGTCATAGTGTACAATCTGAAACACCAGAACAATTTGCTGAAAGAAAACTTAAAGAAATGTTATCTGTTGGTCGTGGTCCTACCATTCAAACGGTAAAAAGTCATGCTGATCCTATTCAGGCACCGACTACTTGGGAAGAAGCATATGCTACTCTTGAATATATTGATGAATTAAGGGGTCATGGGGTTCCTGTGCCTGAGATAGTTCATGGTGATTTATCAAAAAAGGCTTCTAAAAGATCATGCTTTAAATGTCGTTAGGTGGGTCACGTGTCAAGTTGTTGTCCTTATAAGAAGAATAAGTCTAGGATGTCACCTGAAAAATCTAGAGGTAGTATGGAGTCAAGTGGAAATTCTAGTTCATCAAAAGGCATTTCAATGAAAGATTATAAAGACAAATATTATGAAGAGTATGCTAAGAGAAATCCTGACAGTTTAGCAGTTCAGAATTATGTGAGATTTAGAGAATTTGAAAAGAACTATGAAACTAAAAATAATAAACCTAGAAGTGTCTCTTTTAGAGAAGGTTCTAGTGGATCGAGTCAGTCAAGTAACTGGAGATCAAAATCTCCACACATGATGGAATCAACTCATGCTTCATACGACAGGATTATCTCTAATGTGCAGTCTAACCCAGCTGATCGGTTTCAGCAACATAGTCCTAGGAGATTTTATTCATCTTCTCCTGAGAAAATGTCTAAAACTCATAAGAATTTAAGGGATAATAACCAGAGGCTGCCTACTGATAGGAGGCCTAGTGGTTCCCCAAGTCGTTGACCCAGTGTAGGAAGAAGCTCACGGACTTCACCTAGAAAAGGACCCAGTGGCAGCTCAACTGCTAAACCAACTAAAGCATGGGTTCATATTGGTGGTTACTGGGCTGATATGGTTTCTGATGAGGAAAACAAAAGACCCAAAGCCAATAAGGCTAGGGGTCCTTTTGAAAACTAATCCATTTATGATTGTGCAGGAGCTGCTAAGGAAGACCGCAGGTTTATGGTTTGTCAATAGCGGAAGCTTCAGGCACACTATGGAAGACAAAGGTCTATTGACGGAGTTTACTCCTGTCAAAGGATCATATGTCTGTTTTGTAGATTCCAAAGGCGGAAAAATTTCCGGGATTGGAAGAGTTGTAAAAGGAAGTGTTTTAATTGATAAGGTTAATTTTGTTGAAAAACAGGATCAAGACCTTTTACCAGGTGTATAGATGTCTAAGAAGGATTTAGAAAAGGAAAAAGTCTATCTTACGCATTATACATTAAAGGGTAGTGATCGAGTTTTTACCGAGAGAGAATTTTCAAAAGAGTGTTTTCCTCGGGTTTTGATTGAAAAAGTTTGGAATGTTGAAGTTAGCCAAGAGGATCGCATTCGTGTTCATCCAAAGGTTATGCCTCTTGTGTTAACTCCTAAACAAGAAGAGATATGTAGGTCTCATAAACGAGCTGTGAAGGACTTTGAAGATCGGTTAGATGGAAGAAAAAGGAAACTCCGTGAAACTGATGATCATTGTTCCAAGAAAACATGTTCTGAATAGTCGTATCATTTGTTATGTTTTCTAAATTTTGTGATAGACAGATTACTATAGAAGATCATGACTAGATGATGATCTATAGCATATGTTCTAATTTTTGCTATGTTTTTGTGTTGTGTTATTGGATATGTTTTATGTTTGTTCCAGAAGTATACTAGTTTAATCACATGGATGAAGAAATTGGTGTTCTTGAGGAAAGAGACATAAGTGGATGTCAGTCTTCGAAGAGATATTGGAGTACACTACAGCAAGTGAATGCTTATTCACAGGCTGAGGAGATTACGGTTAGACATTCCTCTATACTCTTGTAAAGAAGGACACTAAATCCACCATATCCATTACCAATAATCCTGTTAAGCACAGTAGGACTAAGCACATAGACATAAGGTTTCATTTTATATGTGACTGTGCTGAAAAGAAATTAATAGTCCTAGAAAAAGTGCCGAGTGACTTTAATTTAGCTGATCTGTTCACTAAGGCTTTCGACCGAACTCGTTTCGAGTTGCTAGTCCAATTGATTGGAATGAGAAATCTATAGTGACAGTGTCTCTCAACAGGAACTTTGTAAAATGTGTCAGTGTTTGTGTCATTATGTATGTGTGTGTGTCATATAGTGTCAGAAAAACAAAATAAAAATTAGAAAAATCAGAAAAGAAAAAGAAAATATTAAATAGAGTAAGGTCACTGCATTAAGATGATTAGATGTGACGATACTTTAGCTTTTAAGCCTACTTAATTGTACTTTAAATTGCTCAGTTCAGTGATACCAATCATATGATGTACCGGTAGGCACAAAGTACCAAGGTTTCCTTATAATCTGAACTTAAATGTATACAATGTTCTTATGGGAAACATATTCAGATATATGGCTAAGAATGTCTGCTTTTCAAATGATTAGATCTAATCTGTGAGTCCCAAATACGGGATGGTTAAACCCAGAAGTGTAAAATACAACAAGTCTAATAATCACTAGAATGGACTAGTATTACTTAAATATAAATGCAAGTATATAAATAAAGTAATACACGACTAAAGCAATAAACTAAAGGTGGAACACAATGTAATATTTTCAAGTGTATTTTATTTATGATGTTAAATAAAATACAAGGTTGTGCGGAATCAAGATAATACAAATAAGTATGTATCCTAACAACCTATGAATTAAAAATGATCTATATTTGCCAAATAAACTCTTTGGATCGAGATACTTAAAGTTGTAAAGTATCCCTGTATAGATCGAGAGTATTTAGACAAATTCACCTTTATGCTAAAAGTAATTTTCTCAAAGAAATGACTTTGTATTTATAGGCAAACAATTTCACCAGTGAAATTGTGCCGTACAAATATGGTTGCATGCATTTAATGAACCGACAAGATCATTAAATGCATTGGTTAAGGTACAAGAATAAAGTCACATCAATATGACTTTATTCTTTTAACCAACCACCTTTACACACATAGATACTTTAGTAAAGAACAAGTGGAATGTCCTTTGGATAGTGTGTAAAGGCAAAAGTCAATTCCTCGATATCAGTGTTCAGACTTGTAAGGTCTAGAACACTGAAAATCCTCCAGTGTACAGATCTGGTAAGACTTCCAGTGGACTCCGCCATTTGTCAGTCTTCTTTATTCTGACTTCAGTCTTTGACTTCAGTGAGAACATCTTCAGTAGAATAGATCTGGACTGGGGTGAAGTCCAGTGAGCTAATCTGGAGAATACTCCAGATTTCCTATACAAGTATTTGCTCACTGGTCTTCCATTATTTCTGGACAAATCTTCAAAGGGACTCCAGATTCCAAGTCTGGAGTAGGTCCAGTAAAACACATTTCTGGACAGATCTTCAGTAAAGCTCCAGTAGTCGAGTCTGGAGCGAGTCCAGTAAATCTGGACCTAACATGGTCCTTAAATCTTACGAAAGATCTAGCATTGTAATTATGTATATTTGGTTTTTATATAGAAGGTCTCGGGTACATACATGTGTGTGTATTGCTTGTCGGATGTATATTTGTGACAAGATATGTAAATATCTAATTAATCTTTTGAAAATTATGGAGCTAATGTGGCCTTTGAGATTCGGACAAGTAAGTCCTTGGGGTGTCTTTGTATACCTAGCCTACCTAAAGCTTCCAACTTGGGATAGGTTGTCAGAAAGTTCGCTACATGGGTCTCATCGAAAGTCACGGGTTTCCATAAGCGCTTTAAAATGATGTCACAAATATGCATTGTTGGGTATATTTCCGTACGTGAGTCAAGTTATGTCGCTTTGCGTGTGAGGAATCACCGACCTGTCACCGCTGACTTGATTCTTAAAGGTCGTCTCCCTGTAGTTACCAAATGTCTTAATTTTAGTGCTTGTGTCGATTGTAGGAGTATATCTGAATGTGGATCACTTAAGTTCGCAAACTTGATTAAGTGGCATAATAGGCTACTCGGGTAACATGGTGACTGTCCTTGGCCAGGGTATGTCGAAAGTGTCACAAACCAAAAGGAAACTGGAAGTACCGAGTGTTTAAGAGGACAAACATATTGGTAATCGTCTTTGGATCACTGTTCATAACTAATAATAGGAGAATTATTTCTCGCTTGTAGGCTTATGTAACATGCTAATCTGATCTAATTAGCAGTAACTTTAGCTCTTGTAACTATGTTATTCGTTTATGTTCAGTGTGTGTGTGTATGCGTGCGTTATGTTTTTCGTAAAGTGTGTAATTTTTATTTTATTTTTTGTTGTTGTAAAAATAAAAGTTCCTATTGCATGAAAGACAGAGTCAGAATAGAATCTAGTTTCCAAGAGGACTCAACTACGTTCTTATGGAACACTGAATAAACGAGTAGGGTAGTTAAGCGATAGTGTTGTGATCAAAAGCTAAAAGAAAGTTTGTCATAGTTAACTGAATATAAGTTTAAGGAAAAGAACACAGAGTTGTTGATTTCAATAAACAGATATTGAGTTAATAAATTTTATTATTCTTAGAAAGAAGATTTTCATAAGAATGAACACTGAGTTGTTCATAGTTTTGAATTTGATCTTTAACAGAATTATTTTGATCTTTAGAAAGAAGATTTTCAAAGAATGAACACAGAGATGATTCATAGTTTGAGTCTCATCTTTGAAAAGATTTTTGTTAAGACAAAAAGATTTGGAACAGAGATTCCAAATGATTTTGATTATATATGTGCAAGTGTTGAAAGTGCTTAACGGTGAATTATAGACCTTACCGTAACTTAGGTTAATAATAGACTGTCAAGCATATTCATTTTATCTTGCAAATTCATTTCTTCGGATTGTATGTTATTACTTTGAGAAGATATGATTATGTTTGTTGAGATGTGCAGGACAAAGGACAAAAGTTTGATTTTGTAGGTTGTCAAGCAAGATCTCACAATGAAAGCAAGAAAGACAAGTGCACCGGGTTGTACAGGTCATTTTATGCATAACAAAGATAAATACTAGTATGATGAGACAATCATAGAGGTATTTATAATTGTTACTTTGTTCAACCAAGATGTATGCTGGTATGATAAGGTAATCATAAGAGTATTACGTATGGTTTGTAATTTTTTCATATCTAGATCGTGGATGTTGTTGAGTCCCAATGTTTGTTGTAAATTTAATGATGACAAATCTGACCTATAAACACTTAGTAATCTTTTGGTTCTTGTAATCGGATCTGGGTCAGACTAAGCTGACACAGCTTGCGATAGGTAACTGACCCAGATCACGCTTCATGTTCGTAATTGTAATACTATAAGGAAGCAAGTGTTATTCAAGCTGCATCAACAATATTAAAGCATTCAATCCAAGTCGAAGAGGAGGATTGAAGATAGAGGACCAAACTGTTAGTGGAAGACAGATTGGAACTAGCAGTCAGCTTGGAACACTTAGGCAGATTGGTGCCGTGACAAACCGCCCAATCTGTGTCAACAATCAAAGTGAAGATAACAACCTGGATTGAAGATAAGGACTATGACGTGACTAGGAATATTCCTAGTATCCAGGTTGGTGGTTGTTTACATATGCGTGTCCATACTCTTATTGGACGATGAGGAATGTGCTGCAGTACGTGGGGGACCACAAGTACGATGAAGGCACGATCGATTATTCTTTTGATCGTCCAATACAAGAAGACTACGTGGTTGATTTGGACACCAAGTGACGAGGAGCTTTCGCCTATAAAAGCAACACTCCTTGTATGCATATGGGTGGCATTTCCTGAGAATCATTCTTCACACAAAGTTTCTCTGCTCTTACACACAGCTTAGTCTGTACGAGATCAGCTTGGGCTGACTCTTGAGCTGAAACTTATTGATTGTTGTTTGTCATTTCATAGGGTTGTTTAGATATTTGTAGGCTATCTTTATTCCGCAACAACCCTGTAATTCTTTGTATAGATTATTTCTTAATAAAGAGTTACATTTGAAAATCACAATCTGTGTTCAAGAATGCTTTTATCCTTTACTGCTTTACTGTTTTAATGATTCTTGTTCTTTACATGCATTAAGTATTTTGAGTCTTAAAACGTTGCTTAAAAGGTTTGTAAAGTTCGAGAAAAGTTGTATTCACCCCCCCTCTACAACTATCCTGTGTACAATATACTTTGGTATATTGATACACCTTGGGACGTAACAATTGGTATCAGAGCGGTGGTTGAGAATTAACTTGACTTGATCCTTGCATATTTTCATTTATAGTAAAGCGTAATGTCATCTTATATTGATAATGGTTCTTCAACCCGACCACCCATGTTTGACAAAGATGATTTCAGTGGGTGGAAAGGTCGAATGTCTTTGTTCCTTGAATCCATCGATAACAATATGCCTGACATCCTTCAGGATGGTCCTTATGTTCCTACTCAGACTGTAGTGATTGAAGCTGTGGTTAGGGAAGGTCATCCAACCATTCCTGCCACAGTTAAATCCATAGTAAAGGATAGGGCAGATTGGGGGGATGAGGATAGGAGACTGGCTAACTTGGACGTGAAGGCCAGAAATTTCATTGTCCAGGCTGTGCCCAAAGACCTTTATCATTCAATAAAAATGTATTCTACAGCAAAGAAAATGTGGGGTACATTGACTGTCATGTTTGAGGGTTGTTCTACTTCCATGGAGTCCACCATAACTACCTTAACAAGGAAGTATGAGAGATTCTTCTCTTTGAAATGAATCCTTAACTGACACTCATACCCGCTTTAATGCTTTGGTTAATGATTTAGCTGCTGTTGGAATTAATAAGAGTAATAGTGTTTTAAAGAGCAAATTTCTTGATTCTTTACCTCCTAAATGGAACAATTATATTTCATCTGTTAAATTAAGTGTTGTCTACCATGATCTTGATCTCCCTGGACTCTTTGGTTTGCTTCATAACCAAGAATGTTCAGAGGCAGAAAAATTAATAGCTATGGGTGATTCTTATAATCAGCTTGCTGCTGCATTTGTTGCTTCCATGACTGAACACCCTAATTCTATTAGCAATGAGATCATTCCATATGTAAATGATGATATTCCTGTGATGTCTAACCATAACTCTGTTTGTGTTGAATCTGAATGTGAGGAATCTGATGGTGATGAACTGGCTAATGAGGTAGCTATGTTGGCTGAAAGGATCAGAAGGAGATCCTTTAACAAGTTTAAAGGAAAGGGAAGAAGTGGCCAAGCTGATAGAGCCAAGAAGCCCTTTGATATGTCCAAAGTCACTTGTTACAAGTGTGGCAAAACTGGACATATGGCTGGTGATTGTAGATCCAAAGAAACTGCTCAAGCTGTGCCAGCCAAAGGTGGAAGAGGTGAAAAGTACTCAAAGCTCAAGACTAAGTACAAAGCCTTGAAAGCACAAATAGCTGAGCTGACTGAGAAGGTGAACAAAAATGAGAAAAGTCTGGTAGCCAAAGACTGGGCTGAAAGTGCTACATCATCTGATGATGAGTTGTACAAAGATGCCAAATGTTTCATGGCTAAAGAAGCTACTCAACGATTTGCTGAAGATCTGGCCAGAATGCAACAGCAGTCAGAGTCAGCTCACCAGGCATCCACCAGTCAGACTGCTCCACCTGAGGTAACTTCTTTCTCTAATATATCTGATTATGATAAACTGTCCAGACTGAACAAACTTGGTGATGAGGTCCTTTTGCAAAAACACTTTAATCAAGAACTTAAGAAGGAAATTCATATGTTGAAACTTGATGTCAGTGTCAAAAATCACACCATTGAAAAACTTGAATCTGAAGTCAAAGCACAAAAGCAATTGAACTCTATTTTAGTAAAAGAAGCTAAGACTGCAGAAGAAAAGTTTTTGAAAATTAAACTAATTACTGAGTCATGGTGTATTAATTCAAAAAGAGTTGCAAAGTGTGTCAATGACCAAATACCTCATCAGATCCAAGCTATTTTTGATGGTGATTATGACAGGGCCATAGCCATAGCTGAAGTATGTGCTATGGAGCCTTGTTATCAGCCTCCTTCACCACCCAAAGTCCAAACCAAAGGTACGAACTCTAACCAATTAAGTTGGTTCAGAAATCTGGTATTGGGTTTCGTGATCCTGAAATTGTTGGCCAAACCATTGCTGAAGCTGTGTCTAAGGCTGATAAGGTTGTTGAGTTAAAACCTGAAGAAAGTCTTGACTTATCCAAACTGACCATTACCCAGTCTGTGTCAGATTCCAATATTAAAACAAACAAGAACTCTAGGAGAATTAAAAGGAAAGTTAGAGACCACAGTGTTCCAAAACAAAAGGTTAAGATGTTAAAGAATGAGAAGTCTGGTTCTCAAGGAAGTGTGTCACAAATCAAATCTGAGTCTATTTCAAATAACACTAAATCTGACTCTGACAAAATGATTTCCAAATATGTTGAGTCCAGAACTAGTGAGGTTTCAATTGATGCAATTTTCTTAAAGATGTTTCTGATCCCAAAAATGTTGATCAAAGAAAATTAAGAACTGAATGTCAGAAATCTGGAATAGGCAAAGGTTTTGTTCAAAAGGAAACCTTAGTTGTTGCTAAAAAGAATGTCAAATCTGGTAAGGGACAGATCAAGCAACAATGGGTATCCAAATGTGATAAGAGTCAAAGTTCTACGACCCAATCTAAGTCATACCCTTTGGTCAGCTCTGGTGAACCCATCTCCAGATGGGTTTCCAAAATGAACTAATCTCTTATTGCAAATGCAGGGCAGTCATGATGATAACACCTGGCACTTGGACAGTGGTTGTTCCAAGCATATGACGGATGTAAGTCCCTGCTATGTAACTTTAGGATTCGCGCTGGTCCTAATGTTACTTTGGAGATGATTCTCAAGGAAAGACAGAAGGTGTTGGTGTTCTTTCGAATGGTCCTCTTACATTCAGAAGAGTCTCTTATGTTAATGGTTTGAAGCACAATCTGATTAGTGTGAGTCAGTTGTGTGATGCTGGTTATGAGGTGAGATTCAGGTCTGATAAGGGGATTGTTCTTGATTTGGAAGGCAATGTGGTTCTGATTGCAAAGAGGGATGAGTCTTTGTATTCTTTTGACATGAGAAATCCAACTGTCACAAGAGAAGTATGCTTCATGTCAAAGTCTCAAGATGAGCTGAATTGGTTGTGGCATAAAAGGTTGTCTCATATGAATTTCAAAGACATCAACAAGCTGTGTAAGAAAGAGTTGGTGTCTGGTCTTCCAGTGATCAAGTATGAGAAGGACAAGCTGTGTGGTGCTTGTGAGAAAGGCAAGCAACATAAAGCTACCTTTAAGTCTAAAACCTGCTCAACCATTGATAATTGTTTGGATCTGCTTTATATGGACTTGTTTGGACCAATTAGTACTCCATCATTCACTGGAATGAGGTACTCCTTGGTCATTGTTGATGAGTATTCAAGATACACCTGGGTTTTCTTTCTTAAACACAAGAGTGATGCTGCTGACACAATCATTGATTTCATCAAGCAAGCTGAAATTCTTTACAAAAGGCCTGTTAGGCAGTTAAGGAGTGATAATGGAACTGAATTCAAGAATATCACTCTTAACACTTTTTTG
>CM067169.1:5795073-5820854 GCA_034093135.1 Erigeron breviscapus | reverse complement strand
TTCCTTATGGTCCTCAATCACTTTCAATGCCCCCTTTTTGGTTTCCTCGCAGGCTGGTCCTGTTCAGCTACTTTTCAAAATTAATAAACATATGTGTTTAATATGAAAACTTTTAAGCGGGTTTATCATATTTATTTATGTTTGATATAACAAACGTAATCACTCGAAGACCAATGTACTTTTCCTCATGTACATGGTTGCCCATTAAACTGGATTATTGACATGGATCACCCACATACTTTTCAAATTTGTACATGGTTAAACATATGTGACCCGATGACCTATAATAACAAGTTAAATTTTTTTCCCCAAAAATTCATTACTTTCTACTTCTTTCTCATCTTTGTTTCTCTCACCCATGTATCATCATCATCACCATCATCAAAATCTGTTTCTCTGACTAAGTTTTACATGAGTTCAAAAGGAATATACAAAACGAAATACACAAACTAATGATTAACCTGTTTTAAGGATCCAAATTCAAAAACTAACAGAAAATAATATTACAAAATTTGAGATTTCAACAAATCATCGTATTCAGTAATTCCAATTAAAACACTGATATCATACATTTATTAATCATTACAGTCCTCAGTACTAAAAACAAAACCCAGAAAAAATACTATTACTAATTAACCTCCAAAACCATACAAAGCCCAAATTAATTTCTAGGGTTTCTCTTCAATCTATTTCATTCCATTTGCCGCCTGTGTTCCTTCTAATCAATCCAAGGTGATCTATTGCGGCCGCTAATTATGATGTGCTGGATCTTGTGAAGTTTTCATCCTTTTAAACGCTTACATTTATTATTGAAAATATCAACAGCGGTGTCGATTTTTATGTCTTTTCTTCCATATTATATGGGAATAATTTTAAATGCGATATCAAATAGTGATAAATGCGGAACCATTTGTGACAGCAAGACAAAAAAAAAGTGACATAATTGAGAATTGAATCATGTTGAAGTGGGTCGAATGCGAAAATCTCCCCAATCATATTTGCTAAAGCCTTCCGGAATCGTTGAAAAAAGGAGGAGGATGAAAGTATGTAAAATAGAATATTGTGAGGGGATTGTAAATCTAGATCAGGTGACAGGTAAGGAGGTTAGGAATGGAAAATAATAATTAAATAAGCCATTATATATTATAAAATCTAGGAAGGTAACAGATCAACATTTAGTCAACCATGTACAAATTTGAAAAGTTTGTGGGTGATATACATCGATATTCTAGTTTAATGGGTAACCATGTACATGAGTGAAAGTACGTTAGTCATCCAGTGATTAAACCCTTATGTTTTTAGTTGTTTGTCAGTCTATTTGGTCTTTTTATTTTATATCGTAACCATTTGAACATAATTGTGCATGTAAACACGATAGTTGAAGCCAACACGGGCTTATAAACCCACCAGTATAAAACAAACAAACCGCCTCACGCAAACTCGCTTCAATTCCTCAACAAAAAATATTTTCAAACCCTCCGGCCTTTCTTTATATTTAAGGTAATAATTATTATCTTTCTTATTTTTTGCATTTCCACACTATATTTAAGGTAGTAATAATCTTCTTGATCTTTGCTAATTTTCTTCTCGCGTATTGGGTATAACTTTTGCTTATAATCTTCACAATGTTATTTTCTTACTACTGTATCTTTAAACTTTTAGTGTGTGAGTTTAGTATAATCTCCCTTTTAAATTCTTTAAATTTTAGAGTAATTGTAGATATTTAACGTATTAATGTTAAATTCTTTTTACATGCAGATTTTCAATTCTTTCAATTGAAGATGGAGAAAACATATGGTTGTGATGATGAGAACTTAATCAATTCCAAGAATTCGTAAGCCATTTCTTGAAAAAAAATAAAAAAAATCAACCACTTGAATTCTTGATTGCAAACGAAATACTTATTTGTTAAACTGATATATTGAATTATATATGTAGGTATAATCATTGCATTGTTGATAAGAGGGTTGGTACGAGTACATCATCGCCAAATGATGTTATAGAACAAGAATTCAAAAACTTAATAGATCAACGTGTAACACCCCAAGCCGAGGCTCGAAATATCACGGAAATCATATAGCGCAAGGTGGGATTACAATAGAACAAGAACTAAATGCAATTAAAGATTCAGTGAATCCATTACAATACGAAGCAAGTAACAAAATACAACAGGAGCAAATAGCCATCAAAGTTAACATAATAACATCCAAAGATGGCAAACGATCCTAAGTATAATGCAAAAAGCAGGCCAATGAATCCTTGATCCATGAGGTCCAAGTCCGGGTTAACAGCAAGCAAGCAACTAAACTCCACGTCCGGGAGAACCTGATTACCTGAAAAGTGTACTAAGCATAGTCAACACAAGGTTGGTGAGTTCGTAGTAATGGTTCGTAAAGAACCAACATCAATAATCACAATATCGGAATAGAGGCTAGACATGACTTACAGTGAGCCTCTACATAACACAACATCGCCCAACAACAAGATTACACAAGACAAGTAAATGTGTAATGAGAATGCACAAATGATATATGAATCAATGTAAGTGCAAATGCATGAATAAGCCAACATGCCTATCCTATGCGTGAACTCAGGTCACCAATGCAACGATACCCTTCTGTCATCACAATGAACAAGTCTGTATCTTAAAATCATCGTGTGAAAACACGTTTAACGTGTGTTGATCGTAAATCGTGATCTATCCTAAACTAGAAGTGCAAAATCCATCTAGATTAGTTATTAGGGTTCTTGTACAATACAAAGATAAGAAAACAATAACAATGGGAGAAATAATAAACATTATCATTAGTCATATGCTTACAATACAAAATGAATTCGTATGATTACATCTTGAAGAGTACGAATCACAATCAACAAGACGACTAACAATAATGAATATGGTGGACTTATGACTGAAGGTTTGCGCAATCCTTCAGCCAGCCATGGACGAATTACATAGCTATTCTTTCATCACTGAAATCTGAAACCTAAATCCTATATTTATTGGAACAAATGGGCTGGGCTGTCAAATTCGTACAAAATGGCTGGGCTACGAACTTATTAGTTCTTACGAACTTAAAGTTCGTAAGGCATATATGTACGAACTTATTAGTTCTTACGAACTTAAAGTTCGTAAGACATATATGTACGAATTTCTCAGCCTTTTAGAATTATTGCATCGGACAACAATTTATGCACTTAACGTGCTCTAACACACCGAGATATATATGTCTATATACTCGGGGTCAGGAACTACATCCAAAATGGGTGCATACATCTATACACCAGGATGTCGGCAATCCCCTGCCGAGGGCTCATCAACAATGTATGCAATGCTTACAATCAAATGTAAATGCATAACTCATAAACCAACAACCAATATACGATAACCTGTGCCAACAGTCAATATTCGTCATACATAAGCCAACAATCCATAAACGACGAACCATAAGCCAACGATCAATATTCAACAAACTAAGCCACACAATTTAAACCAACTATACGTACATATACTTCAGAGGATTCTACTTTCTTCAAGTCCTAGATGCTTATATATAGGGTCACCCGCAGCCTTCCCACCACATCTAAAACCCAATGAAGGCATAAACGACTTCCATGTATGTACGTCTAACCTAATATAAAGTAATATTAACTAACATAACCCCAGTCAATCAAACGAAAAGATACGTCACATCAATCCAACAATCAAGTCAACAATCAATATATCAATAAATGCAAGTAAACACGCCAGGTTTACACTTTTCAGCCCGAATCTCAAGCGAGTAGGGAGATACGAAACTCACCTTGATTGGCAAGAAAGTTAAGATTGATATAAAGTCAAGTTATTGTCGTACAATGTTCTCCTCGCGTCCAACACCTAAATATCGATCATATACATACACATTAACACGCATGAACACATATACGTAACTTATCAATTTCTCGACAAAACCCTAATTAGGTTTCCAAAATGCTTTCCGACGTTAAATGACTTCTACGACTCTTAATCAATGTTATATAAGATAAGAAGTGAATTAGATTAAGACTCGGCGCGTAAAACGGTCTAGAAGGTCAAACTAGGTCAAACAGGAAATTCAGCAACAAAGGGGGCGTAACCTACGCCCTAAACTGGCGTAGGTTATGGTGGTTCAAAACCACCAGGCGTAAGCTACGGTCAAAAGGGGCGTAAGGTACGGTGGTCAGAAAACAACTGGCGTAAGTTACGGTCAAACTGGGCGTAACCTACGGTCCTCTAGAAAATGTCATTTTTGGCGTAAAGTGGCGTAGACAGAGAGCATTTTGGCGTAAGGTCCAAATTGAAGTTAGGGATAGGCGTAAGCTACGCCCCAAAGGGCCGTAACCTATGCTCAGAAGAATTATAACTAGCATAACCTACGGCCCCAAGCGGCGTAGGTTACGCCCCATACTGGGCAGCAACATCACCAGCAGCAATCAAGTGCAGAAAAACGAACCCAAAACCCCCAAAAACGACCCAAACCAATCCAAAACGATTTGTAAACCTTTAACCCAATTTGAAGTATAATCAAACATTATTAACCATAAATACACATAACCCAACCCACAAATTCGACCAAAACATCATAATCATCCACAAATCCTCCAAACCCTAACCCTAACCCTAATTTCCATTTTAACCATTTTCAAGTCTTGGAATCCCATAAAAACGACTAGAAACATAAGAACAAGCATAAATAGAAGTAAATGGGATGAATTTAACTTACCAAAAATTTGACCTAATTGGGTAAAAATGCTAGAACTTGGCTTTGATTCTTTGATAAGGCGAAAGTGAGATGAAAGTGACTATGATTTCTATGTTATAATCGATCCAACACTAATTTGATGCAAGAAATGGTGAAGAAGATTGAAATGGGTCTTGCTTTGCTTTTGAGAGAAAGAGAGAAAGAGATAGATAGATAGAAATGAAGGGAGGAGGAAAGGATAAGGGGGGGGGAATGGGTCTTGGGGGCTGGTGGGTCATGGACTACCCACGGGTCGACCCGTTTCCCTCTCAACCACACAATAGTTACAATTAAGTACCGACTACACATACGACGACCCGACTAATATACCACATAGTCATAAAATCACAAAACGACCCAATTAATTCATTACTTAAATTGTTAGTCATATTACACGAAAAGTCAACGGGTCAAAATTCACGGATGTTACATTATTCCCCCGTTGAAAGAATTTCGTCCCGAAATTCAACAAAACCCTAATTATTAAATAAATGCGGATACTTAGACTTCATATGGTCTTCTCTCTCCCAAGTGAACTCGGCTCCACGTCTAGCGTTCCATCTAACCTTGACAATCGTGTAGCGTTTCTTCTTGAGTTCTTTTCTTGACGGTCCAATCTCTACCGGTTCTTCAATAAAGTTTAGGCTCGAATCAACCCTAATTTCGTCCATAGGCACATGATGTGTAGGATCCGCCAAACACTTGCGCAAATTACAAATATGAAACACATCATGCACACCGCTAAGCTCTTGAGGCAATTCTAGCCGATAAGCAACTTTCCCAACCCGTTCAAGAATCTTGAAAGGACCAATATACCTTGGTGCAAGTTTTCCCCGCTTCACAAAACGTACGACTCCCTTCCAAGGTGACACTTTCAAAAGTACAAAATCACCAACTTCAAACTCTAACGGTCTCCGCCTCACATCGGCATACTTCTTTTGACGTTCACGGGCCAATTGCAACTTCTCCTTAATTTGAGATATTACCTTAGTCGTTTCAATCACAATTTCTGGCCCGATGAGTTGACTCTCTCCAATTTCTGCCCAAGCTAAGGGAGAACGACATATCCTACCATACAATGCCTTAAAGGGCGCCATTTGAATGGTAGCATGATAACTATTGTTGTATGAAAACTCGACTAGCGGCAAATGGTCTTCCCAACTTCCACCAAAGTCAATTGCACATGCCCTCAACATGTCTTCAAGTGTTTGAATGGTTCTCTTGGTTTGCCCATCCGTTTGAGGGTGAAACGCCGTGCTCATGTCAAGTCGAGTACCCATGGCTTTTTGAAAGGCTTCCCAAAAGTTTGATTTGAAACGGGCATCTCTATCCGAAATGATAGAAATCGGCACTCCATGCTTATATATTACTTCCTTGATGTACAAACGAGCCAAAGTGTCAAATTTATCGGTTTCACGAATGGCTAAAAAGTGAGCCGACTTCGTTAACCGATCTACTATCACCCAAATCGTGTCACGACCGCTTCTCGTCTTTGGTAGTTTTGTAATAAGTAATGACATTGTTAGGTCCAGATTTAGTCCAGACTTACTGGACTGGCTCCAGACTGGACTACTGGAACCTTATTTAGGTTAAGAAAACATGTTTTGCTGGACATGCTCCAGACCCGACTTCTGGAGCCTCACTGAAGATCTGACCAGAAAACATGTTCGACTGGACCTACTCCAGACTTGGAATCTGGAGTCCCTCTGAAGATTTGTCCAGAAATAATTGAAGACTAGTGAGCAAATACTTGTATAGGTAATCTGGAGCATTCTCCAGATTAGCTCACTGAAGACTTCACCCCAGTCCAGATCTACTCTACTGAAGACATTCTGACTGAAGTCAAAGACTGAAGTCTGAAGGAAGAAGACTTATCAAATGGCGGAGTCCACTGGAAAGTCTTACCAGATCTGCACACTGGAGGATGGTCAGTGTTCTAGATACTACAAGTCTGAACACTGATAACGAGGTTTGACTTAAGCCTTTAACACACTTTCCAAGGAACAATCCACTTGTTCCTTAACAAAGTATACGTGTGTTAAGGTGGTTGGATAATAGGATACACTTGCACTTGATGTGACTTTATCCTTATTCTTATCCAATACATTTAATGTTCTTGTCGGTTCATTAAATGCATCAACCATATTTGTACGGCACAAAATTCACTGGTGAATTTTGTTGCCTATAAATACAAAGTCATTTCTTTAAGAAAAATACTTTTAAGCATACACTTTGCATTAAAGTGAATTTGTCTAAAATACTCTCGATCTTAAACAGGGATACTTCACAACTTTAAGTATCTCGATCCTAAAGAGCTATTTGACAAATATAGATCATTTGTAATTCAAAGGTTGTTAGGATACATACTTTATTGTATTATCTTGATTCCGCAACAACCTTGTATTTTGTTTAAACATCAATAAATGAAATACCCAGAAAACTACATAATGTTCCACTTTATTTGTTTATTGCTTTAAGTCTTGTATTACTTTGTTTATATATCTTGCATCTTTATTTACAAGTAATACTAGTCCAAATCTAGTGCTTATTATACTTGTTGTATTTTACACTTTCTAGGTTAACCGTCTTGCACTTAAACGGGACTCACAATTGGTATCAGAGCAGAAGGCTAAACATTGCCTAGATCTGTTTCTCGATGGCTAACCAAGAAAATACACAAGGTTATAGTCTTGGTCCTGATCCTAATGTTATTATTAATGATCCAACTGAACCTCAAAACGTTAATAACACTAATCCACCACCTCCTCCTCCTACTCCTTGTAGAGAATAGAATATGAGTTTTAGTGTGTGTTTAGTGTGTTTTAATGGCGGTTTCTAGTGAGAGAGTAGAGAGAGAGTAGAGAGAGATTCAGTGAAAGATTGGATTGTATTTTGTGTCAAAAAGGTTACAACTTTTACATTAGTTACAAGGGGTATTTATATCCTAAACATTACAAGTTTCATCTAAACCCCTTGTACTTTAACAACTTAACACAAGTAACTATATTTACAATTAAACACCATATTTTATATTTCTAACAATCTCCCCCTTGGTGTTGAATTGTAAATGTTGCATCGTCTTCGGTCTTTAAATAAACATGATGAGCCCATTTGTTGAAAATCTTCAATGTTGAGTGGACTTTGAAGCTTTCTCATTGTCTTCAACGTCTTGTATCAACCTTGACTTTGAATCTTCTCAACAAACAAATATTCTTGACGATGACTTTCTACAACTTGATCTTCTCTTGCAACTTTGAATACTTTGAAAGCACCTTTGAAATCTTTGTAGCTTTTAAGCTTTCACAACTTGAACTTTTGAATGTTGATTTCAACTTGATGTTGCTTGGAGAAGTAACTTGAACTTTTGAGTAGCATGCGGAAGCTTGGTTTTGACTTTGAATTCTTTGAATTCTTTTGGATGCGGAAACTTGATTATCTTTGAAATCTCTTGGCATTGCGGAAGCTTGGTTTTGGAATGCGGAAATTTGATTTTGTCTTTAAAACTTCAATTCTTGATCTAACTTGTCTCTGAATCAACAATCATCTTGGAGCACTTGATTCTTTGATCAATTAACATTTGCTCCCCCTTAATCAAACAACTATCTCGGAGCAAATTATTCAATAACAAATCTTTAATCTCTTGCTCCCCCTCGAACAAACAATCATTTCGGAGCATATTTAACAAATCATGAGTTTACTCTTGCTCCCCCTCAGATTAACAATCTCTTCAAGCTATGAATCTTCTCAAGACATTAAACAAACTTAGCTATCACAAGTATCAACAAACGAACAATCTCCATTCAATCTCAAACTCTTCTAATCATCAAACAATGGTCATTTTTCAATAAATCTTTCAAATATCGACCATGTACATCATCTTGAATATACTCGATCTCGAATCAATCCTTTAACTTTCTCGAAAACAATCTTTCAACTTAGCACGATAATTATTCACTCTCTTCACCTAAACTAACGATCCTTAGAACAACCAAACACAATAATCATCCTCGAACAAATTCTACCAATCAAATTCTACCTATATCCTTGAACTCTATCTATCAATCATATAATCATTTCTCCCCCTTATGATGAATATGTGAAACGATTTCATCATACAATAATGATTGATAGCATAAACGGTAGATGACCAACAAACGACAAGCAAGCAAAGTAACCCAACCCAGTTCCCAATTCCCAATGAACCTATTGGTGAACTAGAATGTGAGGTTGCGTTGTTGGAAAAAGATTTTATAATGGTGTTTGTGTTCTTTGTGTTTGTGTGAAGAGAAATGAAATCCGGATAAAAATGATCCGTTAACACAACCAAAAATCAAAAGGATTAATGGTTTGGCCTAAAAATACGATTACTATTTTAGGACTTCCCATTATCATCGAGAAATGCACAAAGCTTATCTCTAAATGGTTCGGTCTATGGCTTTTCAACCGATAGATTGCTTTAAAGAATGTAATTCATGGTCAGTGTCACAAAGGCGTTCGATAACCATGTCTTACTATCCTCAAAGACTTTTGGGAAATAAAATCCGAGGTCACATAGACTTCTCGTTTACTCAACAAATTCAATAAAATGAAAATGTGAGACCTACGTTCAACGTTGGAAAAGATGTTAGCATTGGTAGGATTTCCATTCGATCATCGTGGAATATCAATAATATGATATCACTACGAATGTTCCGGCAATATCACAAAGATATGCAATGTCACAAAGACATATAAAGACTCTTTGTGTCCTAGTCAAATGAAAGAATATTTCAAGTATGCTCTAGACTCAATAGTGATCAAATGAAGTCGGGGACCGGAGCAGAGTGTCTCCCTTTTTCAATATCAATGTCTTCCAAATGAAGAGTCAATAGAAATGTGAAAATCTCCGTGAGAATAAAACAAGTATTTGTTAAGAAACACTTGAGTGGTTAGGTAAAGATGTGCATTGCTTCACTGGGTCCATGAAGTCTTCTTCAATATCGAGAAATCAACAAATGAAATCCGATAGAAACGTGTTGACCCGGCTTTTTGAGAATTTTGGGGAGGGCGATCATGGACTTTTCAGAAAAACAACTCAAGTTCAAAATTAAGCACAAATTAAGCTTGTAATAAGCTTATAGATCGTTCAGCAACTCTGATTGTGCTCTGATACCAATTGTAGAGATTAGAATATGAGTTTTAGTGTGTGTTTAGTGTGTTTTAATGGCGGTTTCTAGTGAGAGAGTAGAGAGAGAGTAGAGAGAGATTCAGTGAAAGATTGGATTGTATTTTGTGTCAAAAAGGTTACAAGGGTTAGTTACAAGATTAGTTACAAGGGGTATTTATATCCTACACATTACAAGTTTCATCTAAACCCCTTGTACTTTAACAACTTAACACAAGTAACTATATTTACAATTAAACACCATATTTTATATTTCTAACATTCCTGCTTCTCCACACGTGCATGTGCACTACTCAAATAATCCTGTTCCTAAATTCAGTGGGAACAGTGATGAATTTGGTACGTGGAAGGCTAGGATGGGTTGCATGTCACTGGTATTGAGAGGAACATGATGAAGATCTTAAACGAAGGTCCATATGTACCTACATCACCTCTCAATCCACTTCTTGATCCTTCTGGATCTCGAAGGGGAAGGGAAAAGAGGGAGGAACATTGGTCTGAAGAGGAGAGGAGATTGGTGAATTTAGACACCCTCCTTAAAAACATGATCCTCGGGGCTGTTCCAGAAACCCTAATTCCCACACTAGTTCTTTTTCCTAGTGCTAAAACCATGTGGGATGAACTATTGAACCAACATGAAGGAGGAGATGACACCATTGTCACCAGAAAGGTCTCCTTAAACAAGAGGTATGAGTCATTTTATGCTCAACCTAACGAGTCTCTCACTGGTACTTACACCAGATTTATGAGTATCATAAACCAACTGAGAGGTCTTGGGGTTGAGAAGGACAAGGATATACTTCTGGAGAAATTTTGTGACATTCTTCCCACCAAATGGTCTCATATGATCCTAGTCTTACGACAAGGAAAAACTCTGCACACACACACTCTCTCAACTCTTTATGGAGCTTTCAGGTACACTGAAGAAAATCAAGCTCAGAGAGTGGTTGCAGAAAGAGATGCCTACAACCATGCTTCCAGTACTCCTATTGTGGTCAGTCATACTGAACCACAAGGTACAGCACTTATATCTTCTGAGAATGTATTTTCTATGAAGAAGATGGTGTCTGAACTTATGGATTCTGGAGAGCCAGTCAAATCTCTCCAGACTGTGATGAAACTGAAGATGATGACCTTATTGCAATGATTGCTAAAACGTTTAACCATTTCAAAGCAAGAGCAAATAGGCCATCTGAAATTTGCATCCAGTTCTTCCACTGACAAGAACAATTTGACATGCTTTAAGTGTGGCAAAAAGGGTCATTTCATGAAAGAGTGCAGGTCCAACCAGTTTGCATCCAAGCCTGGTCCATTCTCTTCAAATAATAAGCCTGATGATAGCTACAAACTGAAATATAAGAAGCTTAAGGCACAAATTGCTCTCATGGCACAACAAATTGAATCCAATAATAAGTGCATGATTGCAAAGACTGAAGAGAAGTGGGTTCCTTCTGATGACTCATCTGTTGATGAAGAAGAAGAAAGAGATTGCTGTTACATGGCTTGGCAGATGAAGAGCTACTGGTGAAGGAAGATGTCACATCTGGACGATGGGTGGACATAGTTATTAAAAGGTTAGTGATTATGATAATGCAACTGACCAAGAACTAAAATTGGACATTGCTGAAGCTCTTAATTCTGATTTAATTTTTGTAGAAACTGTTAGATCTGATTGTGTAAATGGTCTAGAAACAGATTTTTCTGAAATAAATGCTTTAAAATCAAAATTAAAAGAACTTCAAGACATTGAACTGGCATTTCAAGCCCAGGTTCTGGTAACTGAACAATTGATCCAAGAAAAACAAGATCTTGAGATCATTTTAGAAAAAGAAAAACTGGTGATTAAATCATGGCTTGAAACCAGAAAGCCATATGATGCTGGAGTAAATCAATTTCCTGCTCAAAAACGTGCATATTTAGATGGAAATACTCATGTAGCATCATTAATACCAGTAATCGATCGATTACCAGAGGTGTTAAGGCCAACAACTATTTATGATATGCCTGCCACACCTAAGACCAACTCATACCCAGTTCAATCTCCAGAGGTTAAGACTGGAGCTGTCCAGATGACTGCTCCAGTTAAAAAGGTGAAGCAGAATAGACCTTTGCCTCAGACCAAACCCCTACCAAAGCCTTGGACTGGAAAGGCTAAGGTATCATCTGATGAAAATATTTTGTCCAGGATAGAGAGCCAGATTCAAATTCTGACTTGTCAATCACAAAGTTTTAATGCAAGATTAAACTTTCTTGAGGGTACTTCATCTGGCCCTAGACAAAATACAAAACCCTTTTCAAAGAAAGACAAATTTATTTCTCCAGTTGAGAAAAATGAAAAGGTTTCAAAACTATCAACTCCAGTGGTCTTCTCAACTAAGACCACTGTTGAAGTAAGTGAACTAGACCAGATTGCCCCTGGACCTATAAGGGAGGCTCCAGTGAACCCATCAGTCGATGGGTTCCCAAATCTAACTGATCAAATCTGGTGTATGTGTAGGGCGATCGAAAGAAATATATCTGGTATCTTGACAGTGCAGCTGGCAGGACGATGACCGGATGTAAGACCCTACTGGAGAGTTCACCAATTCTGATGGACCCTCCATCACTTTTGGAAATGATGGTTGTGGAAAGACTGAGGGATATGGTGTTCTGAACAATGGACAAGTCAAGTGTAAGTGCACGTTTTGGTGCACAATTTGTGTCCGATGCATCTCAATTAAAGGGCTGTTACTTTACAGAGATTTTCCAGACAACTGGACAAACTCGTGTGAACAGTACCACGAGTTTGGACAAACTCGTGTGAACAGTAACACGAGTTTGGCCAATCACGTGTTACTGTAGCACGTGTTTGGTCTACGAGTTTGAAGCCCAGCCCATTTCTAAGCCTATATATAGTGTTCTTAGGTTTCGGTTTTAGGTAATGATTTTAGTTGCAACAGATTTCATTCACGGCAGGCTGAGGTATGCGCAAACCTCAGTCCGTAAGTCCACCATATTATTCGATTATCAAGAGTCGTCTCGTTGATTGTAATCCGTAATCATCGTAGATGTATTGTAAACGGATTTATTCATTTTAATCATTCGACTAATGATAAAGGAATCAGATTTATATCTCCTGTTCATATTGATTTCGTGTTCTTATATATGTGTTTCATTCAATTACCTCAATAACGATTATGTTTGGATTCCGCACTTACATAGTCGTAGGAATCGCGAATCGATCGGTCCCCTGCACTTATCAAGTTCAGACGAGTTGCATTTGTGAGTGGTTTGAAATATAACTTGATCAGTGTAAGTCAACTGTGTGACGATGGCTATCAAGTCTTATTCAAAAGCTTGTTATTTTGTTACAAAATATAATACTGATATTTATATCAGTATTTTGAAGATAGAACACATTTTAGAGAGTTACAGAATTATACAGATAGAGACATTCCAGGAGGAGAGTTACAGAATTTCTAAGATAGGGACATGATGATAATTATCTGATCCCACATAATTGTCTTTTTCTTTTCTAACACTCCCCCTCAAGTTGAATAGTGGGATTACCAAAATTCAACTTGTTTAAACATTTGTGAAATATTGTTGTTCCTACAGCTTTTGTTAGAATATCTGCAAGCTGATCTTCTGATTTGACAAATGGTAACTTGATAGTCCCGTCTTCAAGTTTTTCTTTGATGAAATGACGATCAACTTCCACATGCTTGGTTCTATCATGTTGCACTGGATTTTCTGAGATTTGAATAGCAGCTTCGTTGTCACTCATGATTTGAGTACTTTGTTTTGGAGCAAAACCCAACTCTGTCATGAGTTTATTTAACCATAATGCTTCTGCTAATCCTTTAGCTATACCTCGAAATTCAGCTTCGGCACTTGATAAGGAGACAACTTTTTGCTTTTTACTCTTCCATGTAACAAGGTTACCTCCTATCATCGAGAAATACCCAGATGTTGACCTTCTGTTTCCTTTGTCTCCAGCCCAATCAGCATCTGTATATATCTGAATATTGAGGTGTCCATTTGCTTTAAATAAAACTCCATGACCAGTAGTACCTTTAAGATATCTGATAATTCTTAGGACTGCATCCATATGTTCTTCTTGGGGTTGATGCATGAACTGACTCACTACTCCAACCGCATATGCAATATCGGGACGAGTATGAGCAAGATAAATCAGCTTTCCCACCATTCGTTGGTATCTGTTTTTATCAGCAAGTTTTCCATTTAACTTCATAAACAATTTTTGATTGATAACCATGGGTGTATCTGCCGGTTTACAATCTATCATCCCTATTTTTGCCAAAAAATCCAGTATATATTTCTTCTGACAGATGAATATTCCTTGTTTTGACCTTAGCACCTCAATACCAAGGAAATATTTCAGATTTCCCAAGTCTTTCATTTCAAACTCTGCACACAAACTTTCTTTTAACTTCTTGATTTCATTTTCATCATTCCCAGTGATAATCATGTCATCGACATAGATTATTAAACATGTTATGCGATCTCCTTTATGACTGAGAAACAAAGTATGATCAGAATTACTTTGTTTATATCCATATTTCTTCATTGCAACTGTGAACCTGCCAAACCATGCCCTGGGAGACTGCTTTAGTCCATACAAAGATCTCTTCAACTTACAGACTTCTCCAGTTTTGAAATTCTGAGAGAAACCTGGCGGTGGATTCATATATACTTCCTCTTTCAATTCTCCGTGTAAAAAAGCATTTTTTACATCAAATTGATGAAGAAGCCATCCTTGATTTGCTGCTACTGTGAATAAAACCCTTATTGTATCCAGCTTTGCAACTGGAGCGAAGGTTTCAGAGTAATCAATCCCATATGTTTGAGTGTACCCTTTTGCAACTAATCGCGCTTTATACCTTTCTACTTCCCCATCTGGTCTGTATTTAATTGTATAAATCCACCGACATCCTACTGGTTTCTTTCCTTGAGGTAGTGTGCATTTGTCCCATGTTTCATTCTTCTCCAATGCATCCATCTCAACCTTCATAGCATCCTTCCATTTAGTTATTTTCAATGCCTGCTCTGTATTTGATGGAATTTCTTCTGAATATAGTTTTGCTGTGAATGCTTTTGCTTCTTCAGAAAGGTAGCCTTCTGCTATATTAGCCATAGGATACTTTGAGCTTCTAGAGAATTTTTCTGGGGAGTACCGTTTTGCAGGTATTCCTCGAGTTGACCTGGGTGGTAGAACATACTTTTCTGGAGCTTCTGTAGTATTTGGTTCAACTTCTGCATCATTCTGTTCAATTTGATCTTCACTTTCCTGTACAAACTCATTCGTGGAATCTGGTGAACTTTCATTTGAAACATCAGGATCAGGAGAACTCATGGAAAAAGATTCCTCTCCGGCCGCCGCTTCCTCACCAGCCACCGCTTCTCCAGCCGCCGCTACCCCACCAAACCCATCATATTTCCGGCCACCATTATGGGGTTAGCTTTGGCGGTAGGTGCGGTTCTATATGATTTGGTTGGTTTTTTCGGACCGATCCACCAATCGGGATAGCCCACTAGCCGAAAGCATCGGTCCTTGGTATGTTTTGCCATGCCACATTCATCACAAACAAGATGTGATTTATCAATCTTGTTGTCGCTTCTTGGGTATGTTTTGGCTGCAAAACCGGTTCCTTCTGATTTTCCGGCGAGTAAGCCGGCGGCGATGCCACCTGGTTCATTAGAGGTTGCTCCCAGAATATTCTGGTGAGCGGCCTCTTTGCGAATCATCCCATATGCAGCTTCCGATGATGGAAGGGGATCTATTCGAAGGATCTCTCTTTTAATTGGATCGAATTTCCGATCCAACCCGTTTAAGAACTGGAACAATTTTTGTTCCGATCTAATTTGGGCATATGCTTTGATGTCTGCTGGACATGTCATCGGATTTGGATCTATCCGATCAATCTCGCCCCATACACCCTGTAACGAGATCCAGAAGTCTTCAAGTGATTTGTCACTTTGCTTGAGCTCATTTGCTTTGACGTGAAGATTGAATGTTTGAAGCTTGTCTTTTCCACTGCTATATGTGATTATTAAAGCATCCCATAGTTCTTTTGCAGTGGAAAATTCTGTGAGGTTACCGGCTATGATTGGCTCAATATTTTGAATCAGCCAAGAAAATACGATCAGGTCTTCTTGTTCCCATACTTCGTATTTTTCTGTTTCTATTGTTTCTGGTGGCTTTTGGGTTAAATGTGATAAAAGGGTTTTTGACCTGCCGCCAATGGCAACCCGAATCATTCGGGTCCATAAGGCAAAATTGTTGCTATTTAATTTCAGATTAATCTGAAGATTATCTGAGAGTTTTGGATTATGAGATTGTTGATTGGTTGTATTTTGTAACAAATTGGCTAATTGTAATGCCAAATCGGAACTGGAGCCGCTGGCTTCTCCAGCCATGGTGGCTTGGTTTTCGGTTTAGGTGATACAATTTTGGGATTTAATGGGTAAATGATGAAACCGTACTTAATGTCTCTGATACCATATTAAGCTTTTGATAAAAGAACTCTTGTTATTGCTTTGTTACAAAATATAATACTGATATTTATATCAGTATTTTGAAGATAGAACACATTTTAGAGAGTTACAGAATTATACAGATAGAGACATTCCAGGAGGAGAGTTACAGAATTTCTAAGATAGGGACATGATGATAATTATCTGATCCCACATAATTGTCTTTTTCCTTTCTACAAAGTCAACTGTGTGACGATGGCTATCAAGTCTTATTCAATGTTGCTCAGGGCATTGTATTCAACAAGGACTGGAAGGTAGTGTTGATTGCTCCCAGAAAAGGGAATGTGTACGTGATGGATATGGAAAGCTTTCCAGATGAGCAGTGTTTCTATACTCAAGCTGATGAAGACACAAACTGGTTATGGCATAAAAGGTTATCCCATTTAAATTTCAAAACATTAACAAGTTGTCCAGAAAACAACTTGCAGATGGGATACCTTCAGTTTCCTTCAAAAAGGAAAGACCATGTCCAGGATGTGAGATGGGTAAGCAAAAGCGTACCAGTTTCAAGACCAGACAGAATTTCAGCATTTCTGAACCTCTTCATATGCTTCATATGGACCTATTTGGTCCAGTGAATGTTCAGACGCGTGCTGGTAAAAGATACACCCTGGTGATAGTGGATGAATTCTCCAGATATTGTTGGGTGATCTTTCTGAGGTCCAAAAGTGAAGCTGCTGCTGAAATCATCAGTCTTATCAAGCAAGTTGAGCTCAAGTATAGTCGAAAAGTGTGTCAGTTAAGAAGTGACAATGGAACAGAATTCCAGAATGCAACTCTGGAGTCATTCTGTACTGACACTGGCATCTCCCAGAACTTCTCTTCAGCCCGCTCTCCAGAACAGAATGGAGTGGTGGAAAGGAAAAATCGAACGCTGATAGAAGCTGCCAGGAGTATGCTAGCTGAATCTGGACTGTCTACCAGTTTCTGGGCGGAAGCAATTGCAACTGCTTGCCACACCCAGAATCGATCAGTGTACATCAAAAGACACAAAAAGACAGCCTATGAAGTCTTAAGAAATAGAAAACCAAATATTGGTTATTTTCACGTTTTTGGATGTCCAGTTTACATCCTGAACGACTCCAGTCAGCTAGGCAAATTTGATGCCAAAGCTGATGAAGGGTATTTCTTAGGCTATTCAGCCATTCGCAAGGCCTTCAGAGTCTATAACAAGAGACTGGAGAAGGTCCATGAGTCAATTCATGTAACATTCGATGAATCAAATGCTGCAATCAACAAAAAGCCAATCCTTGATACTCCCCCAGTTACTCCAATTGTCTTTTGTGAATCTGATCCAATAAACGACAAAATGGATGATTCACCAGACACAGTTTCCAGTCATCCTGATCTGGAACCTGTTCAGAAAAAGAAGCTCGCCAGTAGTACTCCATTCTATCCTTCTATTATTTTCAAACTACCCACTGAAATTAATATTGGTTCAGATGTACGTACTACTCCCCCAGTATCAGTGTCAGTTGAGAACTTACCAGAAATGTCTTCTGGTGACCAAACTGAACCAGTACTACAAGAAATGCCTTCATATGAAGAATTTCATGATGCAAATCGTGATTTGAATGAATCAGATGAAGATGTTGAAGTAGTTTATGAAGACCCTCCTCCTGAAGCAACTTCAGAGGAGACTCAACTGAATTCTTGCACTGATATTGTTGTCAGTAACAATCCTGGTCAGTACTCCAGATGGACAAAAGCTCACCCTATTGATCAGATCATAGGTGACTCCAGTCGTGGTGTTCAGACCAGAAGAGCCTCCAGTGATCAATGCTTAAATGTCAGTTTCTTATCACTGAACGAACCTAAGAAGATTGACGAGGCTCTGAAGATCCAAACTGGGTGACTGCTATGCAAGAAGAGCTTCACCAGTTTGAAAGGAACAAGGTATGGTATCTGGTTCCTTTCCCAGTTGGAAAGAAAGAACCAATTGGAACAAGATGGGTCTTCAGAAACAAAGTAGATGAAGATGGCCACGTAATTCGAAACAAGGCCAGACTGGTAGCACAAGGCTACTGCCAGTCAGATGTCGACTTTGATGAATCATTTGCTCCAGTGGCTAGACTTGAAGCGATCAGAATTTTCTTAGCATTCGCTGCTAATCATCAGTTCAAAGTCTACCAGATGGACGTGAAGAGTGCTTTCTTGAATGGAAAGCTTGAAGAAGAAGTTTACGTCAGACAACCTCCAGGTTTCGTTGATGACAAGCATCCACATTGGGTATATCGTCTGGACAAAGCGCTATATGGCCTCAGACAAGCCCCACGTGCCTGGTATGATACTCTGACTAAACATTTATTGAAAAATGGCTTCAAACGAGGTGCAATTGACAATACCTTGTTCATATTGCATGAGAAAGGTAATTTGTTAATGGTACAAATTTATGTTGATGATATAATTTTTGGGTCTACTGATGAAAACATGTGCACGAAATTTTCAAAAATCATGTCCACTGAATACGAAATGAGTTTGATGGGTGAATTAACATATTTTCTTGGACTCCAGATTAAACAAAATCAAGATGGCATTTTTATTAATCAGGAAAAATATGTTAGAGATCTTTTAAAGAAATTCGATATGAATTCTTCACCATCTAAACCAACTCCTATTTCTGCACCACTGACACTGGACTCTGATCCAGAAGGCAGACCAGTGAACACCACTGTATATAGAGGCATGGTTGGTTCACTGATGTATTTAACTGCCAGTAGACCAGATATTATGTTTTCAACATGTTTATGTGCCAGATATCAGTCTAACCCAAAGGAATCTCATATGCTTGCTGTAAAGCGCATACTGAAGTACCTTAAAGGTGTCCCCAGTCTAGGTCTTTGGTACCCCAAAGGCTCTGGACTTGATCTAATGGGTTATTCAGATTCAGATCATGCAGGTTGTAAGATAGATAGGAAATCCACAACTGGTGGATGTCATTTCCTAGGTGGCAAACTGGTCAGCTGGACCAGTAAGAAGCAAACTTCAGTTTCATTATCCACTGCCGAAGCTGAATACGTGTCTGCAGCCAGTTGTTGTGCTCAGATACTCTGGATGAAGAACCAGTTGCTTGATTATGGTATTAAATATTCAAAGACTCCCATCTTTTGTGATAATACCAGTGCCATAGCTATCTCAAACAATCCAGTCATGCACTCCAGAACGAAGCACATTGACTTAAGGTATCATTTCATTCGCGATCATATTATGAAAAATAATATTGAACTCCATTTTATTCCCACTGACAAACAACTCGCTGACATTTTTACCAAACCACTGGATGTCAAAACTTTTGAATATCTTGTTGGTGAGTTGGGAATGTTAAATCCTTAGATCTGGTGATTGTTCAGATATTGAACGCCATTGTGTACTATCTTTACAATTATTAGATTTCTGGAGCAACATTCCAGGGAAGACTTGAAAAATATTTTCTAAATTAAACTTGTTTTAAGTTCAGGGGAATTTATTTTCTCACTGGACAAATTCTTCAGAAAATATTACTGGTGCTTTGTAAATATGTCCCTCTCACTGGTAAACGGATAGGTTGAAGTGCGTGTTTGAGTTGACTTTTGTCTTCTTGTAAATGTGTCCCTCTCATTTGTCTATATTAGTTGACGTGCACGTTTGAGGTTACCAGTCTTTCAAAAATGGTATTCACTGGTACTTTACTGGAGTGTCCCTCCAGTGTACCATCAGTACATGTTCACTGGACTAATCCACCAGTGATACTGGAGCGTTTAGTCAACCTCCAGATGTACTGAAATTTGTCATGATATTTTCAAAATACTTGGTCTTTGTATGTGCCACGTAAGCAAACCTTTTTCGAAGATATTTATCTTGAATCCTACGTGGCATGCAAATTTTTCAAAACAATGATGGTCTTTTTACTTTGGGAAAACAAAAAGTACAAGTTGATTAGTTTTTGTGGGCGGTAAACCATCAAGCATTTATGGGTGATGTGATGTAATTAAATGCGGATCTCAAAACACGATCAAAAATGTTATTTGATAAATTCAAATTAAACGTTTGAGTTCCACATTAACTCCCCTATAAATACCCACTTTCACTTTCAATTTCATTTACTTCGAACATAACTCCCAAATCTCTCAAATTCCTTCATTTACTCCTTTCTTCATTCATTTTCCAATCATTTTTATCTCTCATATTTACTCCATTTACATTCAATTACTTCATCAAATCTTCATCTTAACCTTAAATCATTCAATTTCATTTTCATCTATTCTTAAAATGGCACCTAGACAATCAAGAACTCTAAGAAATCTGCTTGCAAACGAATTCGTTCCTTCTGATAATGTTGTTAGGGCACCTCACATCAATCTCGAGGCTAGTGCCATAAGGATTAATATGAACAATTGGATGGCAAGACTTTCGTTGTCCAGTGTTCATGATGCTCAATCAATCATAGGGAAATTAAACTCCTTCTTCCTTTCTTGCCCATTGTATGGTGCACTTACTTTGAATCCTGGTAGGATGTACCATGAGTACTTATGTGAATTTTGGTACACGGCCCAATATAATGATGAAACATCCAGGATCCATTATACTCTAAAGGAGGGTACCAGACCCCTTGGTTTTACAGTAAGTCTTCTCAGGTCTGTTCTCCAGTTGAACTACCATGATCAGAATGAGTTGCCGATAGAGCTTCCCACTGGTATCAACACCAGGGAGTATGCAGATTAATGGGGCATACAGATATAATGGATGAGCATGGGCAGCTATCCAGAAAGGGAACTGTTTATATGAGCAAGCTGTCAGATTCGTGGAGATATTTCTTCACATTCGTTGTCCACTCAACCACCACCAGAATCCACTCAACCACCACCAGAATCCACTCAACCACCACCAGAATCCACTCAACCACCACCAGAATCCACTCAACCACCACCAGAATCCACTCAACCACCACCAGAATCCACTCAACCACCACCAGAATCCACTCAACCACCACCAGAATCCACTCAACCACCACCAGAATCCACTCAACCACCACCAGAATCCACTCAACCACCACCAGAATCCACTCAACCACCACCAGAATCCACTCAACCACCACCAGAATCCACTCAACCACCACCAGAATCCACTCAACCACCACCAGAATCCACTCAACCACCACCAGAATCCACTCAACCACCACCAGAATCCACTCAACCACCACCAGAATCCACTCAACCACCACCAGAATCCACTCAACCACCACCAGAATCCACTCAACCACCACCAGAATCCACTCAACCACCACCAGAATCCACTCAACCACCACCAGAATCCACTCAACCACCACCAGAATCCACTCAACCACCACCAGAATCCACTCAACCACCACCAGAATCCACTCAACCACCACCAGAATCCACTCAACCACCACCAGAATCCACTCAACCACCACCAGAATCCACTCAACCACCACCAGAATCCACTCAACCACCACCAGAATCCACTCAACCACCACCAGAATCCACTCAACCACCACCAGAATCCACTCAACCACCACCAGAATCCACTCAACCACCACCAGAATCCACTCAACCACCACCAGAATCCACTCAACCACCACCAGAATCCACTCAACCACCACCAGAATCCACTCAACCACCACCAGAATCCACTCAACCACCACCAGAATCCACTCAACCACCACCAGAATCCACTCAACCACCACCAGAATCCACTCAACCACCACCAGAATCCACTCAACCACCACCAGAATCCACTCAACCACCACCAGAATCCACTCAACCACCACCAGAATCCACTCAACCACCACCAGAATCCACTCAACCACCACCAGAATCCACTCAACCACCACCAGAATCCACTCAACCACCACCAGAATCCACTCAACCACCACCAGAATCCACTCAACCACCACCAGAATCCACTCAACCACCACCAGAATCCACTCAACCACCACCAGAATCCACTCAACCACCACCAGAATCCACTCAACCACCACCAGAATCCACTCAACCACCACCAGAATCCACTCAACCACCACCAGAATCCACTCAACCACCACCAGAATCCACTCAACCACCACCAGAATCCACTCAACCACCACCAGAATCCACTCAACCACCACCAGAATCCACTCAACCACCACCAGAATCCACTCAACCACCACCAGAATCCACTCAACCACCACCAGAATCCACTCAACCACCACCAGAATCCACTCAACCACCACCAGAATCCACTCAACCACCACCAGAATCCACTCAACCACCACCAGAATCCACTCAACCACCACCAGAATCCACTCAACCACCACCAGAATCCACTCAACCACCACCAGAATCCACTCAACCACCACCAGAATCCACTCAACCACCACCAGAATCCACTCAACCACCACCAGAATCCACTCAACCACCACCAGAATCCACTCAACCACCACCAGAATCCACTCAACCACCACCAGAATCCACTCAACCACCACCAGAATCCACTCAACCACCACCAGAATCCACTCAACCACCACCAGAATCCACTCAACCACCACCAGAATCCACTCAACCACCACCAGAATCCACTCAACCACCACCAGAATCCACTCAACCACCACCAGAATCCACTCAACCACCACCAGAATCCACTCAACCACCACCAGAATCCACTCAACCACCACCAGAATCCACTCAACCACCACCAGAATCCACTCAACCACCACCAGAATCCACTCAACCACCACCAGAATCCACTCAACCACCACCAGAATCCACTCAACCACCACCAGAATCCACTCAACCACCACCAGAATCCACTCAACCACCACCAGAATCCACTCAACCACCACCAGAATCCACTCAACCACCACCAGAATCCACTCAACCACCACCAGAATCCACTCAACCACCACCAGAATCCACTCAACCACCACCAGAACCACTCAACCACCACCAGAATCCACTCAACCACCACCAGAATCCACTCAACCACCACCAGAATCCACTCAACCACCACCAGAATCCACTCAACCACCACCAGAATCCACTCAACCACCACCAGAATCCACTCAACCACCACCAGAATCCACTCAACCACCACCAGAATCCACTCAACCACCACCAGAATCCACTCAACCACCACCAGAATCCACTCAACCACCACCAGAATCCACTCAACCACCACCAGAATCCACTCAACCACCACCAGAATCCACTCAACCACCACCAGAATCCACTCAACCACCACCAGAATCCACTCAACCACCACCAGAATCCACTCAACCACCACCAGAATCCACTCAACCACCACCAGAATCCACTCAACCACCACCAGAATCCACTCAACCACCACCAGAATCCACTCAACCACCACCAGAATCCACTCAACCACCACCAGAATCCACTCAACCACCACCAGAATCCACTCAACCACCACCAGAATCAATCAACCAAACACACCTCCAGATTGCCTACTGTTTGTGGTTCGGCTAAGGGTTGATTTTGCCCAGATTTTGTTTGATGACCTGGTTGAGCGCCTAAAGGTGAAAGGAAGAAAACCATTCATTCCTTACATTCGATTCCTTTCACTTATGTTCAAAAATGCATTAGGCGACCAGTACGATATGAATACTACTCACTTTTCAGTGAGTGAGTATATGAGGGACCTTGTCAATCTAAGGTCTCCAGTTGGTGAGGTAGAAATTCCTCAGTCCATGCTCTCATTTCAGAGAGTGGAAGAGAATGTGGCGCCAGAAAGGGTTCATGATGTTGAAGAACCATCTGGTGATGATGTACAGGTTGTAGAAATGATACAACCTATAAGGCAAGTGGCTCCAGAAAGCTCCAGTCAAGCAACTATGGAGCTTTCCAGACGACCAAGAACTCATAGGCGTCTGATGAGGGGAGGAGTCCAGGTAAACCCATCAACCCATCCTGGTGATACTATTAATATTGATGGTTCTCCCATCTTTGAAGAAAATATTGAATCCCTTGTACAAATTGAACAGAGAGTGGACACTGAAGTCCAGGCTGTAGTACAAGAGGATATTGGCCAGGTTGAAGAAGTTGTTGAAGAAGTTGTTGAAGTTGTTCAGACTGAAGAACAAGCTTCTGGTGAGCAGGAGGCTCCACTGGATTTAAATGTAGAGGTTGGTGAACAAGTAGAGTCTGGTGAACAGTTTGTTGGAAATATTCCAGAATGGGATGATGTTGACTCCCCCATGTCTGAGGGATTTGATACAAGTTTAAACTTTTTGGGTGAGGATGAACAAGTAGAAGTAAATCCACCAGAAATACAAACACCTACACCAGAAATGCCACCACCAGAATCCACTCAACCACCACCAGAATCCACTCAACCACCACCAGAATCAAACCACCACCACCACCTTCAATTCCTCCAACAACTCCATATTTCACTCCTTTCACTGCACCAACCGAACAAAGTGTGCCAGACTCAAATGTTGAATCTGAAGAGGTCTGGGCACAAGTCCCAGTAATGACCAGATTGGCTTCGCATCTGGAACCACCCACTGGTCTCTCCACTTCGTCTTCAACCGAGGTCCAAGGCCTTCTTAGTAAGGTGGCGGACCTGGAGAGATCACTGCACTCATCATCCAAGGTTGTCTCTGACTTCAAGTCCTTGTTATCAAATAACTTGGCTTCTGAAATGAATACATTTGCTGGAAATGAGAAGCAAGTTTTTGAGAAGTTGGATGAGCTGGTACTGGCCACTAATACTAACTCTCAAAATATAAGAGTGGCAGTCCAGGGGTTGGAATCGAAACTGGTGTCTTCTGTTCAGACTGCAGTAACTGGTGAACTGGCAGGGCTGAAAGAAGAAGTTAACAAATTGGTGTTCAGGGTAAGCTCACTGGAGAGTAGGCCCGTACTGATCAAGGAGAAGTTGTTAGTGTGATAGTGATGAGTGTACAAGGAAGTTCAGAAACCACATGTTGAAAGAATTATGTGAAGAGGTTTCTGGAACTGTCCTTAGAAGTATTTATGATGGGGTTTTACCAAGTTTTGAAAAGGTACTGGATGAGAAGTTGCCAAAGGACTTGCCACAACAAATTGATAACTTGAAAAAGGAAGTCCTGGAACTTAAGAAGAATATGGTTGATTCTAATACTGGAAGAAAAATGATGGAAGATTTGTGGAATGATCTAAAGTCAAGAACTGGAGATCATTCCAAGGGGGAAAAATTGCCAATTCCATCAACTGATGAACAATTGATAAGGAAAAAGAAGAGATTGTAAGGGCAGTCGCTACTGAAAGCGTTGTCCAGAGAAGACAAGTGACTGGTACTGATGCCAGTGCACGTATGGCCCAGAGAGCACTTGGCACTGAGCC